>CM055266.1:53051177-53651177 GCA_029237695.1 Conchocele bisecta | reverse complement strand
AATGTGTGTATATATGTACAGTTGTTTAGAATTACGTGCACAATATCTTATAAACTTTAAATATATTCTTAATACGTTTTTAATACTTTTAAGACCACAACTACATGACATTGTACAACGTATTTTAATACGGTGCCGCGAAAAATCAGCGCGGGAAGCTCAACGACAACAACAACAACAACAACAACAAGAAAAATGGCGGCGCCCAGCGAAAAACTTGTTTCTAAGTGCCTTATTTTCAATATCATTTGCTCTATTCTGATTGTATTGATCAACAAATGGATTTACACACGTTATGGATTTCCAAACTTGACATTGACATTCATTCATTTCGTCATGACATCACTTGGTCTATTTATATGTCGTCAAATGAATTTGTTTGAACCGAAAAGACTTCCTGTTTTGCAGATGATCCCACTTGCACTGACTTTCTGTGGATTTGTGGTGTTTTCCAACCTTTCATTGCAAACTAACACTGTCGGCACGTATCAGTTGATTAAAACGACGACAACTCCCTGTATAATGTTTATTCAAACCTACTTCTACAACAAGTCTTTTTCATTTAAAATAAAAACAACTGTGGTAAGTTTGGTAATGCACTAATGGCAGCTTCAGAGGGACATGCGCAATTATTTTTCTATCTCGTTCCCACGACAGTATCGCGTTACCACGACATAGCATCTCGTTACCACTACATAGTATCTTGTTCCCTCGAGATAGCATCTCGTTCCAACGAGATAGGATCTCGTTACCACGCTTTAGCTATGTCGTTCCCACAAGATAGCATCTCATTACCACCATATAGCATCTCGTTACCACAAGTTACCTATGTCGTTCCCACGACATATCATCTCGTTCCCTCGAGATAGCATCTTGTTCCCACTAGATAGCATCTCGTTCCCACGACATAATCAGCCAATAGAATAGCAGATATTTCCATCCATTCTATGTTAATTTTCATTCAATATGGTGGAATAATATTTGCTATCCTATTGGCTGATCATGTCGTGGGAACGAGATGCTATCTCAAGGGAATGAAATGCTATGTCATGGGAACAAGATATCTAACTCGTGATAACGAGATGCTATCTCGTGGGAACGACATAGCTAACTTGTGGTAACAAGATCCTATCTCGTGGGAACAAGATGCTATGTCGTGGTAATGAGATGCTATCTCCTGGTAACAATGTAACTAACTCATGGGAACGAGATCCTATCTAGTGGGAACGAGATGCTATCTCGTGGGAAGACATAGCTAACTCGTGGTAATGAGATGCTGTCTCGTGGGAACGAGAGAGAAAAAAATGTGCATGTCCCTTTTAAGCTGCCATAGTAATGCCATCTTTTGTGTAAAGTAATTGACCCACCTATTGTTAGCACCTCGGTGAAGTATGGAATTAGCCAATCTAAATCCATTAACATTTCCTTCAAAGAGACGACTACATTGGGTCAGTTCATTGTTTTACACTATCACCGCCTTTGCTTGTTGCGAACAGTAACTCTTGCAATCTACTCCCGTATTGTCCGTAGCAGAGTTACACAAAGCAGGAGATATGCAATCCATTGCAATCTACATTAAAGGTAGTTCTGAGTACATAGTCTATAATCTTTTTGCCCAATGTCTGTCCATCTGTTTAGTATGCCCCCCCCCCCCCCCCCTCGGTAGAGCCGGAGGCATATAGTGTTTGGACTGTGTGTTCGGCACATTAAGAAGTTTGCCAGACTTTCTCAATTATATCATAACTTCTATATCCCTGGAAGGATTACTTGAATATTTCAACACAGCATACGTGTGGACAAATGCCACACATCCATGCTGCCCTTAATATGACCTTCACAACTTTGAACTTTTTCACACATGAAGAACTTTGCCGGAGTTTCTCAATTTAGTCTATATCCTTCGAAGGATCACTATAATATTTCAATGCATCATACTTGTGCTCATAAACCACACATCCATGCTGTTCTTAATATGACTGTTCTTTACCTTTTGACCTTCACAACTTTGAACTTTTTCTCACATTAAAATTTATTATTAACTTTGCCACAATTTCTTCAATCTGCCACATTTCTTGTTTTTGGAAGTTTTTGTTAGAGTTTCTCAAATGACATAGATAGGGGCCCTAAGTGCGTCAACAGACCACATTTTGTAGTTACGTTGCATTACATAAACGTTATGAAGGAGTAGTAGTTTCAAATTTGTGTTTGAAGCATTCTTTGTTTACTTGCTACTTCATGGAGAGTGATCTAAGAATTTATTAGGCGAGTTTATGATAATATTTTTGTCTCATATTGTTGAATTTTCTCTCAATAACAATATAGCGAAGTGTGAACGTCAACGCCATGCAGATTTTTGCTATATTTTAGTGTGCGAAATGTAAACGTTATTACGCAAATTTTCACCACTGACTGTGGTGTAACGATATAGAGCACCTATATTACAATTAGGTATAATAACTTCAAATGTTGTGTGTATTATACGGTCTCTTTTCTCAGCCTATTTTATATCAGGCCCATTTGTCAGATTGCAGCCCAAGTATTTCCACAGGTTGAAGTAACGGACCAAGGTCTATAAATATATTAAATATGCCTAAAAGCATCAATAAATGAAAAAATAAATGAAAAAAAATAAACTAAACATTTTTGTTTACTCCCTCCATATACCGGTAGTCTATATGGAGGGAGTAAAAAAAATTGTTTAGCTTATTATTATTTTTCATTTATTGATGCTTTTAGGCATATTTAATTCTTCAACCTGTGAGTATTTCGGAAATACTCACAGGTTGAAGAATTAAATATGCCTAAAAGCATCAAATACTATTTCCCCATAGTTAGAGAATTAAATTTTATTGTTTTCTTTGTAGATTCCCATCGCAATTGGCGTCTTCCTCAACTCATTCTACGATGTGAAGTTTAACATGATTGGAATTGTGTTTGCTGGCATTGGTGTCGTAGTTACCTCACTTTACCAAGTGGTATGTGTTTCACTCTATCATGTAATCAGAGCTCCAGATAAGGGCCCAGGGATTCCGCTGGCGATCGCCACTTTCGCAATTGGCGATAAAAATAAACAATTGGCGATAAAAAATTACAATTGGGGAAAATAAAAAAATCGCCACTTCAAAAAAAATAAAAACAATTGGCAATAAAAAATTACAATTTTCGTAAAAAAAATCCAAACAAAAAAATAATCTTTTTTTTGTTTCTCTTTTTCCGAATATTATAATTTTTTATCGTCAATTGTTTATTTTTATCGCCAATTGCGAAAGTGGCGATCGCCAGATGAATCCCTGATATGGTTATTAAATTACATAAATTACACATTACCAGGTGTAAATATTTCTAAATTAGTTTCTCCAAAAGGAATAATATCTCACATGTGTTGGTTGGTGAGAAATATTATTTATCCCGTCAACACAGTGCGTATCTGCCATGAAACATGCAGGGATTCCGCTGGCGATCGCTACTTTCGCAATTGGCGATAAAAAATTACAATTTTCGGGGGAAAAAAAATTATTTTTTCAAAAATTGTAATTTTTTATCGCCAATTGTTTTATTTTTTTGAAGTGGCGATTTTTTTATTTCCCCCAGCGGAATCCCTGAACACGGTGCCATGAAACATTTTTGATATCCTGTCAATAAGACCTAATCACTGCGTATGAATATGTGGCTGGGGTTATTTTTATTGCATTTTAAAGCTATTTGTGATGTTGACAGGATAAATAGAATAGTAGGTTAGTGCAGTGATTGGGGAAAATATCTGGCGCGGCACGGAAACGGGATGGGCTCGACAGAGCCTCGCCCATCCCGTTTCCTAAGCCTTGCCAGATATTTTTTCCCATTCACGGCACTAACCTACTATTCTCTATTTCCCTGGATATCTGTGCTTTAAATCATCACACTACATCAATGCGCTGAGGCCAAAGAGGGCATAATTAGCATGGTCGTACAGCACCTTTTTTCAGAAGTTGGGAAGGGATCTGTGCCTTCTGATCTTGTGAAAAATAAGGTTTTGTTGTTTTTTTTTGGTCAAAATTGTGAAAAAGTGAAATTTTTGCCTAATTTGTAAGAATTTGCAACAGGAGGCACAAGATGTTCTTTATACCTGTAGCCTATTTCACCAACATTGTAAAGTATACTTATCTAGCAAAATATACTTTGGGGGAGAAATTTTCAATTTTAGTATAAATTTATTAATTTTTAGCCAGATTTTTTTTTTTTTAAATCCAGGCTATTGGATTGGCGAAAGCCGGGCGGGCGGCGTCCACAATCAATGTTAAGTTTTCGTGTTTGAGTCCATTTCTTTGTTACTGTACCACCTAGGACCACCAAACTTTCACAGCTTCATAATCAAGGGGTGCCCACCACATATCACTATCCAACATGTTACTTTTTTTTTAACTTGACCCATTTTTTCTGCGCAGTCGACTTAGCCATTTTCAATGTTAAGTTTTCGCGTTTACAATGTTAAGTTTTCGTGTTTAAGTCCATTTCATTGGTACTGTACCACCTAGGACCACCAAACTTTCACAGCTTCATAATCAAGGGGTACCCACCACATATCACTATCCAACATGTTACTTTTTTTTTTTAACTTCACCCATTTTTTCCGCGCAGTCGACTTAGCCATTTTCAATGTTAAGTTTTCGCGTTTACAATGTTAAGTTTTCGTGTTTAAGTCCATTTCTTTGGTACTGTACCACCTAGGACCACCAAACTTTCACAGCTTCATAACCAAGGGGTGCCTACCACATACAACTATCCAACATGTGACCATTTTTTTACCTTCACCCATTATTTCTACGTAATTGACTTAGCCATTTTCAACGTTAACTTTTTAACGTACGTCTGGTTAGAGTTTTTTGGTTAAAACTTTTTTCGTTATTACTATATCTCTGCAACTGCTTCGCCCATTACCTTGAAACTTCACATGGGTGTTTATCATCATCCATATTTTCATTCTAACCCCCAACCGTGTGGCCCCTGTGCCCAATGTCAAGGTCAAATTACTTTGAATGTTAAAGTTTTTTCTGTAATACTGGAATGTTTTATAGTCGGGTGTACTATTCGCATGCTTCACATTCCTGATAATCTTCTGACAAATTTTTTGTGTCATCATGCTCCCAATACCTTGACTTCACATGGGTGTTTATCTTCATTGTGCACTGTTGCGGGAAAGCGCGATCCTGTGCCCAATGTCAAGGTCAAATTACTTTGAATTTTTTTGTTAAAGTTTTTTGTGTACTATCTCTGCATGCTTCATCCTTGCATTCACATGGGTGGGTTTCATCATTGTCCCGCAACCTGCTTGCGGAAAGCCTTCGATCTGGCCCAATGTCAAGGTAAATTATTTGAATTTTTTTGTTAGTCGTGTACTATGTCTCTGCAACTGCTTACCCAATACCTTGATACTTCACTGGGTGTTTATCATCATTGGCACTGCTTGCGGAAAGCGCGATCCTGTGCCCAATGTCAAGGTCATACTTTGAATTTTTTTGTTAAAGGTTTTTTTTCGTGTCTATATCTCTGCAATGCTTCCCAATACCTTGATACTTACTGGGTGTTTATCTCATTGTCGCACCTGCTTGCGGAGCATCCTGTGCCCAATGTCAAGGTCAAATTAATTTGAATTTTTTTGTTAAAGGTTTTTTCGTGTACTATGTCTCTGCAACTGCTTCACCCAATACCTTGATACTTCACATGGGTGTTTATCATCATTGTCGCACCTGCTTGCGGAAAGCGCGATCCTGTGCCCAATGTCAAGGTCAAATTACTTTGAATTTTTTTGTTAAAGTTTTTTCGTGTACTATATCTCTGCAACTGCTTCACCCAATACCTTGATACTTCACATGGGTGTTTATCATCATTGTCGCACCTGCTTGCGGAAAGCGCGATCCTGTGCCCAATGTCAAGGTCAAATTACTTTTAATTTTTTTGTTAAAGTTTTTTCGTGTACTATATCTCTGCAACTGCTTCACCCAATACATGTACCTTGATACTTCACATGGGTGTTTATCATCATTGTCACACCTGCTTGCGGAAAGCGCTATATCGTCGGCATTTTGGCATACGTCCGTCCGTTCGTCCGTGTGTCCGGTTAAAGTTTTTTGGTTAAAGTTTTTCCATCTATATCTATTTTTTTAGTGTCCATGCCTCGCCCCAAGGCGCGACATGCAGGCCACGGCCATCTAGTCTACAAAAAGTGGGTATAATTATTTTATCCAAGTGTCTATGCTTGGAAAAAACCTGGCCTTCGTGGCTTTGCCTCGTTTCTTGTTACTATTTATAGTCATTTATTTTTCAGCATGCAAAGCATTAAAGTGTGATAGTCCATCTGTTTTCCCTGCTGATGTCTATACATCAACAACACACATACAATCACATACAATCACATAGCAATAATTGTGCACATACAAAATGTACCATCAATCTTCCAATGGTAAACACACATAGACATACACTATATATATACACACACATTCATTATATTAATATATAAGATGCGAAATTACACGGAAAGTCGTAGTGTCAATGACATAATTCTCCAGATCATTTTGCTTTCATCCATTGAATGCATTGGCAGTGAAATTTTGTGGCAGTATCTATTGTTTTTAAATAGGCAGGTAAACAGTTCCAAATAATAGAGCCAGAATATGATATGCTTTGTTTAAAGATTTCTTTATGCGGTCTTGGAGTAATATAATTTTTGGAGGTTGTGGATCTTAATGTTGGTAAATTTTCATTGTGTGGTCTTAAGTGAAACAATTCATTAATGTAACTTGGTGTTTTATTTCTATTAACATTAAACATAAATTTGGCTTTTCTTAAGAATATACGTTCATAAACACTTAATATTTTTAGTTCTTCCATGCTTTTAACTATATCAGTATACTCATAATCTAGAATTATTTTGCAAGCTCGTTTTTGCAGGTTGTACAATCTGGTCATATTGGTCTGAGATGTACCTCCCCATATAATACTACAATAGTCAATATGTGGCTGTATGTATGTTTTGTAGAATTGTATGCGGTGTTCGAACGACAAAAAATGTTTTATTGTGCTAAGAAGCCATAAATTGGTTGCAATTTTCTTCGCTATTTTGTCGGTATGAGTTGACCAGGTTAAGTTATTATCGATATGAACACCTAGGATTTTGTCATTAGATACAGTATTTAAAATTTCACCATTAAGTTTTAATCTCAAACAGTTAATGTCCAAACGTATTTGATTTTGGTGCGTAGTTACTAACATTACCTTTGTTTTCGTTGCATTAATAACCATTCCATTTTTAGTACACCACTTTGACAGTTTTTCTAGTGCATTTTCAAGATTTGATTTTACCGTTTGGATTGATTTGCTCATTTCGTAAAGTGTTGTGTCGTCAGCATATAAGTCAGTGTTAACTACGTTTGTGTATAAAGGCAAATCGTTTATAAACAGTAAAAACATAAGTGGCCCTAATATAGAGCCCTGAGGGACCCCGGATGTGATGAACTCTGCTTTAGATACTGTATTATTAGTCGATACCTTTTGACTTCCGATTGCGTAAATAAGACGAAAACCAGTTAATTGTGGTATTTGAGAATTTGTAGTGACATAGCTTTTTGAGCAGGAGAGAATGATCAACCAAATCGAATGCTTTTTTAAAGTCAACCATGACAGCTCCAATAATTCTCCCATTATTTATTGCACCTAACCAGTTATCAATCATGCATGCTAGTGCAGTCTCACATGAATGTTTAGGCCTAAAACCAGACTGTGTTTCATGTAGCAAATTGAAAGTAACTAGGAAGGCCATCAAACAATCATGAACATGTTTTTCTAAGAGTTTGGATAGCACTGGAAGAATTGATATCGGCCTGTAATTATTTGGGTCACTCTTATCACCTGTTTTAAATAATGGAGTCACCTTCCCCTCTTTCCATTTTTCTGGAAATATTCCCGTTTTAATACTTTGGTTACATAAATGTGTTATGCTGTCAGAAATGTAGGGTGCGGCAGTTTTCAACAATCTTGGGCCAATGTCATCTAAACCTGTTGCTTTTGAAACATCAATTGTTTTTAAATATTTCTCTACCTGCACTTTTGTTATTTCTGGAATATTGAAATGGGTGTCTTGAGGCAACTTTTTATCACAAAATGAACTGAGCTTTTTGAAATTGGAAAGTTTGGTGGGTTCTTTTATTTTTGATGCAATTGTTACAAAGAACTTGTTAAATTCATTTGCAATTTCGACCGGGCTTTCAATATTTTTATCATCAACATTTAGAGAAAATACTGTGGCAGGTGAATTTCTTTTGCTAGCTCCTACTTCTTTAAATAGCTTCCAAACACTTGCAGGTTTATTATTATTTTCATTTAGAATGGCAGTATATTGTGCTTTTTTCGACTTTTTAATCAATTCAGTTACTTTATTGCGATGTAATTTGTATTGTGTGTCATTATTGAGTGATTTAAATCTGTCTCTCATTTTCATTGCATCCATTATGTCTGGTGTTAGCCACTTTGGCTGTTGCTTACGTTTAACTCGGTGTTGCTTCATTGGTAGATGGGTGTTCACAATATCCAAGAAAAGTTTTGACCATGCGTCCATTACATCATTTGTATCATCAAACATTTTTACTATATCCCAAGGAACGGTTTCAAGGTCAGTTATAAAATCTGTTTCATTGAAATTCTTAAAAGATCTATATGTTATACTATAATGAGTGTTTTTAGGTATTGCTGAATTAGATTTTCTTGTTATAAATATAGGAAAGTGGTCACTTAACCCTAATTTAGGTCACGTTAACTGTATTCATATTTTGATTTTACACTACAGTAAATATGATCAATGAGTGTCTCAGAATGGTCTGTTACTCTTGTTGGTGTATTTACTACCTGTGTGAGACCAAATTGTTCCATAAAATCGAGCCAACCTTTGCTTATGTGTTTGTTAAGCAGATTCCGGTTAAAATCGCCTAGAAAGTAGAATTCTTTTTGTTCTTGTAATATTTTCTCAATATGATTTTCAAATTCTTCATTCCATTTCACAGACTCGTTTGGATTCCTATACATATTTCCTACTAAAAAACTTTTACTATTTTTAGGGAAAATTTCTATCCATAAACATTCAAGCCTATCATTCTCTAAATCCCCTCTCCTCTTACAACTCACTCCATCCTTAACATATACAAGAATACCCCCACCTTCTGCTGGTCTTTCTTTCGTTATAATCCTGTCCTTTCTATAGAATGATTGAAAGTTATTTATATGAAAGTAATGATCTGGGTGTACACTGTTCAATTTTGATTCACTAATACCTAGAACATGAACATCATTATTGCATTCATTTAGCATTACCCTCACTTGGTCTATTTTGTTTGTCATTCCTTGAATGTTAATATGTCCAATTTTCAAACCTTTCGCATGTAAATGAAGATTTAACATATCATGGGCACTCCTGGAAGAATCACTACTACATGCATGCACAGAATTTTCAAACACATTAATTTCATGTTCATTAACAAAATCGAGATATCATTCAGTGTTGATAATTCATACAAATTGTTTTCATTTTCCTGATGCTCGGTAAAAGTATCTTCTAAATAAACAGTATTCATTATATTTCTATTTTCTATTTGATCACAATAGCATGAAAATTGATTGCACTGATCACAAATATGTCCCAACAAAGAAAATAATGTTTCCTCAGAATAACAGGTTAAACTTGTTGAGCTTGGTACATGTATACTGTTATGAGGGGTACTGGCACCTTCGCCAATGTCCTATGCATTCCAACAGATGGCGTCTTTGTGTCCCATCAACTTGCATTTAAAACATTGCAGCTGATTTATGAACCGACATTCACTGGTGCTATGATTGTCGAGACCACATTTCATACACCTATCCCGAGCTCCCCCTTGATTTGGTCTGTGATGTCGACCGTACTGGTCTTCTCTTCGCATGTTTGTCCGTCCACCCATGTGTCCATTATGACGATTCCCACTCGACATGAGTGGCTGTTCCGGGTTTCTTGTAATATTGATTGTATTGCCTATGGGAATTTAACATGGGGAGTCAACTTCCAAAACATTTAGTTTTTTGATCCTGAAGGACAAAAAACGAAAACATTTGGAAATTGACTCCAAAACCTGGCGAGATACATGTACAGTAGCGCTTTTCTACAGGTCAACTATACGTACTATACCAATACTATACGTATACTATTCCAATACGATATGTTTTCTATACGATATGCATATAATATAAACGTACGGTATGTTTGTACCGTATATGTTTGTACCGTACATACCAACCAATATCGTATAGATATACCATTCAAATCGTACGTTTATACAATTTTTATACATGTACATGTGTATAATTCTGGTACTATTTGCCCTAATATTTGGTTCTCTTTGGAATTAAGAAAACAAAAGTTAGATTTTGAAAATCGGTCCACAAATAAAAAAAAAATTTATAACAAAACCCCCATGTTAAATTCCCATAGGAAAATATTTTTTTCGCAATAAAATCAATATTTGCTGAGGTTTCATCAAATAATTTTGTTTGGGGTGGGTGACTTTTTTGTTATTGATGAAAAAGTACTTACTTTAAATATTTTTTAGATTTAATGTGTTTAATAGCCAAAATTTTGTCGGCACAAAAACGTGGAACAGACAGTAAATTGCAATGTACAATGGATTATAGCAACATTCAATTGTGATTGAACAAACTGAAAAAGGATGGTGCTAGGAATAATGATGTAAGCAAAAAGAGCTCCAGATAAGCTGCGTATTTGCTTAAATACCCATTTAAAATTTCCAAAAACCCAATTGAAATCAGAAGTAGCGAGTATCAAAAAGCAATACAAAATTTGTGGTACCTTTATCATGCTGTAGAAAACAATATACAGACCACAAATATAGCATATTTTTTTCTTATTTTCAATGAAAACACGTATTGGTATTTCATTAGAATTGTCTTCAAGGAGACAATTCTAATGAAATGCCAAGACATGTTTTCATTTCCAGGCAAACCATTCAATAATTGCTATCTGTTGATGTGTAAACAGTAGTGTGATTCTATTTTACTCAATTAAAATTTTGAAATACCCAATTGATTCAGAAATGATGGAGTGACAATACTCAATTGCAAATTCCTTAAAAGGAGCCCTGTAGGAATAATGATGTAAGCAAAAAGATACCATCCTACCACCAAGGCGAGTGCCTGTGACATCACAGACCATAGCTCTGCCATTCTGTTTTCAGTGGGTGGGGGAGAAACAGCGTGAGTTCCAGGTGAACTCGATGCAGCTGCTGTTCTACCAGGCCCCGCTGTCGGCCATGCTCCTCTTACTGGTGATTCCCTTCATAGAGCCCATCAGCGGCCTGGAGGGACTCTTCACTATCTGGCCATTTGAGCCATTGGTAAGTATTGGCCCAACTGTGACCACAGGTTGAAGTAACGGACCGAGGTCTATAAATACATTAAATATGCCTAAAAGCATCCATAAATGAAGAAAAAAAAATATTTGTTTTTCTTCATTTATTGATGCTTTTAGGCATATTTAATGTATTTATAGACCTCGGTCCGTTACTTCAACCTGTGGCCTATTTCAGCAACATTGCAAAGTATACTTTTCTAGCAAAGTATACTTTGAGGGAGAAATTTTCAATTTTAGGAAATGATATGTATATGTGTTATCGAGGGAGTAACAAATATTTTGGTAGCATATTTTTTTTAATTTATATGGATGCTTTTATGCATATTTAATGTATTTATAGACCTCAGTCCGTTACTTCAACCTGTGACTGGAGAAATGGGGCATTTGTGTAATGGGAGTCTCAGTGATGTTGGGCCATTGGTAAGTTTTCGGTACAAAACTATGTTTATGCAGTATCTTCCTCATGTAGCTGATCGGGAATTTGAATCTGGCGCCTAATTCGACGTGAAACATTCTACGCTGATGCGGAATGCAGCACCAGTGATATTTGCAATTCCCAACACTCGCTAGAAGATGTGGAAGATGCCATGCCCTGGAAGGAAACAGCATGCATTGAGCCGATTCATCTCAAACATGGCTAAATAGCTTGGAAATTATCTAACTAAGAAAACTAAAGTTAGATTTTGAAAATCGGTCCAGTATTTCTGAAATTCTAAAAATTTCCCCATGTTAAATCCCCATAGACATCTTCACTCTGTGAAGATGTCTATGGGGATTTACATGGTGTATGATCACGTGGTTTCTGAACCCGATTTTCCGACGTGACGTAATCTGTGACGTCAATTTTACAGTAGATTTTCATTAAGATCTTCCTAACAAACGGACAAATTTTGATGATATGTAGCGCACCAAATACGATGGCATATGTGTTTTATGCGTGCTCTGAAAGTTCTTTACAATAACTTATAAAGTTCACAAAGAATTTAGTACCGTTTATTTCTTACATTCACATGCTCTAGTTTTTATTTACATTTACTGTAAGAGATTAAAGCCGCCTATACAATAAAGGGCAACGTGTACCGCATTTGCTGCGGTATATTTCTTGAAAATATGTCCTTCCATTAGCAAGATATTAAAGGAACTCTACTGTAAACACATCTAAAAAACATGACGTCATGCCGTTCGGAAACCACGTGATATCCCACCTTGACACTGTATGCAAATGTTACCTGTTACAGTGGAACCCCTCTAAACTGAACACCCTGGGGACAGACTGAAAAGTTCGGTTTATAGGGGTTTTCGGTTTAGAGGGGTTTTCTATTTCCAGTTAAGGAAATGTATGTTTTCCATTATTGTATAGTATATACCATTATTACCATATTGAAAGCATATGTACACATTTTTTCAATAAATATGTCAAGTTTCTTTTTATTCTGAGAATTGATATGATGACTTTTTCATTGGAAACAAACAAACAAATAAAAACCAGTGTTTTTTTTTATAAAACTACACTACAAGGTGACAGTTTAGTTGTGGACCAGCCACCAGTATAGTAAATTATGGAGTATTTTCATATTTCTCCACCCGAAAAAGTTAAGTCCCAATGAGACGATTCTAAAGCACTCCCAACTTGCCATTTGTATAGAGAAATAAGAAATGTACCCCCAAATTACGCACCTTAACGGGGGCTCGGCTACCCAGTTGTGTTTTATCATGTCGACATGTGTAATTCCCAATAAACAGAGTGCAGATGACATGGGATAAAGGCCCTTAAGTATTTTGTGCCACTGTGGAACTTTCTCGATCAGCTGGAGCGCTCTTTTAAGACCAGAATGTGTTTTTTTTATTGACATTGCAAATAGTGCAGATTCGCAAGGGGTATAGCAAATAGTGCAGATTCGCAATGTAATCGGAGTCTACGGTCTACACTGGTCGCAAAGAGCATATGACACATTTCGCGTGTGCTGTGTAGTTACCATGAGCTGCTACAATAGCCCACAGGCTACAGTCACCAGTTTACAGCCTTGTTAAGTAATTATCAGATTCTCAATTAATCGGTCGGTTGGTTCACAAATAATGTGAAACAGCAGACATGTCTCGTATTTAGGTCGCATGTATCATGTGTATTGAATAGATTCCTAACTTTGTAATGCTGCTTATGACGTTAAAAAAAATAAAAAAAAACACGCCGCTTAGCGCATTACACGCATGGATGGTAGCGCTTGTACAGAGCTCAAGTTAATGTGTGTAATTTGATCAATTTTGTTATTTCTTCCACACAAATGTCAAGTTGGGAGTCCGTTAGAATCGTCTCATTCTCGTGGCTCCGCATTTTGGGAACCAGAGCTGAACAATACTACCGGGAACCAGTCTATTGCAAACACGGTGTGATTTTGACACCCGCTTGAAACAACAACATTGAAATTGGGTGCGGTGTATTTCTTGGATGACATCCTGACAGGTGACCGTGTTTCCGGTTTTCCGGGGTTATTTTAACGCTGAAATATGGTTTTGGGACTTGAAATGGCGTCCGGATTACGGAGTAGAGGGGTTCCGGAATAGAGGGGTAGAAACTAATGTGTTTATATAGCAGAATATTCGGGACGTGGTCGTATGTTCGGTATAGCACGAATTCCGGTATAGAGGGGGTCCGGTTTGGAGGGGTTCCACTGTAGTATTGAAAAGTGTTAAAGGTGGCGCTGTAGGCAGCTGGTTGGGAACACAGGTGGAAGACTCGGACCTGTGACACAAAGAAAATGACCATTACAAAAAATCCATTACCCCACCCACTTGGTCTCGTACAGTACTGTCTTATAGAGAAGATAGTACTGTATGAGACCAAGTGGGTGGGGTAATGGGATTTTTTTAATAGGCGTTTTTTTTGGTGTCATAGGTCCGAGTCTTCCACCTGTTGTTGGGAGCATACTAAGAGTAAATTTAGCGATGGGTTTCACCACTAACCGAATCCTGATATCCAGGGGGCCGTTTCACTAAACTTTGTACGACTAAAATGTTCGCAAGTGCAAAATTATGAATTAACAATGTGTTCTTGTCAATAATTATTGGATTTACATTTATGGAGCAGACATTTTAGTCGTACAAAGTTTAGTGAAATGGCCCCCTTGTTTGGCCCTCATGTACAGTTTTGGCTGCCTTGTTTCTTGAGAGTTGAATCCATGTTGGTTGTACCCATTATAAAAATACATGTAGTAAGATTACTACTAATCTTATTACTTTTAGGGGGTGAGGCTAAGTGACTCTGGTGTGGTGAGGATCTGGCACCAGGTTAAATTAATCTAATTTCAGGGCTAAATATATATATACAAATGTATATATATTTGTAACAATTGAGTTCTGATTTTGGGTTTTGACCTCATCACAACACACGAAATATGGGATTTGACCCTGTTAACCCGGCCTAAAATGTCCTTAGCTGTTGACAGGCTGTTAAGTAAATAAATAGCAAGGCAATTTTAAATACCGGTATGTATACATGGCCCTAATCATACACGTCTACATGTACATTCTCACCCTTATGCAGCTCATAATAGCCACAGGTGGAAGACTCGGACCTATGACACCCAAAAAAATGCCTATTAAAAAATCCCATTACCCCACCCACTTGGACTCGTACAGTACCATCTTCTATAATAGAAGATGGTACTGTACGAGACCAAGTGGGTGGGGTAATGGGATTTTTTTTAATAGGCATTTATTTTTTTTGGTGTCATATGTCCGAGTCTTCCACCTGTGATAATAGCACCATGACCATAAAACAGCAATGAATTGTACTCAAAATCAGTTTGATTTGCTGAGCCTGAGCAGAGCTCAATCTGTATGATTCTGAGTGTGAAATTAGAGTACATTTTGTCCAGGTAATTGAAAGCTGTACATAATTTCAACAACAAATTTGATTGGCAGATACCGAGCACATCTCGACCTCGGGCAATTAAACATGCTGATTTTCAGCAAGAGATTCAATTACACACTCAGATGTAATCACAGACCTTAGCCCTGTCTCCCCTAAGTACCGTAAAGATTCCAATAGACGCCCATGCTCTAATAGACGCCCACCCCCACTTTGTGTTCACGTTGAAAATGACCAATTGTTTGGCCCAGTACTAACTTGAAACGAAATCGGAGATAATTGTCCAACTAGATTTCTTTTCTTTCCAGTATTTCGAAGGCAACTTCCTTGAAAATCGGGGAAAAAAACATAATTGCTACTTTCACAAGCGGAAGCTAAATTCGACTGTTTCCTGTGTCACAGTAAATTCCTCATCGGCAGTAGCTATTTGCACGGACACAGGGCGATCAGAATTTACACGGTTACAGAGACGCCATTTTCAAAGCATCTCAAACCCATCTCATATAATATGGATGAAACTGACATCATGTTGGATTGTTGGCCGATATTTCCTAATAGATGAGCGAAAATCAATCAAAAAATGGATATTGTTTCAGAATCTTAAAACCTATGACAAACACTGCAGATCCTGATGAGACGGCTCATTACGAGCCGTCTCATCAAGATCTACAGTTTTTGCAAACGGATGCTTTATGGTTTGTACATTTGAAAGGGTTAAAGGGGCATATCAGGATTTTGTGTAAAAAAAAGTATTATAAAAATAAAAATCAAAGTACTGAAAGTACTGACTGGCGGGAGACAAGTAGCCACTTGTGAATTTGCATACTCAGAAATTCCTTGTTAGAAATATATTCGATGTTGATTATTGGATGTACAATCTGCAAATTTGGAGAACTTGATCAGTTACTGGTGTTTGTAAAATACAGCCTGCTCTAAATTAAGTGGATGTTTTTTTTTTCTGTCTCAAGTTGACGCCAACTCTGACAGAACGTGGTTGGTCTGTTCCAGCTCATTTTGCCGATGAAATTTGGACAAACAAACATAACGTTATGCTATTGTCTGTTTCAACTGAAAGCGCCGATGGATAATACGAAAAACCTTTTTTTTTTAGAAATTAATCTCGAAACCTGGCGAGATAGCTCGGAAATGACTAACAACAAAAAATGATTATGTGAAAGTCGGCCCAGTAAAACAAAAATTATGGAAGAAAATTTATTTATAGATCACATCTCCCATAGAGAATGATGCCCATAAAATCAATATTTGATCGATTTTGTTCAAAAAATATTTTTGGCAGCATAGGTTTTTCGTAATGTGAAGAAAAAAAACAGGGAAATTTTCATATTTTTAGTATGTTTATTTGGCCAAAATCAATCGGCACTTTGCAGAATAGGGATACAAACCGAGTAATCCAAATTGCATACCCAACAGGAACTCTGGAGGTGTGACATAATATTATGTGAAATCTTTTCAAAATTATGACTGGGCGTAGGCATACATACGTGTATGCTGCATGAACGGCAAAGTGTTTTCATGAATATTGTTTCACTCACACATAGGGTAATTTTTCGAAAATCGCTCGTAAACCACAATATGAAAGAGAAATGGCCTTCGACGTCGCATTGCGACTGCGTGGTACACGATACGGGGGGCGTCTCAATAACAGCAATTTGTTCTCTTCAAAAGTAAAGTTGGGCATGCCAACTATTTTACACATAATGTTGAGCATTGCCGTTGCTATTAATAACTTGCTTTCAGTTCACTCACTGACTTTAAATGTCACCTGACTGTTGTTAATTGCGAACGCAAATTGAGCCTATTGAGACGTCCCCCGATGAACATGCGACTGCGTGGTACACGATACGGGGGGCGTCTCAATAACAGCAATTTGTTCTCTTCAAAAGTAAAGTTGGGCATGCCAACTATTTTACACATAATGTTGAGCATTGCCATTGCTATTAATAACTTGCTTTCAGTTCACTCACAAATTGGTTTGTCACTAAACGTGTACTCCAATTAGCGAAGACTAATCGGCAATTTTCAATAATTATTTCAAGACCAAACACGGCCCGATTTGTAAATGTAAATATCGAGTGTCCATCTTTGTTCTGACGAAAGTCGGGAGAAACAATTGTTTTTATTTGGTCGGTTTTCCAATATCACGCGTCGATCACATGCTCGGAAATATTTGTAGGTTGTAAGACACAAAATTGCAATGAGTGTGCACTACGCAACCAGTACAAAAACCAGTACAAACCAGTACAAAACACCGGGTATTGAAGGTCTTCGAGCCATTTCCCACCCTTAAATATAAGAAATACAAATATAGTACAAAACATTGTTGGTCATTAAATGACAACAAATGGCGTAACATCCTTTTAAAAATAAACAGCCCCGATCATGTGACTTGACTTGTGAACCGTGTCAAATGTGTAACGTCTCTCTTATCACACCTGTCTGACAGGAAATCCAACACGACCAGTGTGTGAAATTTATCCCCTGCCGCGGGCGCTTGGTGATTTTAGCAATTCTGATGCGTCCGGTATTCAGAGGTAAAATTATGCTGAAAAGTCTTCTTCTTTTTTTGTGGAAAACCGTCTGGTTTCCGGAATTCAGAGGATCCGGTATTCAGAGGTTTTTAGTACATTGAATAAAGAAGGAATTAAATCGGGACTATGAAAATTGTGCGGTTTCGGGAGGATTCCGGTATTTAGAGGGTCCGGTTTCACTTTAGAAGTAGTTTTATGACGCGTGGTAAAAACTTATATGACGTTTTATATCAATGACGTCAAAATTACGACGTTTTTATCAACGGCGTATACAAGGGGTGTTGATCCGGACAAGTCCTATAGATTTGTCATCTTTTATCGCATGGCCAAGTGTCTCCCATTAGGCCATGACAAAGTATGAAAATCATGTTTATGGCTTGTGTTGCAGTTGCTAATGTAACGTCATGTTTTGGATTGCGGCCCAAGTAACGTAATTTCGTATGAATAATTTTCAAATAAGGCAGAGTGAGGCGTTTCCCTGTTGTTTGCTGCTGTTTGAAATAATTTTGGGGAATAATAGCGACATCATTTAACATTTCGTATGCGACGACATATTTTAAAGTAGGCAGTAGGCCGCTTATAACATTAACTTTGTGACAAAACAGGATACCGGGCAGATTTGGTAGCGTGATACCTTATAATTGTTGCCGTGTGTCTTTCTTCAGGATCGCATTACCATCGCCTGATATACATTATTATGCAGTTAAGTGATACTAAAAAAGCACTTTTGACTACAAAAGCAAGTTTATGACCATCACATTTCCAATTAATATGTTGATGCATTTATTTTAAATTCAATACAAACCCCGGATATTTTTGTCATTATATAGCGTGTCTACCTCCATTTATGATAAAATGAGTGGCATTAAATGGCATATCATTCGCTAAGTACTGGATAGAATTGTTCAAAAGTCTCAATTTACCAAGATAATAAATGGTACAATGTACTATCGTTGGCATACAATAGGTTGTTCATATTTAAGATTATTTAGAAATCAAAGTGCAGTGTAAGCGAAGACTTCACTGATATGTAGCCAGTTAAATTATGCGTTCACCATTTTGAATTCATAAGGACAACCGACGAAAAAGAGTAAAAATGTCAGAACGACAGTTAGGCGACAATGTAGAGCGCCTGAAGCATTTGTAAGTCATTGATGCTGCGAGGAACTCGTGCAAGTATCCTTGCTATAATATTTTGTCACGACACCATGGCCATAACGTCAAACATGTATTCACGTTCAATGACGTCACAAGTACGTGACGTCAAGTCATGACGTCATAATTTGTGTACCGAGGTACAAGGTATCGCGTCTCATATTAGTGAAAGTTTCAGTAAGTTATCATTTTCCGTTTTCTGTTCACACTTAATGTTAACTGACACCAGTAAACGTAAATGGGAGGGCAAACTGTGAACTTTTACGGCGACGCTAGACAATTTGAAACGTCGTTTTTCCGACGTCGTTTACCGCTTTTCATGACGTTGTCATTAAGCCCAGTTTTCGTATGGCGCGGCCCATTTGTATATTCAATTAAAAAACCACTTTACACAGGACCATGATGAAAACGTTGTTATTTTTTATAATCCTTATATGCCCCTTTAAGCACCAGTGCACCCCCAGATCATCATATGATTGATGCAAAAACAATATTTTTTTCGATAATATTAAATTAAAAAGCAAAATTTAAGAATGAGCCTTCTTTTTATTTCGTGAAATTTGGTCAAATATTGGTTTTATTACGAAAAATTGATTTCTCTATGGGAATTTAACATGGGTGGAAAAGAGGTAGAGGACTTGTGGGGGAAAAGAGGTAGAGGACTTGTGGGTGGAGTCAAAAAACTTTTTTTTTTGGAAATCAACTCCGAAACCTGGCTAGACAGCTTGGAAATGATCTAAGAAAACAAAAGTTAAATTTTAAAACTCTGTCCAGTATTTCTGAAATTCTAAAAAATTTCCCCATGTTAAATCCCCTTAGACATCTTCATTCGGTGAAGATGTCTATGGGGATTTAACATGGGGAAATTTTGTTTTCGCAATAAAATCAATATTTGACAAAATTTCACGAAATAAAAAGAAGGCTCATTTAAGTTCCTTTAATTTACTATTATCGAAAAAAATATGGTTTTTGAATTGTTTATATGGGCGTAAAATTTGGGCAGCTTTTGTGAAACAGACTATAAACATATTGCTTCCTAAATGTGATGGAATATATGTATAACATATATGTCAAAATGTGCTTGTTACTGTGTCCTATATTGCACACAGAGTGGCCAGCTCGGCCATTTGTGTGTTCAAGCCATCATCCAGTTTCACCTCTTGTGGCGTTTGACAAAGAACAAAAAAATGCAAAGTAGAGCATAGTAGAACGAGGCAATGTTCACATATATGTTATACATATATCCCATAACATTTAGGTAAACAATTACATTTAGGGGTCCCACAGGTCCTTAACCCTTACAATGCTGAATTAAATTTTGTCGTCTGCTGTTGTTGTTTTTATAATTTACATTTTTCTCATCAAAAACATGATTTGACAACAATTTAGAATCATTTCCATTGGAAATGATTCTAAAATGATGTAAAACCATGTTTTTATATAAAATAACAGCAGACGACAATTTACGTTTTGCGCACACCAAGGATTGATCACGTATGAATCAATAATTCCAGCACAAAAATATTTACACAATTCCCTAACATTTGATTGGCCCGTAGCAAGTCTCTGTCCAAAATTTATATCCCAGTAAACTCCCACGCCGAACTACTTTCCGTAACCGTGAGGCGCAGGTAAAATAATTCTTAAGAAAACGGAAAATAAACACATTTTCTTGATGAATTTATTTCAAATGCTGGAATTATAAGGAATGAATGGCCTTTTTGTGGAATTGATCGGGGATATAAACTTGGACAAGTCGCGGGAATACTGGACGAGGCCTTAAAAAATTACAATTTTCCAAAAAAAAAAAAAATGTAATTTTTTATCAGCTTCGTCCAGTATTCCCGCGACTTTTCCAAGTTTATACCCCGATAAATTCCACAAAAAGGCCATTCATTCCTATAATGTTTCTTCTATTACAGCTGGTGGTGTTCCTATCAGGAGTTGTAGCGTTCTGTGTTAACCTGTCTATATACTGGATCATAGGAAATACCTCGCCTGTCACGTATCCTTTTAACTCTGCTCTTGCTCATCCTAAGTCAAGATATTTGTGCATCATTCCGCCATTACTGGGCTTTAAAGGTACATGCCCACTCAGTAGGCACAAAATGTTCTTTATAGGAATTACATGTAAATAATTGTGTCACTATTCCACCAGTTCTAAAAATTACGAGTGCCCACTATACGTATATAATCATTTAGTAATATTTATTTTACTGATAGTAACGTGCGGTGGTATCAGGCTATTTTCATATGCAAATGAGGCATGATATTTTTTAATTATTTATACTAATTAAATGTGTCGCCTGAAAAAATAATATTTTCGACATACATGTATACAGTTTGATCATTGCACATCAAAAAGTACATACAGAGAATAAAATAGTAATATCTGTTAACATTTTAAGGAAACACGGTTATCGCCCCTGCTATCAGTGTGGAAATTTACGTCTGATATAAAATGTATAATAATGCCAATCAATACGTGGGCTAATGGTGAATGAATGATTTGTGGGGGGTTATACTGGAGTCAGGTTGTCCGTCCGTCTGCACACACGAGAGGGTATATGTTGGATACAAAAGTACCCAACAAATGCTCTTCTGTGTGTTGGGCAAACTTTTTAGGGATCTTCTTGGGTAGGGTTAGGGTTAGTGTTGGGTACTTTTTATACAGTAAAAACCCAACAAGTATCCATTTGTAGGAACGGACATCCGTCCGTCCGTCCGTCCGTCCGTCCGTCACTAAACTTAACATCAGAGAAATATTGTTATAACTTCTATTTCCTTCATCTAAAATGCTTAATATTACACTCATGCATTCCTCTAAGGTTGTACTATCATGCTGTGGCATATCTACGACCGTCCAACTCCTGCTGATCCCAAGGTCAAGGTCACACATACTTAGTCTCTTTACAAAACTTAACATCAGAGAAATATGTTATAACTTCTATTTCCTTCGTCTAAAATGCATAATATTTCACACATGCATTCCTGTAAGGCTCTACTACCATGATGTGCCAAATCCACGACCGTCCAACCCCCGCTGATCCCAAGGTCAAGGTCAAATACTTGGTCTCTTTACAAAACTTAACATCTGAGAAATAAGTTATAACTTCTATTTCCTTCATTGAAAATTCTTAATATTTCACTCGTGCATTCCTCTAAGGTTGTAGTATCATGCTGTGACATATCTAGGACCAGGGCTTCTAAAATATTCAGTTTGTCGGTTCTGGACCGAATTTTTAGCTCGCCTGCACGAAGTGCAGAAGAGCTTATGTCATACCCCCGGCGTCGTCGGTGTCAGCGTCATCCACAAACTTAACGTTGGGTAAATGTCTTATAACTTCTGTTTCCTTTCATGGAACACTTTGTTATTTCATACATGCATTCCTCAGATGACCCTCTATCATGCTGTAGCAAATCCATGACCCACCACCTAGCCCTTACCCCAAGGTCAAGGTCACAAACTTGGCACATTCATAAACTTAACGTTGGGTAAATGTCTTATAATTTCTGTTTCCTTTCATGGAACACCTTGTAATTTTATACATGCATTCCTCAGATGACCCTCTATCATGCTGTAGCAAATCCATGACCCACCACCCAGCCCTAACCCCAAGGTCAAGGTCACAAACTTGTCACATTCATAAACTTAACGTTAGGTAAATGTCTTATAACTTCTGTTTCCTTTCATGGAACACCTTGTTATTTCATACATGCATTCCTCAGATGACCCTCTATCATGCTGTAGCAAATCCATGACCCACCACCCAGCCCTTACCCCAAGGTCAAGGTCACAAACTTGGCACATTCATAAACTTAACGTTGGGTAAATGTCTTATAACTTCTGTTTCCTTTCATGGAACACCTTGTTATTTCATACATGCATTCTTCAGATGACCCTCTATCATGCTATACAAAATCCATGACCCACCACCCAGCCCTTACCCCAAGGTCAAGGTCACAAACTTGGCACATTCATAAACTTAACGTTGGGTAAATGTCTTATAACTTCTTTTTCCTTTCATGAAACACCTTGTTATTTCATACATGCATTCCTCAGATGACCCTCTATCATGCTGTAGCAAATCCATGACCCACCACCCAGCCTTACCCCAAGGTCAAGGTCACAAACTTGGCACATTCATAAACTTAATGTTGGGTAAATGTCTTATAACTTCTGTTTCCTTTCACGGAACACCTTGTTATTTCATACATGCATTCCTCAGATGACCCTCTATCATGCTGTAGCAAATCCATGACCCACCACCCAGCCCTTACCCCAAGGTCAAGGTCACAAACTTGGCACATTCATAAACTTAACGTTGGGTAAATGTCTTATAACTTCTGTTTCCTTTCATGGAACACCTTGTTATTTCATACATGCATTCCTCAGATGACCCTGTATCATGCTGTAGCAAATCCATGACCCACCACCCAGCCCTTACCCCAAGGTCAAGGTCACAAACTTAGCACATTCATAAACTTAATGTTGGGGTAAATGTTTTATAACATCTGTTTCCTTTCATGGAACGCCTTGATATTTCATACATGCATTCATCTGATGATAATCTATCATGCAATAGCAAATCCATGACCCAGCGGCCATCCCTTACCTCAAGGTGAAGGTCACAAACTTAGCACATTCATAAACTTAACATTGGGGTAAATGTCTTATAACTTCTGTTTCCTTTCATGGAACGCCTTGTTATTTCATACATGCATTCCTCAGATGACCCTCTATCATGCTGTAGCAAATCCATGACCCACCACCCAGCCCTTACCCGAAGGTCAAGGTTACAAACTTGGCACATTCGATCATAAACTTAACGTTGTGGTAAATGTCTTATAACTTCGCTTTCCTTTCATGGAACACCTTGTTATTTCATACATGCATTCCTCATATGACCCTGTATCATGCTGTAGCAAATCCATGACCCACCACCCAGCCCTTACCCCAAGGTCAAGGTCACAAACTTGGCACATTCATAAACTTAACGTTGGGTAAATGTCTTATAACTTCTGTTTCCTTTCACGGAACACCTTGTTATTTCATACATGCATTCCTCAGATGACCCTCTATCATGCTGTAGCAAATCCATGACCCACCACCCAGCCCTTACCCCAAGGTCAAGGTCACAAACTTGTCACATTCATAAACTTAACGTTAGGTAAATGTCTTATAACTTCTGTTTCCTTTCATGGAACACCTTGTTATTTCATACATGCATTCTTCAGATGACCCTCTATCATGCTATAGCAAATCCATGACCCACCACCCAGCCCTTACCCCAAGGTCAAGGTCACAAACTTGGCACATTCATAAACTTAACGTTGGGTAAATGTCTTATAACTTCTTTTTACTTTCATGGAACACCTTGTTATTTCATCATGCATTTCCTCAGTACCCTCTATCATGCTGTTCAAATCATGACCCCCACCCGCCCTTACCCCAAGGTCAAGGTCACTCACATTCTAAACTTAATGTTGGGTAAATGTCTATAATTCGTTTCCTTTCAGGAACACCTGTTATTTCATACAGCTTCCTCATGACCCTCACATGCGTAGCAAATCCATGACCCACCACCCAGCCCTTACCCCAAGGTCAAGGTCACAAACTTGGCACATTCATAATAACTTAATGTTGGGTAATGTCTTATAACTTCTGTTTCCTTTCATGGAACACCTTGTTATTTCATACATGCATTCCTCAGATGACCCTGTATCATCTGTAGCAAATCCTGACCCACCACCCATCCCTTACCCCAAGGCAAATGGTCATTGGCACATTCACCCAAATTAATGTTAAATGTCTTATAACAATTCTGTCTTTCACGGAACTGTTATTTCACAAATGCTTCCTCAGTGACCCTCTATCATGCAGCAAATCCATGACACCACCCGCCCTTACAAGGTCAAGGTCACAAATTGGCACATCTAAATAAACTTAACTTGTAAATGTCTTTCTTCTGTTTTACCTTTCATGGAACACCTTGTTATTTCATACATGCATTCCTCAGATGACCCTGTATCATGCTGTAGCAAATCCATGACCCACCACCCAGCCCTTACCCCAAGGTCAAGGTCACAAACTTAGCACATTCATAAACTTAATGTTGGGGTAAATGTTTTATAACATCTGTTTCCTTTCATGGAACGCCTTGATATTTCATACATGCATTCATCTGATGATAATCTATCATGCAATAGCAAATCCATGACCCAGCGGCCATCCCTTACCTCAAGGTGAAGGTCACAAACTTAGCACATTCATAAACTTAACATTGGGGTAAATGTCTTATAACTTCTGTTTCCTTTCATGGAACGCCTTGTTATTTCATACATGCATTCCTCAGATGACCCTCTATCATGCTGTAGCAAATCCATGACCCACCACCCAGCCCTTACCGAAGGTCAAGGTTACAAACTTGGCACATTCGATCATAAACTTAACGTTGTGGTAAATGTCTTATAACTTCGGTTTCCTTTCATGGAACACCTTGTTATTTCATACATGCATTCCTCATATGACCCTGTATCATGCTGTAGCAAATCCATGACCCACCACCCAGCCCTTACCCCAAGGTCAAGGTCACAAAACTTGGCACATTCATAAACTTAACGTTGGGTAAAATGTCTTATAACTTCTGTTTCCTTTCACGGAACACCTTGTTATTTCATACATGCATTCCTCAGATGACCCTCTATCATGCTGTAGCAAATCCATGACCCACCACCCAGCCCTTACCCCAAGGTCAAGGTCACAAACTTGTCACATTCATAAACAACAAATATAAGGATTTGTTACTATATCTGTTACCCTTCCCAATGGACAAACTGGTTATAATTAAAATGGCATCTCAGATGACCCTCTATCGTCCATAAGCCCTTATCATGGACATTCGCTTAGCCTTACAGTTCTATAGTCACACTAGCACATTCATTCTTATTGTTGGGTATGACCCTTCTATCATGCTATAGCAAATCATGACCCACCACCCAGCCCTTACCCCAAGGTCAAGGTCACAAACTTGCACATTCATAAACTTAATGTTGGGGTAAATGTTTTATAACATCTGTTTCCTTTCATGGAACGCCTTGATATTTCATACATGCATTCATCTGATGATAATCTATCATGCAATAGCAAATCCATGACCCAGCGGCCATCCCTTACCTCAAGGTGAAGGTCACAAACTTAGCACATTCATAAACTTAACATTGGGGTAAATGTCTTATAACTTCTGTTTCCTTTCATGGAACGCCTTGTTATTTCATACATGCATTCCTCAGATGACCCTCTATCATGCTGTAGCAAATCCATGACCCACCACCCAGCCCTTACCCGAAGGTCAAGGTTACAAACTTGGCACATTCGATCATAAACTTAACGTTGTGGTAAATGTCTTATAACTTCGCTTTCCTTTCATGGAACACCTTGTTATTTCATACATGCATTCCTCATATGACCCTGTATCATGCTGTAGCAAATCCATGACCCACCACCCAGCCCTTACCCCAAGGTCAAGGTCACAAACTTGGCACATTCATAAACTTAACGTTGGGTAAATGTCTTATAACTTCTGTTTCCTTTCACGGAACACCTTGTTATTTCATACATGCATTCCTCAGATGACCCTCTATCATGCTGTAGCAAATCCATGACCCACCACCCACCAGCCCTTACCCCAAGGTCAAGGTCACAAACTTGGCACATTCATAAACTTAAACGTTGGGTAAATGTCTTATAACTTCTGTTTCCTTTCATGGAACACCTTGTTATTTCATACATGCATTCCTCAGATGACCCTCTATCATGCTGTAGCAAATCCATGACCAACCACCCATCCCTTACCCCAAGGTCAAGGTCACAAACTTGTCACATTCATAAACTTAACGTTAGGTAAATGTCTTATAACTTCTGTTTTCCTTTCATGGAACACCTTGTTATTTTTTTTTCATACATGCATTCCTCAGATGACCCACTATCATGTTGTAGCAAATCCATGACCCACCACCCAGCCCTTACCCCAAGGTCAAGGTCACAAACTTGGCACATTCATAAACTTAACGTTGGGTAAATGTCTTTTATAACTTCTGTTCCTTTCACGGAACAAACCTTTTTTTTATTTCATACATGCATTCCTCAGATGACCCTCATCATGCAGTAGCAAATCCATGACCCACCACCCAGCCCTTACCCCAAGGTCAAGGTTACAAACTTGGCACATTCGATCATAAACTTAACGTTGTGGTAAATGTCTTATAACTTCGGTTTCCTTTCATGGAACACCTTGTTATTTCATACATGCATTCCTCATATGACCCTGTATCATGCTGTAGCAAATCCATGACCCACTACCCAGCCCTTACCGCAAGGTCAAGGTCACAAACTTAGCACATTTATAATCTTAACGTTGGGGTAAATAAATGTCTTATAACATCTGTTTCCTTTCATGGAACGCCTTGATATTTCATATATGCATTCATCTGATGATACTCTATCGTGCTATAGCAAATCCATGACCCACCACCCACCCAATCGTTACCCCAAGGTCAAGCTCACAACTTAGCATGTTCATAAACTTAACGTTGGGGTAAATGTTGTGTAACTTCTGTTTTTTTTACAGGGAACACCTTCATATTTCATACATGCATTCATCTGCTGATACTCTATCGTGCTATAGCAAATTAATGACTCACCGCCCACCGCTTTCCCCAAGGTCATGGTCACAAACTAGTCACATTCATAAACTTAATGTTGGGGTAAATGTATTATAACATCCGTTTCCTTTCATGGAACGCCTTGATATTTCAAATATGCATTCATCTGATGATACTCTATCATGCTATAGCAAATCCATGATCCACCGCCCATCCCTTACCCCAAGGTCAAGGTCACAAACTTAGTACATTCATAAACTTAACGTTGGGGTAAATGTCTGTTTCTTTTCATGGAATGCCTTGCTATTTCATACATTCCTCAGATGACCCTCTATCATGCTGTAGCAAATCCACAACCCACCACCCAACCCTTACCCAAAAGTCAAGGTCACAAACATAGCATGTTCATAAACTTAACGTTGGGGTAAATGTTGTGTAACTTCTGTTTCTTTACACTTTGAACACCTTGATATTTCATACATGCATTCATCTGGTAGCACTAATCGTACCGGCTCCTTCGGGCCGACAATTACGTCTGGACCAATTGGCATTCTGAAATTTTAGAAGCCCTGTCTACAACCGTCCAACCCCTGCTGATCCCAAGGTCAAGGTCACATACTTCTATTTCCTTCTTTGAAAATTCTTAATATTTCACTTGTGCATTCCTCTAAGGTTGTACTATCATGCTGTGACATATCTACGACCGTCCAACCCCCGCTGATCCCAAGGTCAAGGTCACATACTTAGTCTCTTTACAAAACTTAACAATGTTATAACTTCTATTTCTTTCATAGAAAGTTCTTAATATTTCATGCATGCATTCCTCTAAGACTCTACTATCATGTTGTGACAAATCCCTGCTGATATCGAGGTCACATACTTAGTCTCTTTACAAAACTTAACATCAGAGAAATCGGTTATAACTTCTATTTCCTTGCTCGGATCTGCTTCACATTTCACAGACGCATTGCTCTTCTACTGCCCTGTGACAAATTCACGTTCGTGCCGCCCCCGCTAAGCCCAGAGTCAAGGTCACAAGCCCACACACTAGGAAATTATTTTACATAATTAGGGGTACATGGGCCCACGCGGGGGTATTCCGTAAGACCAATCTAGTTTTGCCATTAACTGCAAATGACATACATTGATCAAACATGTTTAAACTGTGACAGGAGAAATGGGGCTTATGTCTGATCAGGCTGTCTGTACTGTGTCTGCGGTGGCTAATTTAACGATCGGGGTTCATCCTTACCGGAATTCCGACTGGCATTGTGTATGTGACAGTTGAATCTGGTTATACCCCTTATGTGAGTATTACTATTACTCGTAATCCTATTTTAGGTGAAGGGGCCAAGTGACTTTGGTGTGGTGTGGACCTGGCACCACGTCAGGTTATTCTATTTTCAGGGCTGAATATATTTTTTCTCGATGTTAATATTCCGTTCTGATTTTGGGATTTTCCCCCCAATGCAGCAGGTTAAATTGGGATTGAATCCGTTTGCCCGGCCTCACTTGACCTTAGCTGTTTATAGGCCGTTAAACACTTATAAACAAACAAACTGTACTGTTCACCATTCAGTTAATGAAATGCCCGTAATACTTCTAATGTATAGTAGGGATGGGTTGTGGCCTAGGGGTTAGAACACCTGACTTCCAATCCGGAGGTTGTGGGTTCAAACCTCACCTTAGTCATCAAAAATACTTTCATAGTACATGTATTTCCATCCCACTGGTCTGTCGGATGAGACTTTAAACTGTGGTCCCGTCTCTATATGACCCGAGCTGTTGGTGGGACGTTAAACTCATTCACTTTTCACTTTCTAATGTATAGTTTGGCTTTAAGATAGCACTAGGAGATCGGAAGTTTCAATATCCACAAATAATTCCAGCACAAAAATATTTACACAATTCCCTAACATTTAATTGGCCCGTAGCAAGTCTCTGTCCAAAATTTATATCCCAGTAAACTCCCACGCCGAACTACTTTCCGTAACCGTGAGGCGCAGTTAAAATAATTCTTAAGAAAACGGAAAATAAACACATTTTCTTGATGAATTTATTTCACGTGCTGGAATTATAAGGAATGAATGGCCTTTTTGTGGAATTTATCGGGGATATAAACTTGGAAAACTCGCGGGAAAATACCCCAATAAATTCCACAAAAAGGCCATTCATTTCTATAATAAAAATTATAAATGCAATATGCCCATTTGTATAAAAAATAATCAACAAAAATAATACGTATTTCCTTGAAGGAAACTGAAGAAAAAAAAAGACAACTATCTGAACCACTATGAAAACAACTACAATTCTGCCACGCATATCCAACATTAACATATCGATGGTCTAGTAACATAAGGTCGTAAGTGCTATGCTTTAGCATAGCAGTTACGACCTTATGTTACCAGACCATCGATATGTGTGAGCCGTAAAGCGTACAGCTATAAATCGGACAACTTATTGCAATGACGCAACAATTCCAAGTGTCAAAATCCGACGTGACTTTGGTAAATTTATGCGTAACTTTGCGACGTCATTTTCAGCCTTTCATGACGTTGTCATTAAGGCTGGTTTTCACAAAGCGCGGCCCATATATATACATGTATACAGGTATTATATCACTACACAGCCACATTTATGTTTCATGTTGGGCAGATTGTTTTAGGATGCACAGTATGATCTGGTCGCAAAATCCGTAAGCCCCATTTCAGGGATTCCGCTGAGGAAAATAAAAAATTTGTCACTTCAAAAAAAATAAAACAATTGGAGAAAAAAAAAATTTGATTTTTTTTCTCGAAAATTGTAATTTTTTATCGCCAATTGTTTATTTTTATCGCCAATTGTGAAAGTGGAATCGCCAGCGGAATCCCTGCCATTTATCCAGTCGCAGCCATATATTTCATGCGAGTTGTCTCGATATAACTTTATCAGATAATCGCGATGACTAGCTATCTGTCAATTAGAAACAACATGTTTTTATATCTCCATTTTGCTTGACAGTCCACATTGGCTTGAATACTGGGCCAGGATTTTACTGGGAAGGGGCCAAGTGATTCTGGTGTGGCGAGGACCTGGCATCAGATCAAGATTATTCTGATTTCAAGGCTGAATATATAGTTTTTGTCAAGCCCGCTTGCGGAAAGCGAGACATAGTGATCACAATGACGTCCGTCCGTCCGAAATCTGCGTTAAAGTTTTTAAATACCTTATATCTCCGTACTAAGTCACATTGACTTGAAACTTCATATGCTTATTAGTCATCATCCATATATTCATGCTGTGTCCCACTCATGCGGCCCCTGTGCCCAAGGTCAAGGTCAAATGCCTCGGCGGGCTCGACATGCGGGCCGCGGCCATCTGGTTTTATTGTAAATGTTCAGTTGTGATTTTCTCCCCATTTGTACATGCACTTGAACATGTACATGTACAGGTAATATATGGGATTTGGTACTAAACCCATTGACCCGGCCTTAAATGACCTTAGCTGTTGATAGACCGTTAAACCCCAACAAACAAACAAACTGTTCGTTCCTATTGTGTTCATTTCTTATCCCTCTCATCTGCCCAATCATTTAATACAGTTGGAATCATTTAACTTGATATACATAACAAACCTGCTTTAACCCTTTCCCTGTTTTGCGATATTTTGACTCTTCCAAATCGAAAACATCTGAATAAAAGAATCAAATGCTGGGTCAAATGATGGTTAAATTATCTGATAGAGTAGAAAACATTGTGGGAAAAGGAGAAATTGCTTGTTACAAGCAATTTCTCCTTTTCCCACAATGTTTTCAAAAGACATCTTCCGCAGAGGCGTCAAAAGTCGTCTCTATCAGGGAAAGGGTTAACCATTTATGCTGTGTGGTGAGAAAAATGGGTCTGTTTGCAACCAGTATAGTATCAGATCTGCTCGCAAGTTAGCTGCACGTTTTCCATTTTATAGGCAATAGGTTGCACTATATCGCCGCTACAGTCAATGGTATAAATTTGTGTAATAACATTTTCCGTTTTGCGCACTAAAATATAGCAACATTGTGTTGACTTTCATACTTTGCTATGTTGTTATTGAGAGAAAATGCTACAATATAATTATGTATGAGACAAAATTCTTAAGTTGCTCTCCATAAAGTAAAAAGTAAACAAAGAACACTTCAAACACAAATTTGGAAATACTATTCCCGTCGTGACACTGATGTAATGTAATGCAATGTAATGTAATTAGAAGAGCTATGTACTCGAAACACATACTCGGAACACTTAACCTGCATACAGATACAATATGGTCGGACACATGAAGTTCTGCCTCACATTGATAGGCGGCTATGTGATATTCCAGGATACGCTCAACATCCTACAGGTGCTGGGAATACTAACTACATTGACAGGTAAGACGCACTCGTTTCTTTAGCACAAAGACCCAATCACCTGTGCATTATTTCACCGGAATGAGCTCACCTGGTTAAAAACATTTTCACACATGATACTTTATATAAAAACAAAGCAAATCAAGCCTAAAATATGGCCAAGAGTTGTATGAAATAATTTTGTGAGGCGGGACATAGTAACGGCGACTGTCTCGCGATTCAATGGGTGTGTCCGAGAACATGATTTCATTGGTCAAAGGAACCGCATCATTTCCGACGTTACTGGCGTCATTTCTCCATATATGGTAAACATGAGAGTCATATAAACTACTGCTGCTCTTTAGAACCAAGTGGTGTACATGGACTAACGCTATATCCAATCTTGCCTATCGGCGCCGACAGGCAAGATTGGATATAGCGTTAGTCCATGTACGTGTGTACATTAGTAAGACCTTTCATTTTTCTCACTCGTGGACCACTTCATCGATTTTGATAGTATTTGCCCACAATGTGTGTCTAGGGATGGTGTTTTGTTTTGCATACGACCCACGCCCAAACACCCACGGTCAAGGTCACTGATGATTTGTGTTCAACTTGTTTGTAAGGACAATTTGTAAGGCAAAAATGTTAAAGTGTCTTTTTTCAATAACTCGTGAAACGCCTCCACCGATTTTGATAATACGTGTAGTTGGCCACAATGTGTGTCTAGGGAGGGTGCCTTGTTTTGCATATGGCCTTTGTCGGCAAAAGGTCAAGGTCACTGAGGACATATGTTCAGTTCATTTATTTATTTTTTTTTTTTGTTTATTATCAAGACTACCAGTACATAGAGAATAGTAGGTTAGTGCTGTGAATGGGAAAAAATATCTGGCAAGGCTCAGGAAACGGGATGGGCGAGGCTCTGCCGAGCACATCCTGTTTCTATGCCGCGCCAGTATTTTTTCCCATTCACGGCACTAACCTACTATTCTATTTATCCCGTCAACACCTACCTATATCCAGTCGATACTATTTTTACATTTTACAGCCATTTGTAGGTGTTGACGGGATAAATAGAATAGTAGGTTAGTGCCGTGAATGGGAAAAAAATATCTGGCGCGGCACGGAAACGGGATGTGCTCGGCAGAGCCTCGCCCATCCCGTTTCCTGAGCCTTGCCAGATATTTTTTCCCATTCACGGCACTATCCTACTATTCTCTATTTAGTAAGGTACTCCAAATTCCACCCACCGACCCCATCCATACCATTGATTCCAGTCTGTATAGGACCTTGCCGTCAAATGGACATAAATAAAACTTTTACCCATTACATGCGGAATACACCTTTACGGGTATGAATTTTTTTAAATATTTTATTATACTCCCACAAACAAAGTTTGAGGGGGTATATAGGAGTCAGCTTGGTCGGTCGGTCGGTCGGTCGGTCGGTCTGTTGGAAATTCCCTTCCGCTCTATATCTTCTACACCCATGCATGGATTATCAAATGGCTTGGCACAAATGTTTTTCATGATGAGAAGGTGTGTCGCGATCAATAACCACGCACCTACGTCCAAGGTCACAGTTGAAGGTCAAAGGTCAAACCTATCGAAATTCCCTTCCGCTCTATATCTTCTACACCCATGCATGGATTATCAAATGGCTTGGCACAAATGTTTCTCATGATGAGAAGGTGTGTCGCGATCAATAACCACGCACCTACGTCCAAGGTCAAGGTCACAGTTGAAGGTCAAAGGTCAAACCTATTGCAGGCGGCAGACAGATAAACTGCATAATTTGTGTACACAACTCCTCTGAAACCGTTCAGTGGATTGATCTGAAACTATACACACTTTTTATGCCGAACAAATATTGTTTTTACAAAAATATCATCCTTTTAACTTAGCCATTTTTTTTTTTTTTTATTAAATTGATTCATTGTGTTCTTGACAAACTCGGCACAGAGTTTTTAATCAAAATCATATTAATCCATTACTCATGTAAGATCCTCTATAACTGATGAATGAATTTTCAAATGTTTTCAGATTATCTCACTTTCATTGACCACGTACACAGGTAAAAGGTCAATGTCACACATCTCTAAGGCCAGCATTAAATAATGATCATGAAATTTTTATTCAAACCTATAAAACTCTTCTAATGTTAAGCTATTTGTAAGTCCAACTCTTTGTGGGGGTATTATGATCACTCCTGTGATAGTTCTAGTTTTTATTAATGTTACTTCTGAATAAAAGTGTATGTTGTTACCACTCATTTGAACCGTCTCGACGAGACGGTTCAAATGGTGGTCACAACATACATTTCTGAGCTCATATAAAGAAAATATTTAGAATTTTCAACCAACAAAATGACTCATCCTTAAAAAGTCAATCAGTTTGCCATGATACACATGTCATTTCAGGTGCGATAACCAGTATCTTGATTCTCATTGAGAAATAATCGCAGGTTGACTACTGTGTTGTTACATGTTGTTTCTGTGATGTATCACGGACAGAGGAAATGGGTCATATGGCATTTGTGACCACAATAGATCCAGATCAGACTGTATCCTTGTCGTTTGTCATTTAACCCTTTCACCCCCACGTATCTGGAATGGATTTTGATATGTTAATTTTGCAACCACTCCAATCATCAGAAAATGGTTTTCAGACTAGTCCATTTATGAAAATGGGGTGTTTTTTGTTCTCAAAAATATGAAAATTACTTTCAAAAAGTGCAGATCCTGATGAGACGGCCCGTTACGAGTCTATCTTGTGATCTACCAGCATACATAGACTATACCAGGCTAGTGTCTTTTGATATCAAGAATATCAGGCACGACTCGGAAACGGTAGGAATTCCTCGTCAAGCTTCAGAATTCCTACGCGTTTCCTAGCCTTGCCTGATAAGCTTGATATCAAAAGACATTAGCCTGGTATTCTCTATGTATGCTGGTGGATCACAAGCTAGACTGGCCACAAATGCCATAAACCCGCATTTCTTCTGTCACAGACACATTTATGGCTGTGACTGGAGAAATGGGGCTTATGGGATTTGTGACCAGTGTAGCTCCGGATCACCAGTGCATATCCTGATCAGACTGTGCGGATGCACAGTCTGATCTGGATTTACACTGGTTGCAAAACCCATAAGACCCATTTATCCAGTCACAGCCACTTTTATGTTTCATGTTGGGCAGATTGTTTTAGCTTTTTACATGCCTTTTATTTGGTTAACTATTTGGGCATATTGTGTTTACCCTGTCCATCTGTCCGTCAGTAGACAATTTTTTCGCCACGTGACAACTCAACTGCCATCTATCCGATCTTCACAATAGGTCGGATGCACATTCATATAAAAAATGGGCAGAAAACCCTACTGAATGTAAGTCTCATCAAGGTCATGTGTGATAAAAATAGATTGTGTATTGAACTTTTATTTTTGTGCGATAACTCGACTAACGTCTAACCAGTCTTCGCGATACATCACAAGTACATTCATATCAACCATGTGCAGAGCTCCAGATAAGCTGTGTATTGGCGTATTTTATGCACTTATTTTAGCAGAATACACATTGATTATCAAAAGTGTGAGTACAAAATTTGACTCGCAGCAAATGTGAAAATACGCATTGATTTTCAAATTGAGTAGTGAAAATACTGTAATAAAGTTTAAAATTTATTAAAATTAGTGAATTTTTTATTTTGTTTTATTTTTTAGCTCGCCTGCACGAAGTGCAGAAGAGCTTATGGCATACCCCTGGCGTCGTCGGTGTCCACAAACTTAACGTTGAGGTAAATGTCTTATAACTACTGTTTCCTTTCATGGAACACCTTGTTATTTCATACATGCATTCCTCAGATGACCCTTTATCATGCTGTTGCAAATCCATGACCCACCACCCAACCCTTACCTCAAGGTCACAAACTTAGCAAATTCATAAACTTAACGTTGGGGTAAATGTCTTATAACATCTGTTTCCTTTCATGGAACGCCTTGTATTTATGCCCCCGCGACCGAATGGTGAGGGGGGCATATAGTGTTACCGGCGTACGTACGTACGTACATACGTCCCGAAACCTTAACACTTGGGTAAATGGCTTATAATTTCTGTTGTTTCCTTGCTTGGATCTGCTTCACATTTCACACACACATTGCTCCAATGGTCCTCTACCGCCCTGTGACAAATCCACATTCGTCCTGCCCCCGATAAGCCCAGGGTCAAGGTCACAGACTTGGTGCGTTCGAAACCTTAACGCTCGAGTAAATGACTTATAATTTCTGTGTCATTGCTTGGATCTGCTTCACATGTCACACACGCATTGCTCTAATGGTCCTCTACCACCCTGTGACAAATGCACATTCGTCCCGTCCCCGCTAAGTCCAGGGTCAAGGTCACAGACTTGGTGCGTTCGAAACCTTAACGCTCGCGTAATTGGCTTATAATTTCTGTTTCCTTGCTCGGATCTGCTTCACATTTCACACACGCATTGCTCCAATGGTCCTCTACCACCCTGTGACAAATCCACATTTGTCCCGCCCCCGCCAAGCCCAGGGTCAAAGTCACAGACTTGTTGCGTTTGAAACCTTAACACTCAAGTAAATGGCTTATAATTTCTGTTTTCTTGCTCGGATCTGCTTCACCTTTCACACACGCATTGCTCCAATGGTCCTCTACCACCCTGTGACAAATCCACATTTGTCCCGCCCCCGCCAAGCCCAGTGTCAAAGTCACAGACGTGTTGCGTTTGAAACCTTAATGCTTGGGTAAATGGCTTATAATCAAATATGCCTAGTTTTCTTTGGCTGCCAGCGGGGGCATTCGTGTGCCGACAGGCCACATTTCTAGTTCATACATACATTCAGTTGATGATACTCTATCGTGCTATAGCAAATCCATGACCCACCGCCCACCCCTTACCCCAAGGTCAAGGTATTATAACATCTATTTCCTTTCATGTAGCGCCTTGATATTTCATACATGCATTCCTCAGATGACCCTCTATCATGCTGTAGCAAATCCACGACCCACCACCCAACCCTTACCCCAAGCTCAAGGTCACAAACTTAGCATGTTCATAAACTTAACGTTGCGGTAAATGTCTTATAACATCTGTTTCCTTTCATGGAACACCTTGATATTTCATACATGCATTCATCTGATGATACTCTATCGTGCTATAGCAAATCCACGACCTGTCACCTAACCCTAACCCCAAGGTCAAGGTCACAAACTTAGCATGTTCATAAACTTAACATTGAGGTAAATGTTGTGTAACTTCTGTTTCTTTACAGTGAACGCTTTGATATTTCATACATGCATTCATCTGATGATCCTCTATTGTGCTACAGCAAATCCATGACCCACCTCCATCCCTTTCCCCAAGTTCAAGGTCACAAACTTAGCACATTCATACATGCATTCCTTGTTTTCAGAGAGCGCATTGATATTTCATACATGCATTCATCTTAATATGCTATATCATGCTGTAGCAAATCCACGACCCACGTTCCACCACTGACCCAATGTCAAGGTCCACCGCACACCCCTGAACCCAAGGTCAAGTTATATAATATTCATGTTTTTAGCTCACCTGAGTGAAGCTCATTTGAGCTATTGTTACCGCAATGTGTCCGTCGTCGTCCGGCGTCTGTTATCCGTGAACATTTTCAAACGTCTTCTCCTCGGTAACCATTGGGCCTATAGTCACCAAACATCATGGTCATGGTCCTTAGGTAGGGAGATTACAAAATTGTTAAAATGACGTCATCACGTAATCCAAAATGGCCGCCGTCCAAAAATAGCATAAATTCTTAAAAAATCTTCTTCTCATGAACCGCCAGCCGGATTTCGACGAAACTTGGTACTAAGGAATGATCGATGTAAATGCTCTTTCAAAGTTGTTCTTTTATTAGAGATTTCAAAATTCTTCTTCACATGAACCGCCAAACTTAAAAGTTATGGTCCATGGGTGAAGCCTTTTCAGATTTGTTAAAATGGAGGTCATCGCTAATCCAAGATAGCCACCGTCTAAAAATAGCATAAATTCTTAAAAAATCTTCTCATGAACCGCCAGCCGGATTTCAAAGAAACTTGGTAGGAATGATCGATGTACAATGCTCTTTCAAAGTTTGACCCCGGAGTCAAAAATGGGCGTGGCCCGTGGGGTCAAATTGGTGTCAAATTTTATTTTTGCCCGAATATGGTCATGTCTATATCAAATTGAAGGTATCAAAGAGATGATCGCTCTGGTGCATTTTTGTCGAAATTGGATGGTTACGTTATCCAAGATGGCCGCCGAAAGGTCAAAAGGTCGTTCTTTTATTAGAGATTTCAAAATTCTTCTTCACACGAACCGCTTGGCCCATGGTGGCCAAACTTCACAGTTATGGTCCATGGGTGAAGCCTTTTCAGATTTTTTAAAACGGAGGTCGTCGCTAATCCAAGATGGCCGCCGTCTAAAAATAGCACAAATTCTTAAAAAATCTTCTTCTCATGAACCGCCAGCCGGATTTCGACGAAACTTGGTAGGAATGATCAATGTACAATGCTCTTTCAAAGTTGTTAAAATGGTGACCCCGGGGTCAAAAATTGGCGGGTCCTTGGGGTCAAATTGGGGTCAAATTTTATTTTTGACTGAATATGGTCATGTCTATATCAAATTGAAGGAATCAAAGAGGCGATTGCTCTGGTACATTATTTTATTGAAATTGGATGGTTATGTCATCCAAGACACAGGGTGAAGTAACGGACTGATGTCTATAAATACATTAAATATGCCTAAAAGCATAAATAAATGAAGAAAAAAAAATATTTTTTTTTTACCCCTTCCATCTAACCATTATAGGAAGGGGTCTAACTTTTTAATAGGCCGAACCCGCACGGGCTCGAGACAACGGACTTTCACGAAACGTCAACCGAGTTATATCATTGTCGCCTATTGCAGAAGTTGGGAGAATGTTAGTATTCCGCAACGATATATTCCCCGATGCGCTATGTCAACGCGTTTTCGAGCTATCGATTGTTTTGTTGTAAAAAGTAAAAAAATTATCATCATTGCTAGGTCGGGAAAGAACGGACACATTTCCGAGGCCGATATTGCTATATAAAGGAGTAAACATCGGGTTCAAAATACACTTTTACGTCGTCCCGGCCCGTAAAGAAACATTTTGCATAGAGAAAACATTGTTTCCAATCGAACATTTGATCAAACCTACATTTATACCCATTCTGTGCGTCACGACAGACAATTTAATCGCACAGACATTTCTATCATTTCTCGGGAAGCCATTTTGTATAAACATCGTAGGACAGGTACTCGTGCACTTACTATGTGGTAAAAAAACGGAACTTTTATAAACGGTTATAATTCATATTTTATAATACCTATGTTGATGGTAAAAGTATCAAGTTAAAGGTATGTCTCTCTACTCCGATTTCAAGTTTTGTCAAAATATATTTTTTTCTAATAAACATGTTTTGGCAGCATATGAGAATTGTCCGTGGCGTCAAATTTTATTTTATTTTTGACCGATATGGTCATGTTATATATCAAATCGAAGGTATCAACGAGGCGATCACTCTGGTGCATTTTTTTGTCGAAATCGGATGGCTATGTCATCCAAGATGGCCGCCGAAATGTCAAAAGGTCGTTCTTTTATTAGAGATTTCAAAATTCTTCTTCACATGAACCGCGTGGCCCATGGTGGCCAAACTTCAAAGTGATGGTTCCATGGGTGAAGCCTTTTCAGATTTGTTAAAACGGAGGTTATCGCTAATCCAAGATGGCCGCCGTCTAAAAATAGCATAAATTCTTAAAAAATCTTCTTCTCATGAACCACTAGCCGGATTTCGACGAAACTTGGTAGGAATGATCGATGTACAATGCTCTTTCAAAGTTATTAAAATGGTGATTCCGGGGTCAAAAATGGGCGTTGCCCGTGGGGTCAAATTGGGGTAAAATTTTATTTTTGACCGAATATGGTAATGTCTCTATCAAATCGAAGGTATCAAAGAGGCAATCGCTCTGATACATTTTTTGTCGAAATTGGATGGTCATGTCATCCACGATGGCCGCCGAAAGGTCAAACGGTCGTTCTTTTATTGGAGATTTCAAAATTCTTCTTCACACGCACCGCGTGGCCCAAGGTGGCCAAACTTCACAGTTATGGTCCATGGGTGAAGCTTTTTCAGATTTGTCAAAACGGAGGTCGTCGCTAATCAAAAATCTTCGTTTTAACAACTTTGAAAGAGCATTGTACATCGATCATTCCTACCAAGTTTCGCCGAAATCCGGCTGGCGGTTCATGAGAAGAAGATTTTTTTAAGAATTTATGCTATTTTTAGACGGCGGCCATCTTGGATTAGCGATGATCTCCGTTTTAACAAATCTGAAAATGCTTCACCCATGGAGCATAATTTTTAAGTTTGGCCACCATGGGCCAAGCGGTTCATGTGAAGAATAATTTTTAAATCTCTAATAAAAGAACGACCTTTTGACCTTTCGGCGGCCATCTTGGATGACATAGCCATCCGATTTCGACAAAAAAATGCACCAGAGTGATCGCCTCGTTGATACCTTCGATTTGACATATAACATGACCATATTCGGTCAAAAATAAAATTTGACCCGACGGACAATTCTCATATGCTGCCAAAACATGTTTATTAGAAAAAAATATATTTTGACAAAACTTGAAATCGGAGTAGAGAGACATACCTTTAACTTGATACTTTTACCATCAACATAGGTATTATAAAATATGAATTATAACCGTTTATAAAAGTTCCGTTTTTTTACCACATAGTAAGTGCACGAGTACCTGTCCCACGATGTTTATACAAAATGGCTTCCCGAGAAATGATAGAAATGTCTGTGCGATTAAATTGTCTGTCGTGACGCACAGAATGGGTATAAATGTAGGTTGATCAAATGTTCGATTGGAAACAATGTTTCTCTATGCAAAATGTTTCTTTCTACGGCCGGGACGACGTAAAAGTGTATTTTGAACCCGATGTTTACTCCTTTATATAGCAATATCGGCCTCGGAAATGTGTCCGTTCTTTCCCGACCTAGCAATGATGATATTTTTTTTACAACAAAACAATCGATAGCTCGAAAACGCGTTGACATAGCGCATCGGGGAATATATCGTTGCGGAATACTAACATTCTCCCAACTTCTGCAATAGGCGACAATGATATAACTCGGTTGACGTTTCGTGAAAGTCCGTTGTCTCGAGCCCGTGCGGGTTCGGCCTATTAAAAAGTTAGACCCCTTCCTATAATGGTTAGATGGAAGGGGTAAAAACAAAATTTTTTTTTTCTTCATTTATTTATGCTTTTAGGCATATTTAATGTATTTATAGACCTCGGTCCGTTACTTCACCCTGTGATTCAAGAATGCCGCCGAAAGGTCAAAAGGTCGTTCTTTTTACATATTAGAGATTTCAAAATTCTTCTTCACACAAAACCGCTTGGCCCATGGTGGTCAAACTTCACAGTTATGGTCCATGGGTGAAACCTTTTCAGATTTGTTAAAATGGAGGTCGTCGCTAATCCAAGATGGCTGCCATCTAAAAATAGCACAAATTCTTAAAAAAATATTTTTCTCATGAACTGCCAGCCGGATTTCGACGAAACTTGGTAGGAATGATCGACGTAGAATGCTCTTTCAAAATGGTGACCCCGGGATAAAAAATGGGCGTGGCCCGTGGGGTCAAATTTTATTTTTGACCAAATATGCTCATGTCATATATCAAATTTAAGGTATCGATGAGGCGATTGCTCTGGTGCAATATTTGTCAGAATCGGATGATTATGTCATCCATAATGGCCTGCAAAAGGTCCATTTATTCAAGATTTTGAACGTCTTTTTCTCGGGAACCGCCATCTAAAAATAGCACAAATTTTTTAAAACAAAAACACATGAACTCAATGTCGCATTCTCCTCTGGTGTTCATGGAGTCAGGTGAGCTAATTAGGACCATCATGGCCCTCTTGTTTATACAACTGTGCCAAGTTTGAGTGAAGGCTGCCAACAGGCGAGCTTCGTTGTTTTCTGACAACTCTTGTTATCATTTGTTCCCTATTTAGTAAAGGAAGAAAATCAATAATACATTTGTAAAAAGTAAAAGAATTTGAAATATGGGGGCATATAACCTTTTAGATAAAACACTTTTTTGTCCTTGATGGCTTACCAGTGGTGGCACATTGTTTTATAAACAATTTCCAGGGCTCCAGATAAGGAATTAATAATTGAGTATTGTCTCTCCATCATTTCTGAAGCAATTGGGTGTTTCAAAATTTTAATTGGGTAAAATAAAAGCACACTACTGTTTACACATCAACAGACAGCAATTGTTGAATAGTTGGCTTCGAAATGAAAACATGTCTTGGCATTTCCTTAGAATTGTCTCCTTGGAGACAATTCTAATGAAATACCAAGACGTGTTTTCATGGAAAATAAGAAAAATATGCTATATTTGTGGTCTGTTTATTGTCTTCTGCAGCATGATAAAGGTACCATAAAATTTGTATTGCTTTTTAATACTCGCTACTTCTGATTTCAATTGGGTTTTTGGCAATTTTAATTGGGTATTTAAGCAAACACGCAGCTTATCTGGAGCCATGATTTCTATTTGCATTTGGTTCAGTTAAATTGTTAGTCCAATTATGCCCTTAGTTATGGCTTGCGAACTATACCAATGTTAGTATTATATTTTGTACGCACATTTCGTCATCTGTTAGTACCATAATAACCCTATATATTTGGACACAATTTGCTTTGGGAAATAAGGGTTTCCCAAAGCAAATTGTATCCAAATACATTGTTAATGTGATAAACCAGTACTGCTATATTAACCTTAAATATTGGCACACTCACTGTTATATATTTATGTATTTCCCCAAATAAATGGTGTCCAAATATTTAGGGTGATTACGGTACATATATTGCATATAATGGGCTTTCACAGTGTAATAAAAATCATAATACACTAGTGTAATTAATATGCAAATGAGACCGCTACAGAAAACATGGTGCATGATCAGAACAGCTTCAAATAATGCTTCTGAGCTTATGCAATCAATAGAATCTAACAGTTGTGTTGATTTCATATGATATTTATTACACTCGTTGACTGATATCAATCAATAGAATCTAACAGTTGTGTTGATTTCATATGATATTTATTACACTCGTTGACTGATATCATAAGAAACTCGGCATAGCCTCGTTTCTTATGAAATCAGTAAACTTGTTTAATAAATATCATATTAAATCATCAGTCATGCAAGATCCTCTCTGTATCTGACATGTAGTCTTCCACGCTCATTTGTGCCTGTGACTGCAGAAATGGGACTTAATGGCCATGGTCGTTTTCACTTGGGAAGACGTAAATCACATTCAATAATCCCATTAAATTCAGCTCAGGTCAGTTATACAAATATCCCTGCTCCCCAGGCAACATTAGGACACAGAATTGGGTAATTATCCAGGTTGCTGGCAATCCTGCCGTGTGGCAGGATTGCCAGCAACCTGGATAATTACCAGAGATAACAGCAGTATCATGACACATGTAGCCTGGTTACACATCACAATAGCTCCGGACTCTCCTGTGCCCACTGTATGTAATTATTGATATGGCACTATCAGTGGCATGCATCTGACCAGTTCTTATCCTACGCATAGCGAAAATGAGATGCAAAAGCTGTCCGTCCGTCTGTCCGTCAATCTTCCACCAGGTATACTTGTGGATCAATCGTGCGTACAAGAGGTAATTGTGCAACATTTTTTCTTGTGCACATGCAGACTATTTACAGGTGCACAAGTAAGTGGGTTTACAAGTATGCCGCAGTGTGTACGTCCGTCCGTATGTCTGTCTGTCACGTTTTCGATTCGCCTATATCTTCTGTACTGTATGACCTATTGGGCTTGAAACTGCATGTACATGTTCATTATCATCCATATTTTCATTCCTTACCCCACCCATGCTCTCCCATGACCAAGGTCAAGATCAAATAACTTATAAATTACGTCCAGTCGATGCGTGCGCGTTTCTCCATTCTCCTATAACTTGTTTGATCTACGACCACTTGGCTTGAAACTTCATGTTCATGTTTATTATCATCCACATTCCCATTCCCCACCACACTCATGCTCTCCGCATGCCCAATGTCAAGGTCAAATAACATATGGCCGCGCTCTGTGAAAACCAGCCTTAATGACAAAATTTTCGATTTGCATTTTTTTACATTTTCTGATGCGGACACCTTTCAAAAACAATATTCTGAAAAGAAAATGCAATTAAGTTTAATAGTTTTTGTGTTATCTCACTTTTTGTAGCACCATGTGAATCACGCACAAAAAAAAACGTATCTGTGATTGAAACAAATGCATTTTATTTCTGTAGAAATGAATGACCAGAATTTGGATAGGCCTATGGCTGCACATATCAATGACTTCAGCGCCCGATGGGGTCTAGAGGGTAGTCGGACACCCCCAGGCATTATTAAACAAAATAAAAATTGACTGTCCATTCCCCGACTCTCGGAATTAAATTTACATCTCAGAAAGCGGGAAGAACATTTTCCTGTCAATATGACTGACGGACGGGCTAATGTACATGTACCCCGTACTAGCAGGTAGCAGGTCAATGGGAAAATGCTGCGCGCTGACCCCCACTCCCTCGACTGGCCACCACTGCCACTGCCGGGAAAATGTGGAGATGTAACATACATGGTTGTATAATTTTTACATGTGCCGATAAAAATACCGGCAGTATATTCTCTCGTCGGGAATAATTAATTTGAAAATGAAATGTGCAATTTAGTTTTGTTGTGTTTCAGAAAAAGTATATTCAACGCCTTTGTAAACAAAGAAACAGCCATGCTAAAAACAAGGACGGATTCACGTAGGGGAAAAGCTGCCCCACCCCCCACCCCAAAAATTTGGCGAGTAAAGATATTTTTGCTCTAAAATGCGCCATAACGCAGCAAAATGGGGTGTAAATATCAAACATATTCTGGAGGGCATACTGCCGGACCCACCTAGCAGTCTCCCCAGTCTCTCTTGACGAACAAACAGTGCTAGTTCGAAAGTATAGTAAACTATTTCAATTAAGAAGTCCCCCCACCCCCTCACCCTAACCTGAAATCCTGGATCCGCCCCTGAAAAGCACTGTGGCGTACGTACATGTATTTTGCATAACTGTACACTATAACACAGTCACTAAATTTGTCCCGATCCCGATTTTGTTGAAATGACACTACACACCCTGCGAATTTGAATTTAGATGCGTTTAATGTGTGCATGTGCGTTTGCTTTATATTATTTACATGCAATCCACTAGAATGGCCTTTTGATAACAAACAAAGCACGTAAACTTGCATTATTTAGTACAATGTAGTACAATGTAAGAAAATTAACAACAATCTGGCAAAGTCGGACTTCTTAAATGTGTAAACGTTGGAGACCTGTGCATCTGTGCAGTCTGATCAGTGTCTGCAAATATTGCAAATATACTAGTAAAATTACTATACATATAACCATATTTACAAGTGGTCATTTTAAAGAATATTTACATTGTTATCAAACGGCAATCGTACGGCTGATTCAATGTGATATTTTTGAAAGTCGCTAAATATTACGTGAAACCATACACGTAAGTGATAGCAGATACAGAGAGAAATCAGTAGGCTACGTCCTTGGTGGCTACAATTATGTATTACAATTATCATGATTATTGTGTCGCAGTAAATATGCATGTGACACAATACCAACACACTAAATACTAAAACATGTTTGGCCCAGTGTCGCCATGATGCGATATGCCAGGAGCGGCGTATATTTTGGCACTATCATAATTATACCCCCCGCAACGAGTTGCGGGGGGGGGGGTATACTGGAGTCAGGTTGTCCGTCCGTCCCCGTCCGTCCGTCCGTCGTCCATCCGTCCGTCCGGGCACACATTAGGGTACTTATGGGGTAGGGGGCGTGGTCTAAGACAATGGGTTAGGGTTAGAACACAATGGAACTTAATCCGTACCCAGTAAGCCTATTGTGTCTTACGTGGTATTTCCTTTGATCTTTTATATAGCAAGTACCCCCTAAGGTCCGAAATGTAAGTTCGTCCGTCCGTCCGTCCGTCCGTCCGTCCGACCGAGCTTACAAAGGGATACATGTGTGGCTAGGAGAACAATAGGTTATGTAATATTCTATTGTTCCATGATTTTATGTGGCTACATAAAATGGGTTTATGTGGCTACAGAACAATAGGGATGAACAAAGGAAAAGGTTAGGGTTAGCCACATAAGTATCCATTTGTAGGAACGTCCGTGCGTGCATCCGTGCATCCGTAAACTTAACATCAGAGAAATATTGTTATAACTTCTATTTCCTTCCTCTAATATGCTTGATATTTCACACATGCATTCCTGTAAGGCTCTACTACCATGCTGTGCCAAATCAACGACCGTCCAACCCCCGCTGATCCCATGGTCAAGGTCAAATACTTAGTCTCTTTACAAAACTTAACATCAGAGAAATATTGTTATAACTTCTTATTTCCTTCTTCTAAAATGCTTAATATTTCACACATGCATTCTAAGGCTCTACTACCATGCTGTGCCAAATCCACGACCATCCAACCCCAGCTGATCCCAAGGTCAAGGTTAAATACTTAGTCTCTTTACAAAACTTAACATCAGAGAAATATTGTTATAACTTCTATTTCCTTCATCTAAAATGCTTAATATTTCACACATGCATTCCTGTAAGGCTCTACTACATGTACCATGCTGTGCCAAATCCACGACCGTCCAACCCCCGCTGATCACAAGGTCAAGGTCAAATACATGGTCTCTTTATAAAACTTAACATCAGAGAAATATGTTACAACTTCATCTAAAATTCTTAATATTTCATGCATGCATTCCTCTAAGGCTCTACTATCATGCTGTGACATATCCCCGCTGATCCCAAGCTCAAGATCACATACTTAGTCTCTTTACAAAACTTAACATCAGAGAAATCGGTTATAACTTCTATTTCCTTGCTCGGATCTGCTTCACATTCACGTTCGTGCCGCCCCCGCTAAGCCCAGAGTCAAGGTCACAAGCCCACACAGTGTAGATCCAGTGTAGATCCAGATCAGCCTGTGCATCCGCACAGTTTGATCAGGATCTGCACTGTTCGCCATTCCATCAGTGGAACACCCATCATGCTTCTAACAAGCAATGTAGATCATTATCAGGCTATAGGAGTGTGCTATTCGATTAGGAACTACACTGGCCACAAATCCCAAAAGCCCCATTTCTCCAGTCGCAGCCACATATGAATTAGACGTTTGTGTTAAAGGTTTTGAGGGGTGATATACCCCTCAAAACCTTTAACACAAACGTCTATTTCATGTGTGATTCATCAGCATTACTTGATTTCTTGTCTATTGCAGGCGTTGTAGCATACACACACTTGAAAATGAAAGAAAACAAAGCATCCATTATACCTGTCACTACAGATGCCACAGATTGAGGTCACAGATTTGTCAACAAAGGGGTGGGTGGCAGGTGGTAGCATGTGAAGGGTATTTTAACGATGGGATTTATCCTTACAGGAATACCATATCCCTGGTTGGCCATCAGTTACTTTTTGTTTTGGCTTCCTTGTTACTTGCGAGTTGAATTCGGTTATACCCATTATAAAAGTAGCAAGATTAGTACTAATCTTATTACTTTTAGGGAGTGTGGCTATGTGACTGGTGTGGTGAGGACCTGGCACCAGATCAGGATAATCTAATTTCAGGGCTGAATATATATTTTTTCTGTAAATATTCAGTTCTGATTACGAGATTTCCCCCCCCCCCCCCACCCCCCCCCCCCACCCCGTCTATACAGGTGAAATGTGTGATTCGATCCTGTTGACCCGGCCTGAAATGACCTTAGCTGTTGACAGGGCAGGGCAGGCCAGGGCAGGGCAGACCATTAAATAAATAAATGCATAAAAAATGTATAGTTATCCGTGAAATTGGAATAGCCAGATGCTGTGCCAAGTCCTCACCACACCAGAATCACTTAGCCGCATACCAAAAAGTATTAGAATTAGTACTAATTCTACTACTTTATAACCCGGATATTTATGACCCGGATTGAACTCTCATGTACATGAAAGCCAAAAACGTTCCTGAGGGCTAAACGAGGGATATGGGGATTTAATTAAGGATGAAGCCCACTGTTAACTCTTTGCATGCTAGCGGTGAAAATACCATCCAACAAATTACGAGTATGTTTCTTATTTCCCTCTGTAAATATGTCTTGGAATTTCATTAGAATTGCGTCCTCCGGACACAATTCTAATTAAATTCCAAGATATATTCATGATATTTGTAAGGAGAAATAAAAGAAAATATCATGAATTGTCATTGCTGTTTTTGAACTATTAATAGCCCACAAATTTCCCAGCAATCAAAGAGTTAAATTACGATTCACATGCTCCCAACCAACCGCCCGCTTGAGTAAATAAAATATGCATTGAATTCAAAATCAGGCGGTATAATACTATTTAGACACAAAACTTATCTAGAGCTCTGTGTATTTGTGACTATTTTTGAATACAATCCAAACCAGATTCTGAAGGGCATTTCATTGTTGAGCTGTCTCAACTAGTGGATAATATTATGGTATCTGAACATTTGTGATAAATTGTTATTGACATCACAACAAATATAGCGGGAATAATTTTTGTCTCGCCCGCAAAAGGTTTTGCTTTTCCAGAGTCGGCGGCGGCGTCGTCGGCGGCGTCATCATTCAATGTTAAGTTTTCGTGTTACGGTCATTACTTCAACACCTTATCAGCTACAGTCATCACACTTTATACATACCTATGATATGTACATGAATATAGGACTATTCTCGGAGCCCCATGGTCAAGGTCAAGGCCCCAGGGTCAAGGTCAAGGCGGAACAAGGCGAGACATTTGATTCCGCAGAATTCTTGTTCTAAATATCAATTGGCTTTGGTGTGGTATGAACCTGGCACCAGATCAGGTTATTCTAATTTCAGGGCTGAATTTTTTATGGTTTTTTTTATGTAAATATTCTGTTCTGATGTTGGGATATTCCCGCCAACGCAGCAGGTTAAATACGGAATTGAACCTGTTGGCCCGACCTTAGCTGTTGATAGGCCATTAAACACCAACAAACAAAGAAACAAAACCTGGTGTATATGATGTGATATGCACCATATTGACCGATGCGCTAAAAGGTCCATATTTCTTGATGTATAACTACATTAACCCTTAGACCGCTACTCACACCAATTGTCGTCTGCTGTTGCTTGTATATCTTACCATTTTTCTCAATAAAAACAGCCCCGTGCAGGCACCGGGGCGGGATCAACTGATCCTGAGAATAGTGCTGCAGTAGCCATTGCTTGTCGTAAAAGGCGACTAAACCGGCTTAACGATTGGGTTCATACTTTCCGGAACCCACTATACCGGATTTGGCCCTCATGTACATTTTTGGCTTTCTTGTATGTGAGAGTTGAGTCCGGCTATGCCCCATATATAAAAGTAAGATTAGCGCTAATCATATTACTTTTAGGGGATGGGATAAATGATGCTGGTGTGGCGAGGGCCTGGCACCAGATCAGGTTGTTCTAATTTCAGGACTGAATATATATTTTGATTGTAAATATTGAGTTCTGAAGTTGGGATTTACCCCCCTCGGACAGGTGGATACGGGACACGACCCCGTTGACCCGTCTGCGTGTAGACTCCCTGAGGCTTGTACCTCTATGTCAGAAAAGCGGACGTTAAACCCTATTCACTCACTCACTCACTCAATAAAAACATGCTTTGACAGCACTTCAGAATCATTTCCAATCATTACACAAGTGTATTCCAGGCTCGACACCGTTTCATCAGCATCATCCATGCAAATATGGGTCCTTGAATTTCGAAAACATGTCCTTGAAAGTCATGGAAAAGTCATGGAATTTGGTCTTCCCAAAAGAGTGGGAACCCTGTATTCACACTCACGGTTTATATCTATATACTATGCATTTATTCTACATACAGTCGAACCTGTGCTAAAGACCACCTCCGAATAGCAATCACCTGACTGTAAAGGTCACACTTTTGTTGTCCCAATGGTACAATTACTACGGTATATAAATGACCCTGCGAATAAAGACCACCTGTGAACAAAGGTCAGATTTTTCACTTCCCATGGCTGGCCTTTATTCACAGGTTTGACTGTATATTCTATCATTAACCCTTTAAACCTGAAAGCCCGCTATAGCGGTTTATGCAAACAGTGCAGATCCAGATGAGCCGGCTCGTCACAAGCCGTCTCATCAGTTTTTTGAAAGTAATTTTCATATTTTTGAGAACAAAACATACCCCCTTTTCATAAATGGACTAGTCTGAAAATAATTTTGTGACGATTGGATTGGTCGGAAAATTAGCATATCACAGTCCATTCCATTTACTTAGGGTTGGAAGGGTTAATACAAACGTGAGCCAATAAATAGTACCATATTTGTAACCCGCCATGTGATTTTGTGTCTAAGGATGATCCCACAAACATCATACAAACTAGTAATCATATCATCTGCAGATCTTAACCCTTACACCGCTATCTTAATTTTTTTGTCGTCTGCTGTTTATTTTCCATTTGTATCATCAAAAACATGCTTTGACAGCACTTTAGAATAATTTACAACGTGCTTTGACAGCACTTCAGAATCATTTCCATTGGAAATGATTCTGAAGTGCTGTCAAACCATGTTTTTATTGAGAAATAAGGCAAGATATAAAAGCAACAGCAGACGACAATTGTTGTGTGTAGCGGTCTAAGGGTTAACGTTCCGATTTTAATGTACAAATGTTGGAAAAAAACGTCTGTTATCCTTTATGACATCATATATTCGATGACGTCATACTCATGCAGATAATGTCAGGCATTTACAATTTATGGTACATAAAAGCTGCTATTTAGTAGTGATAGAAAGTTAGCTAGCTAAAACTAACAATTTTCTAAATTAAATTAAATATGATACTACTTATTGGACGACCGTCGTGTTTCGTTAAGTTTATGCCGCGTTGAAATCCATTGAGCTCCGAAATCCATTTAATCATTTTCGATACGTTTCAATGGACATGTTTTTAAGTCGATCATTATTTTGTTCATTACTTCAATGATTAGTATTTTATTATTCTGCTGCACTATTCCTGTGATAGCTGTTGACCACTCACAACACCAAATTAAATGTTGATGTGTCTGCCGTATATTACATGTTTTATCAATTAAAACATGTTTTGACAGCACATGAGAATCATCTCCAATGGAGATGATTCTCATGTGCTGTCAACATGTTTCGTTTAGAAAAAAATAAGAGAAAATTGAAAAACGCATGACAATCTTCATTTCCCATCAGTTAACGGTTAATGTTGCTAGCGCCCTCTGGTTGCCCCATGTAAAATTAATGAAAATCTTACATTCTTAATAAACAAACATTATCTACACAAATAAACCATGTTTATTGCACAAGTGTATTTCATTGGTATACGCCCGTTTGAAAAAATGGGACGTATGATGTATTCACCTTGTAGATGGGCGGGCACAGCTTGGTATACATGTTTGTCATACCGCAGATAAGTTTCTCGGCTTTTGACTGGCTAGCTTGCTTATCATGGCAAGACGAAGAAGCATATTGATTTTCAGTGAGGGGAGATACCCCTTGTTGACTAGCGTAGTTGCCTTGACGGGCGTATATTGTGACCTTTGGCCCTCTTGTTATTTTTGTTATTTCTCAATGAAAGTATATGTTGTGACCACTCATTTGAACCGTCTCGATGAGACGGTTCAAATGGTGGTCGCGACAGACTTCTGAGCACATAATATTTAGTATTTTCTGCAAACATAATGGCTTGTGTAATAAATATTCTGCAAACATAATATGGTTTATGTAATAAATATGTCAATGAGACACTGTAGAAAACATGTTATCCCGTCAACACAGTGCGTATGTGCCGTGAAACAAGGTGCCGTGAAACATTTTTGATATTCTGTCAATACGACCTAATCACTGCGTATGAATATGTGCGTTGTCATACTAGTAGATTCTCCGATTTTGAGGATGCGGCTGCGGTTATTTTTTTGCATTTTATACTATTTGTAGTGTTGACGGGATAAATAGAATAGTAGGTTAGTGCCGTGAATGGGAAAAAATATCTGGTGCGGCACAGAAACGTGATGGACTCGGCAGAGCCTCGCCTATCCCCTTTTCTAAGCCTTGCCAGATATTTTTTCCCATTCACGGCACTAACCTACTATTCTCTATTTACGTGATCAATACTGATTCACTGTATGATAGGGATGGGCCGTGGCCTAGGGGATATGGCATTGAGCTTCAATACCGGAGGTTGCAAGTTCAATCCTCACCCTAGGCCAAAAAATACTAACATAGTATTTCCATCCCACTGGTCTGTTGGATGAGACTTTAAACTGTGGTCCCGTCTCTATACGACCTTAGCTGTTGCTGGGACGTTAAACCCATTCACATTTCAATAGCAGAGGTTGTGAGTTCAATCCTCACCCAAGGCATGAAAAATACTTAAATGGTAATTCCATTCCACTGGTCTGTCGGATGCGACTTTAAACTGTGGTCCCGTCTCTGTATGTAGCTGTGACCACAGGTGGAAGACTCGGACCTATGACACCAAAAAAATGCCTATTAAAAAAATCCCATTACCCCCACCCACTTGGTCTCGTACAGTACCATCTTCTATATAGGATTTTTTAATAGGCATTTTTTAGCTCGCCTGCACGAAGTGCATAAGAGTCTTATGGCATACCCCCGGCATCATCGGCATCAGCGTCGGCGTCCACAAATTTAACGTTGTGTAAATTTCTTATAACATCTGTTTCCTTTCATGGAACGCCTTGATATTTCATACATGCATTCCTCAGATGACCCTCTATCATGCTGTAGCAAATCCATGACCCACCACCCAACCCTTACCCCAAGGTCAATGTCACAAACTTGGCACATTCATAAAGTTAACGTTGGGGTAAATGTCTTATAACATCTGTTTCCTTTCATGGAACACCTTGATATTTCATACATGTATTCCTCAGATGACCCTCTATCATGCTGTAGCACATCCACGACCCACCACCCAACCCTTACCCCAATGTCAAGGTCACAAACTTAGCATGTTCATAAACTTAACGTTGGGGTAAATGTTGTGTAACTTCTGTTTATTTACAGGGAATGCCTTCATATTTCATACTTGCATTCATCTGCTGACCCTCTATCATGCTGTAGCAAATCCACGATCCACACCACCCAACCCTTACCCCAAGGTCAAGGTCACAAACTTAGCATGTTCATAAACTTAATGTTGGGGTAAATGTTATGTGACTTCTGTTTATTTACAGGGAACGCCTTGATATTTCATACATGGATTCATCTGATGATACTCTATCGTGCTATTGCAAATCCATTACCCACCGCCCAACCCTTACCCCAAGGTCAAGGTCACAAACTTAGCACATTCATAAACTTAACGTTGGGGTAAATGTCTTATAACATCTGTTTCCTTTCATGGAACGCCTTGATATTTCATACATGCATGCATCTGATGATACCCTATCGTGCTGTAGCAAATCTATGACCTACCACCCAACCCTTACCCCAAGGTCAAGGTCACAAACTTAGCACATTCATAAACTTAACGTTGGGGTAAATGTCTTATAACATCTGTTTCCTTTCATGGAACGCCTTGATATTTCATACATGCATGCATCTGATGATACCCTATCGTGCTGTAGCAAATCTATGAACTATCACCCAACCCTTACCCCAAGGTCAAGGTCACAAACTTAGCACATTCACAAACTTAACGTTGGGATAAATTTCTTATAACATCTGTTTCCTTTCATGGAACGCCTTGATATTTCATACATGCATTCCTTAGATGACCCTCTATCATGCTGTAGCAAATCCATGACCCACCACCCAACCCTTACCCCAAGGTCAAGGTCACAAACTTAGCACATTCATAAACTTAACGTTGGGGTAAATTTCTTATAACATCCGTTTCCTTTCATGGAACGCCTTGATATTTCATACATGCATTCCTCAGATGACCCTCTATCATGCTGTAGCAAATCCATGACCCACCACCCAACCCTTACCCCAAGGTCAAGGTCACAAACTTGGCACATTCATAAACTTAACGTTGGGGTAAATGTTATGTAACTTCTGTTTCTTTACAGGGAACGCTTTGATATTTCATACATGCAGTCATCTGATGATCCTCTATTGGGCTACAACTGCAAATCCATGACCTCCCCCCCCCCCCCACCCCCCAAGATCAACATCATAAACTTAACGTTGAAGTAAATGTCTTTTTATAACTTCTGTTTCTTTACAGGGAACACCTTGATATTTCATACGTGCATTCATCTGATGATACTCTATTGTGCTATAGCAAATCCATGACCCACCCCTTTCCCCAAGGTCAAGGTCATAAACATAGCACATTCATAAACTTAACTTTGGGGTAAATGTCTTATAACATCTGTTTCCTTTCATGGAACTCCTTGCTATTTCATACATACATTCCTCAGATGACCCTCTATCATGCTGTAGCAAATCCACAACCCACCACCCAAACCTTACCCCAAGGTCAAGGTCACAAACTTAGCATGTTCACAAACTTAATGTTGGGGTAAATGTTGTGTAACTTCTGTTTCGGTACAGGGAACACTTTGATATTTCATACATGCATTCATCTGATGATCCTCTATTGTGCTACAGCAAATCCATGACCCCCCCCCGCCCCCCCCAACCCTTTTCTCCAAGATCAACATCATAAACTTAACGTTGGAGTAAATATCTTTTTATAACTTCTGTTTCTTTACAGGGAACGCCTTGATATTTCATACATGCATTCATCTGATGATACTCTATCGTGCTATAGCAAATCCATGACCCACCCCTTAACCCAAGGTCGAGGTCACAAACATAGCACATTCATAAACTTAATGTTGGGGTAAATGTCTTAACATCTGTTTCATTTCATGGAACAGCCTTGATATTTCATACATGCATTCATCTGATGAAACTCTATCGTGCTATAGCGAATCCATGACCCACCGCCCACCCCAAATGTCTTATAACATCTGTTTCCTTACATGGAACACCTTGATATTTCATACATGCATTCCTCAGATGACCCTCTATCATGCTGTATCAAATCCACAACCCACCACCCAACCCTTACCCCAAGGTCAAGGTCACAAACTTAGCATGTTCAAAACTTAACGTTGGGGTAAATGTTGTTTAACTTCTGTTTCTTTACAGGGAACGCTTTGATATTTCATACATGCATTCATCTGATGATCCTCTATTGTGCTACAGCAATCCTTGACCCCCCACCCCTTTCCCCAAGGTCACAAACTTAGCACATTCATACATGCATTCCTCATGTGAATAGCTATCATGCTGTAGAAAATCACCAATTTAGTGCGTTCATAAACTTAACATTGGGTTAAATTTTGTATAACTTCTGTTTTCAGAGAGCGCATTGATATTTCATACATGCATTTATCTTAATATGCTATTATATCATGCTTTAGCAAATCCACAACCCACCTTCCACCACTGACCGAATGTCAAGGTCCACCGCACACCCCTGAACCCAAGGTCAAGTTATATAATATTCATGTTTTTTATACAACTGTGCCAAGTTTGAGTGAAGACTGCCAACAGGCGAGCTTCGTTGTTTTTTGACAACTCATATTATCATTTGTTCCCTATTTAGTAAAGGAAGAAAATCAATAATACATTTGTAAAAGTAAAAGAATTTGAAATATGGGGGCATATAACTCTTTAGATACAAAACTTTTTTGTTCTTGATGGCTTACCAGCGGTGGCACATTTTTTTACAAACAATTTCCAGGGCTCCAGATAAGGAATTAATAATTGAGTATTGTCACTCCATCATTTCTGAAGCAATTGGGTATTTCAAAATGCTATATTATGCTATAGCAAACCCACGACCCACCTTGCATGTCAATTATATATAATATTCATGTTTTTTATGCAACTGTGCCAAGTTTGAGTGAAGGCTGCCAACAGGCGAGCTTCGTTGTCTTCTGACAACTCTTGTTGTTGGTGTCATAGGTCCGAGTCTTCCACCTGTGGCTGTGACTGGAGAAATATGGCATATGGAATTTGTGACCAGTGTAGTTCCCGATTAAATAGCACACTCATGTAGCCTGATAACCATTCATATTGCTTGTTAGAATCATAGCGGATGCACAGGCTGATCTGGATCTACAGTGGTTACAAAACCCATAAGCCCTATTTCTCCAGTCACATAATTATGACCTTAGCTATTGCTGTGACGTTAGACATATTCACTTTTCAATGCATGATGCTGTAGCTGCAATGAAAGCATTATAAGATTGGTCCGGTGAATCTAGTGGGTGCACCCGCTACCCACCCAACGTGTATGTTGTTACCACTCAGTTGAACCGTCTCGCCGAGACGGTTCAACTGAGTGGTAACAACATACACTTCTGATGAGAAATGAGAAAAATTGCAGAAAACAAATATTTACATTCCGTATTTTATATACATGTATACTGTACATATGAATTACAAATATGTTAAAAGTATTGATACGGCAGTTGCCGGACCTGCCGGACCTGTTTCGATGCCCCTGGGAATAGAAACTCAGTTTTGTGAATGGTGCCATATAGTGATATCGACGTCAATACGCCCTGTATGGTAATACAAATGTACAAACTTAAACACTTGGGTAAATTCCTTATAATTTCTGTTTCCTTTTACGTTACTGCTTCATGTTTCTCACATGCATTCCTCTGATGGTCCACTGCAACTGACGATGCCACAAATGTTATGTATTTACAAAATATAAAATCGTCATCGCATGTTATCAGCACCGTCATAAATAAATTTCACAAACATAATCAGGAATAAATTCTATATAATATTGTTATTAGTAAAACACTTACATGTATGTATCGTTTGAAGGAACTTCATGTTTTATGTAAACAAACGGACGGTGGGGGCAGACCCATGTTTTAGACACATAATGTCTAATTTTCAGGTAACTCGTATGTGCAAACAGCTTCACAATAATGATGCAAATTTTCAATTACCGGTAACCCTTTGAACCCGAAAGCCCGCTATAGCGGTTTATGCAAACAGTGCGGATCGAGGTGAGCCAGCTCGTAACGAGCCTTCTCATCAGGATCTGCACTTTTTGAAAGTAATTGTCATATTTTTCAGAACAAAAAATACCTCCTTTTCATAAATGGACTAGTATGAAAATCATTTTGTGACGGTTGGATTGGTTGCAAAATTAACATACAAATGTATGGGTGAAATAGTTGTGTTAGTACTAGCGAATACCAGGCAAGTGTCAGTTCATGTTTAGGTATCAAGTGAATCAGCTTAGTTATGTATTTCTTTTGTACAAATTTATCGGGAAAGGATATACTTTTTTATACCCCCCGCAATGAGTTGTGGCGGGTATACTGGAGTGAGATTGTCCATCCATCTGTGCGTCCATCGCCCCGTGCAGGCACCGGGGCGGGATCAACTGATCCTGAGAATAGTGCTGCAGTAGCCATTGCTTGTCGTAAAAGGCGACTAATCTGGCTTAACGATTGGGTTCATACTTTCCGGAACCCACTATACCGGATTTGGCCCTCATGTACATTTTTGGCTTTCTTGTATGTGAGAGTTGAGTCAGGCTATGCCCCATATATAAAAGTAAGATTAGCGCTAATCCTATTGCTTTTAAGGGATGGGATAAATGATGCTGGTGTGGCGAGGGCCTGGCACCAGATCAGGTTGTTCTAATTTCAGGACTGAATATATATTTTGATTGTAAATATTGAGTTCTGAAGTTGGGATTTACCCCCCTCGGACAGGTGGATACGGGACTCGACCATCCCTGAGGCTTGTACCTCTATGTCAGAAAAGCGGACGTTAAACCCTATTCACTCACTCACTCACTGTGCGTCCATCAATAAACTTAACATCAGAGAAATACAATGTATGTTATAACTTCTATTTCCTTCATCTAAAATGCTTAATAGTTCACACATGCATTCCTGTAAGGCTCTACTACCATGCTGTGCCAAATCCACAACCGTCCAAACCCCGCTAATCCCAAGGTCAAGGTCAAATACTTGAGTCTCTTTACAAAACATAACATCAGAGAAATGTGTTATAACTTCAATTTCCTTCATCTAAAATGCTTAATATTTCACACATGCATTCCTGTAAGGCTCTACTACCATGCTGTGCCAAATCCACGACTGTCCAACCCCCGCTGATCCCAAGGTCAAGGTCAAATACTTTAGTCTCTTTACAAAACTTAACATCAGAGAAATGTTATAACTTCTATTTCCTTACATATTTAGGGGCACATGGGCCACGCTCGGGGTATTCCGTAAGCCTCGCTTCCTGACAAATCTAGTTAGTATTGGGAATGCAAGACTGCGTATGTAGTAAATGTTGGTAGGTTTACGTATTGCTGACTAGGCTGGTTCACTGGGTTTTACATAGCCTGTTTTTATCGGGCTTTTAATTATTAGTCTCTTTACAAAACTTAACATCAGAGAAATGTTATAACTTCTATTTCCTTACATATTTAGGGGCACATGGGCCACGCTCGGGGTATTCCGTAAGCCTCGCTTCCTGACAAATCTAGTTAGTATTGGGAATGCAAGACTGCGTATGTAGTAAATGTTGGTAGGTTTACGTATTGCTGACTAGGCTGGTTCACTGGGTTTTACATAGCCTGTTTTTATCGGGCTTTTGTTTGTATAACCCCCGCAACGAGTTGTGGGGGGTATACTGGAGTCAGGTTGTCCGTCTGTCCGTGTGTGCGTCCGTCCGTCACTAAACTTAACATCAGAGAAATATGTTATAACTTCTATTTCCTTCATCTAAAATGCTTAATATTTCATACATGCATTCCTGTAAGGCTCTACTACCATGTTGCGCCAAATCCATGACCGTCAATCCCCGCTGATCCCATAGTCAAGTACTTAGTCTCTTTACAAAACTTAACATCAGAGAAATATGTTATAACTTTTATTTCCTTACATATTTAGGGGCACATGGGACCACACAGGGGGTATTCCGTAAGCCTCGCTTATTGACAAATGTAGTGTTATAACTGGATCGGACTGGGTTTTACATAGCCTGTTTTTATTGTGCTTTGGTTTTGTTATAAATGGATCGCCAGGTGTGATAATGGACCCAAGACGTTTGAGGACAGTGTAGATCCTGATCACCATGTGTACGTACCGGTTCATTATCAAAACCATTATTCTAATTCATGAACCATGTTTGATTGACAAAATGGCGACCTGCGTAACCCCTGATCAGACTGTGCAGTCTGATCAGGAGCTACGCTGATCACAAAAGTCTTAAGGTCCCTTTTCTCAACTGGGGATATTGGGTAAATGGGTATGATAAATGTGTTCATGTGTTTGTTATGTTGCTGTACCAGGTGTATTCCGGTCTGTATATGGCTTTGTTGCTAAACAGACGTAAAACAGAACAGAAGATGGGATGAATCCATTCTTAAAGCTATTTGTGTGCGGTTGTCGTCCGGATAAATGTCACTACATGTGAAATCAGTAGAAATAAAATAAAGGGCAAAGTATCTCGACTAGTTTTACATTTCATACAGTGATAGAGCATACCGTTGTCGACGACACATCATTTTGAAACGTTCGATATCTGAGAACAAACCATGTTTTATGGTCTTAGGTTCGCGTATATCTCATTATGATATGTGGCTGTGACTGGAGAAATGGGGATTATGGACTCGATTACTTGTAAATCCATACCAGCCTGCGTATTTGTGCAGTCTGTAGCCTATTTCACCAACATTGCAAAGTATACTTATCTAGCAAAGTATACTTTGAGGGAGAAATTTTCAATTTAAGGATAAATTTATTAATTTTTATTATACTGAATTTATTACATTATCACAGCCATATTGGCTGTGATAATGTAATAAATTCAGTATAATAATTCTGCATACTTTTAATCATCAAATATATGCAGTCATTAGTTCTATATGATATAATGCATTTCGGAAAAATAAATGATTACTCCCTCAAAGTATACTTTGCTAGATAAGTATACTTTGCAATTTTGATGAAATCGGCTACTGAAAACAAACCATGTTTTATGGTCTTATGTTCGTGTATATGTTATTATGATATGTGGCTGTGACTGGATTTAATGGGGATTGTGGACTTGACAACTTGTAAATCCATACAAGCGTGCGTATTTGTACAGTCTGATCAGGCTCTGCACTGTTATGCAGTCATTGAAACACCAGTAATACTTCGCACCAATAATGTTGATCCTTATGTGATTGGCTTCTGTAGCCTATTTCACCAACATTGCAAAGTATACTTATCTGGCAAAGTATACTTTGAGGGAGAACTTTTCAATTTAAGGATAAATTTATTAATTTTTATTATACTGAATTTATTACATTATCACAGCCATTTTGGCTGTGATAATGTAATAAATTCAGTATAATAATTATGCATACTCAAATATATGCAGTGGTTAGTTATATGAAATATTGCATTTCGGGAAAATTAAATGATTACTCCCTCAAAGTATACTTTGCTAGATAAGTATACTTTGCAATTTTGATGAAATCGGCTCCAGGAGTGGGCTAGTAGATCAAGAGGTGAATATACACAAATGCCACAAGTCCCATTTCTCCAGCCACGGTCACACATATGTCAATGCACAATTAAGGGACTAGAATCAATAAAATTGATGTGTCAACAAGTGTTCTGTTGTGATGTAACCCAATATTCCAATCTGTATGTACAGTATAATATGACAAATGTACGTTACAGGTGCATGCCCACTCAGTAGGCACAAACTGTTCTTTATATCAGAGACATCATCCGAGACAGTTTCTGGCAAAATAAACATTCATTCACAATTACCCCACGTATAATTGGCATTATTATACATTTTATATCCGACGTAAATTTGCACACTGATATCGGGGGCGATAACCGGGTTTCATTAAAACACTAACGGACATTACTATTTATTCTCTGTACTTATTTTTTTATGTAATATAATTTTTTTAGGTGACATTTAATTAGTATAAATATTTAAAAAATATCATGCCTCATTTGCCATCGCGCATCACTATCTGTAAAATAATTATTACTAAATGATTATATTTGTATAGCGGGCACCCGTAGTTTTTAGAACTGGTGGAATAGTGACACAATTATACACTTATTTAATTCCCATAAAGAACATTTTTTGGCTACTGAGTGGGTATGTACCTTTAATGTCCATCAAGCGTGTATATAAATGTTCAATATATTAATTTGACGGTCAATTAATTCATCGGCGATTAAAAAAAAAAAACCCATTGTCCGGCTGCCCAGGACAAAAAAAATCAGTCTCTGGGCAAGTTAAATGGCTATTAAATGTTTTCAGCACATGTCCAGCTGGCCAAGTTGAAAATTGTCCAATTAACTCTTTGCATGCTGGGAAATTTGTGGGCTATAAATAGTTCAAAAATAGCAGATGAAAATTCATTATATTTTCTTTTATTTCTCCTTATAAATGTCTTGAATATATCTTGGAATTTCATTAGAATTGTGTCCGGAGGACACAATTCTAATGAAATTTCAAGACATATTTACAGAGAGAAATAAAACATATACACATGTACTCCTAATTCATTTGGTGGATATTTTCGCCGCTAGCATGCAAAGAGTTAAGTCTCACACTGCTGAATTAAATTTCTTGTGGTCTACTGTTCATCTACTGTTTATTTTCCACTCTTTCTCGTCAAAAACATGGTTTGACAACACATTAGAATTTCTGTCAAACCATGTTTTTATCGAGTCAGAAAGAAGACAAAATATAAAACTAGATGGTCGGTAAATCGGAAAAATGCTCCCCGATGACGCCTGCATTGAAATTCAAAGTCCTTGACCCTGGGTATTGGTGTAGTATGCTTATTAATCACAATAAATGGTAATAAATGTGTATATGAAGTTTCACATCATAATCTCAATTGGTAACAGAGATAAATTCTAGAAAATTTAAGGCAATGTTTTGTTTATTAGTCACAGTAAATATTTGGATGCTAATTTGAATTGAATTGAATTTGAAAAACATTAACGTAAAACTTTAACAAAAACTTAAAAAGTAATTTACCTTGGGCTCCTGGGCAGCATGGGTAGGGTATACAATGAAAATATGGATGGCGATCAATGTGTAGATGACGTTTCAAGTTGTTATCCCAAGCAGTCACAGAGATATAGCAATTTGAAAAACTTTAACGTAAAACTCGGACGGCGGACGCCGGACAAAGTGGTAACTATACGCTACCCCGGAAATTTTTTTTTGAAGAGCATAATAACAGCAGACCACAATTTTCATTTCCCGCATTCTAAGGGTTAGGTCATTAAATATTTTCTTCATTTTGTACAGTGAAACATGTTTACACGGAACATACCAGGCGCGGATCCAGGATTTCGGGTTTAGGGTGGGGCGTAACTATTTTGCAATACTTGACTATATTATCGAACGAGCTAAGCTGTGCTGTTAGCGAAATTGTGTTATATTCCATGCTAAATGTATGGAACATACAATGTATAGTAAAACTGACCATTGGGGAGTCATGAATTCATAATGTAACATATACATGTATATCCAAATTCGTTGTAATGAAAGTTATAGTGGGGTTGAAGTTTATTCTAAAATACTACAGTAACAACAGTAGCCGATTTCATCAACATTGCAAAGTATACTTATCTAGCAAAGTATACTTTGAGGGAGTAATCATTTATTTTTCCCGAAATGAATTATTTCATATAGAAGTAACGACTGCATATATTTGATGTCAGAGATTAAAAGTATGCAGATTTATTATACTGAATTTATTACATTATCACAGCCAAAATGGCTGTGATAATGTAATAAATTCAGTTTAATAAAAATTAATAAAAAATTGAAAATTTCTCCCTCAAAGTATACTTTGCTAGATAAGTATACTTTGCAATGTTGGTGAAATAGGCTACTGGGCCTTACACCACTCGCATGCCACTAATGTCCATAGGGAATAGAAAGGGGATTAAGTGTACTTGGCAGCCAGGATGTATATAACCAACAAACAACCAGCAAAGTTGATTCTTGTAATCATACACTGTACACAAATAACACACAAAGATAGGGGTGTAACCGAACATTTGATACAGCATGATATTTTGCCAACAATGCGATTCACGATTCACGACTGATATTCAATACAATTTTCACAATGGTTTGGAATCGCAAATTACGATATAAATAGACGTTATTGTCAAGTACATTCTACGAATAATAATAAAATTAAACAAGAAATGCGTCTGTCGAACACGGATGCCACCTGCAGCATATTTGAGAAACTGACAAAGTGGTTAACCGAAAAGTGTGACGGACGGACGTTCTTACAGTACTATACTTATGTGGCTTATCACATGTTAAATATTAGCCACATAAAAGGATTTTTTAGGTGGCTAATTGTAACCAACCCTATCCTTTACCAAGTCCATAACCCTGTGGGGCTAGCCACATAAGTACCCTAATGTGTGCCCGGACGGACAGACGGACGGACGGACGGACGGTCCAAACACTATATGCCACCCGTTTCTTCGAAACCCGGTGGCATAATTATATATATATAAGCAAACCAGTTCAGTTCAGCGGTCTGGAATAATTTTTCGGTTCAGTTTTATGCATTATATCGAGTATATGGACCAATGAAAATGTATTTTGTAAACTAGGTATTAGTATCGAGATGTATCGTATCGTGAACTAAGTATTGCGATACGTATCATGAGGTAGACACCCCTACACAAAGATCAATACAATGTCACAATGACCCGAGCATTGGCTCCTGAGGTTGTATTCAATGTCACAGCGACCCAGGGGCCTATTTCACCAACTTTGCAAAGTATACTTTACTAGCAAAGTATACATTGAGGGAGTAATCATTTATTTTTCCTGAAATGCATTATTTCATATAGAACTAACAAATGCATATATTTCATGATTAAAAGTATGCAGAATTATTATACTGAATTTATTACATTATCACAGCCAAATTGGCTGTGATAATGTAATAAATTCAGTATAATAAAAATTAATAAATTTATCATAAAATTGAAAATTTCTCCCTCAAAGTATACTTTGCTACTAAGGTATACTTTGCAATGTTGATGAAATCGACTACAGGTGTTGGCTATGGAGGTTTGCTCCCCTTGTTGGCCCGGAGCACGGCCCCGGGACTGGGGTAGGGTCTCTGCTGGAACAGGGGGCCCGACGCTGTGGTGTCTACGCCTGTCTTCGCCTCGCCCGATCTCTCCAGCCCCGAAGCCCAGCCGCCCCTGTAACACAACGTATCGGGAGTTGACTGGTTAACCAATACAAGTCTATGGATGGAGGGAATATTTTGTTATTAATGAAAGATTATTGTTTTGTTTATTTCTGCATCAAAGTATATGTTTTTACCATTCATTTGAACAGTTCATATGAGTGGTAACAACATATACTTTCAGCAGAAATACAGAAAATAGCAGGAAAAAATCTCCAAATTTTCAACCTATTTTCTGCTGTTTATTTTCTATTTTCCATTTTATCATCAAAAACATGCTTTGACAGAACTTTAGAATAATTTACAACATGCTTTGACAGCACCTTAGAATAATTTACAACATGCTTTGACAACACTTCAGAATCATTTCCATTGGAAATTATTTTGATTTTGAAGTGCTGTCAAACCATGTTTTTATTGAGAAATAAGGCAAGATATAAAAGCAACAGCAGACGACGATTGTTGTGAGTAGCGGTCTAAGGGTTAAGTCTATGGATGGATTACCAGATAGAATACTGGTTACACCCATTCAGTCTACGGACGGATAGAAAAAACGAGCATTGTTTTGTTTATTTCTCCATCAAAGTATATGTTGTTACCACTCATTTGAACCGTCTCGTCGAGACGGTTCATATGAGTGGTAACAACATATACTTTTGAATAGAAATACAGAAAATAGCGAGAGAAAAATATCTGCAAATTAACCCAATTAATTTAAGTCTATGGATGGATGGATAGAATACCAGTGGATTGACTGACTGGTTATGGGACGGATAGAATACATTTTTATGGAAGAAATCTGATTGTTTTAACATGGAACAGTCCAAGAAAGTTAGGGGTGCAAGGACTAAACAGCATTAATCACTATTAATCTAATCACGGCAAATGTGGTTTAATTGGTCTGTACTACTGCGGCCTGTTTCACTAAACTTCTTATGCATAAAATGTTCGTAAGTGCAAATTTAGGATCGTCTGGAAATTTCAATTGATGGATTTACATTTATTGAGCATAGGCTGCATATGCAGCCTATGCTCAATAAATGTAAATCGAATAATCGTTTACAAGAAAACATTGTCGATGTGAAATTTACAGATTCATAATTTTGCACTTACGAACATTTTTATTAATATGCTTTCACATTTACATGGTGAACAAATATTACCGTTTTACACCTACATGCACACAATGTTTTCCAACATCGGCTATAGGTGTAAATGTTATTATAAAATGTAAAAGTGAAATGGGCCCCAGGTATTGTATAAATAGGAATACTAATTTGACCTGTCTAAGTGGAATGGAGGATGGTTCATTAGATGAGATAAGTCCATTGCTCAGTAGCCTATTTCACCAACATTGCAAAGTATACTTATCTAGCAAAGTACTTTGAGGGAGAAATTTTCAATTTTCAATAAATGTGGTCGCTGTTCTGTCAATTTAGCATTGTTTAAACTTTTGAATAAGAGTATTGATCAATCTATGATTGTATTAAGAAATTCCGATGATCAGTAGCCGATTTCACCAACATTGCAAAGTATACTTTTCTTGCAAAGTACACATTGAGGGAGAAATTTTCAATTTAAGGATAAATTTATTAATTTTCATTATACTAAATTTATTACATTATCACAGCCATTTTCATGTTATGGGCAGACGGACAGACGACCGGACAGAAAGGCGAAAATTATATACCCCTCGGCATATTTCGTAAGCCGGGGGTATAATTACACAACATTGCTAGTTCTCACTTACCTTGGAACATCGGAGTAAGACGACGGATCCATCGGATCGAGTCCGTCCTTGCGTGACTTTGACCCGCCGCCCGCCCCACCTCCCGTCCCACCTCCCGTCCCACCTCCCGTCCCACCTCCCGCCCGGCCCCCGCCACCAGCACCGCCCCTCCTGTCACGGTAACCACGGTCACCGCCGCCCCTCTCTCGCCGTGGGGGCGGGTAATCCTCCTCGCTGTCCGAGGAAGATGAGGACGAACTGTCGCTCTACAACGAGATGTGGCAGTGTGTGGGATTCTGTTTCATCAATAATAAAGGCATTGTGTCTCAGATATGGATAGAAAAGTGAAGAAATAGTTTTGGGCAATTAACATAATAAACTATAGTCTGTTTCACGAAAGCTGCCCAAATTTTACGGCCATATAAACAATTCAAAAACAATATTTTTTTCGATAATATTAAATTAGGAAAATTTAAAAATGAGCCTTCTTTTTATTTCGTGAAATTTGGTCAAATATTGATTTTATTACGAAAAATTGATTTGTCTATGGGAATTTAACATGGGGGGAAAAAGGTAGAGGACTTGTGGGAGGAGTCAAAAAACGAAAAAATTTGGAAATTGACTGCGAAACCTAGCTAGATAGCTTGGAAATGATCAAACTAAGAAAACAAAAGTTAAATTTTAAAAATCGGTCCAGTATTTCTGAAATTGTAAAAAAATTCCCCATGTTAAATCCCCATAGACATCTTCACTCCGTGAAGATGTCTATGGGGATTTAACATGGGGAAATTTTGTTTTCGCAATAAAATCAATATTTGACCAAATTTCACGAAATAAAAAGAAGGCTCATTCTTAAATTTTCCTTTAATTTAATATTATCGAAAAAAAATATGGTTTTTGAATTGTTTATATGGCCGAAAAATTTGGACAGCTTTCGTGAAACAGACAGTAGTTTTATTTGATGAAATTCTGTCACATATTCATTTTATTGCGGAAGAAAGATTTTATCCGATTTTAACCCTCACTATGCGCGAGACGAAAATTGTCGTCTGCTGTTTTTCATCTTAATTCTTAACAAAAAACCTGTTTTGACAGCACATGAGAATCGTCTCCAGTGGAGACGATTCTCATGCGCTGCCAAAACAGGTTCTTATCGAGAAATATTGAACATAAAACATTTCCAGCAGACGACAAAATTTAATTCAGCATAGTAAGGGTTAACAAGGGGCACACCTAGTAATCACGCTCCTCCTCAATGTCAAATTCCCATAGGACAATTATCTTTTTCGCAATGAAATCCATATTTAACAGAATTTTGTCAAAAAAGATTTTTAGGACAGGTAACATCTATTATTTCGAGAAAAAAAAGCTTGCAGTTGCATATTTCTTCTGCCGACAGATTTAACATGTTTAATTGGCCAAAATCCATCATTTTCTGTGATATGGTACTAACCACATCGCTGGCATTTACGTCCATGTCTTCATCCTCACTCTCCGACTCCACTGTGTTTCCCGTCTTCAACACCGCTACAAAAAACACAGAAGCATGCGAGTGAATAAACTAGGACAAAAACAAGAAATCAGTTCAAAGATTTATTGTTAGACATGCCTCTGATCAGTGTAACACTGAAAGAGGATTAATTTGTGTTAATTTTTTTGAGGGGTACAACCTTTTGGATGTACCCATCAAAAACCTTAACACAAATTTATATGTCATCTGACCTTGACATTGAGCATGGGCCGCATATGATGGCTATAGAATGAAAATATGGATGATGACAAATAAGCATATGAAGTTTCAAGCCAATCCAATTTGCGGTAACAGAGATAGCAGGTAGCCGAAAACTTTTAACGCAAAACTGAAGCCTGAACTTCTCGAGGTACATAATAAACGAGGGCATACTTGAAATCAATCAGCATGATTGATTGTCGACACCTCTTCACAATTTAATAGTAGCGATGACCGAGAAATGAGGCTTATGAGATTTACGACCAGTGTAGACCAAGATCAGCCTGTACACAATCTGGTCTGGATCTGCATTGCTCACCATTCCATTAAGGAAACATACTTCTAACAAGCAATATAGATGGTTATCAGGTTTAATATACAAGAGTGCTATTTGAGCAGGAGCTACACTGGTCATAAATGCCATAAGCCCCATTTCTACAATCACAGCTAGAATCACGTCTGAACTCGGCCTTGGTGAAACTAATTGTTTTATTTGGGTTGCCTGTTGAGAAGGGACTTATCGACATTTGAGGCCAGAGTCCTGTAGCCTATTTCACCAACATTGCAAAGTATACTTTGAGCGAGTACCGGCAATCATTTATTTTCCCCGAAATGCATTATTTCATATAGAACTAACAACTGCATATATTTGATGATTAAAAGTATGCAGAATTATTATACTGAATTTATTACATTATCACAGCCATAATGGCTGTGACAATGTAACAAATTCAGGAAAATAAAAATTAATCAATTTATCCTTAAATTGAAAATTTCTCCCTCAAAGTGTACTTTGCAAGAAAAATATACTTTGCAATGTTGGTGAAATTGGCTACTGATCATTGGAATTTCTTATTACAATCATAGATTGATCAATACTCTTATTCAAAAGTATAAACAATGCTAAGTTGACAGAACAGCGACCACATTTATTTACGGTAATGGTTTTTAATGGCCTGTCAACAGCTATGGACATTATAGGTCGGGTTAACAGGGTCGAATCCCATATTTCACCCGTTCGAATGGGAGAAAACCCTGAAATCAGAACTCAATATTTATAATAACAGTATACAGTCAAACCTGTGAATAAAGACCAGCCATGGGAAGATAAAAAAGGTGGTCTTTGTTCACAGGTTCATCTATGTAGTAATTTCATAATTGGGAAAACAAGCGTGGCTGCTATAGACACTAGACAGGTAATTGTTATTCGGAGGTGGCCTTTAGCTCAGATTTGACTGTATGTGTATTCAATCCTGAAACAAGAAATTTTAAGAATAGCAACCAGCATAGTCCCTAATCAGACTGTGGATCTGGTTCTAAGCTGGTTATCAATGTTGTAAGATCCATTTTCTCAGTCAATGGACAATTTCAGTTCAAGCAATGTGTTTAGTGCACAAGCTGTGATCCAGCTCGGCCAATCAAACAGCTTGATTTTCAGTTGAAATTTCAAGGAAGGATGCACAAGCAGATCTTTGGCTACGACAGATGCACGTTATATTTGTCCAATTGTCCTATCTCTGACACGAGGGGCCACAAATGCCATAAGATACATTCCAACAGTGACACTCAATCGGGATCAAGTTACATCACGATTTGAGTAAATTTGCTAAAAGCATGACGGGTGTTTCATTGATGGAATGGCGAACAGTGCAGATCCTGATCAGACTGTGCGGATGCAGTCTGATCTGGATTTACACTGGTCGCAAAGCCCTTAAGTCCCATTTCTCCAGTCACAGCCGCACATGTCTATACAAATACAGAATCCTTTACTTATTCTGCAATACAGCAATGGTATACCTTTCAATTTCTCTGCCGATATCGTAATTGCAGCCCGCGGGTGGGCGGGAGCGAGCCAGGTCACATGATCTGTTAGCGTGTTCCAGTAGAAGAACCGGTCTCTGGAATGAAAATATCAACTAGAGGAATGTCGATGGCGCGCCATCGCAATATTATATACAGAGCTCCAGGTAAGATGTGTTTTTGTGTCAAAAACGCAATACATTTGTACTCATATATTTATATTCATTACAAAAACGCAACTAATTTCACGGATGACACAAGGTCCACTGAGCCTGTGTGTAAGACACAGTCGTCATATAAAGGCACACGGAGACAAATTGGGTTGGACTATTCCTACAGTTATATTAATTACTCATATTTCTTATTAACAGTCACAAATATACTAATTTAAACCATTTGTTTTTGATCTACACCAATTGTGTTCCAACATGTTCCATTTGTTTTATGTATGATTTCATTTACGCCATTTGCTTTACGCATGAACATGGCCAAAAACACATCACATCATGCAAGAGATAATCCATGACCTGCGGCCAAATAAATGTTTTAATTCACTTTGCACATCTACACACCATAAGGAAGCCACATACCAAATATGAAGTCTCCAGCTATTAGGGTTTAAAAGGTTTACGGCTAACAAGGCAAAATTCAAAAGGGGGAGATAATCCATGATGCGCGAGTTAAATAAAAGATTGAAATTCACTCTACGCATCTACATATCTCCAGCTATTAGGCTTTAAAAATGTTACGAATTACAAGGAAAAATTGCAAAATATCGTATATTTTGTAAATATTTTTCATGAGATACGGTAGTGCACATCTTCTTAGACACAAGTCTCATATAATATGGTCACTGATATTAACTGTGAATGTTTACTTTACCTTGATCTCATGAACATCTAACCACCATATATTGCATATGAATAAAGGCATGTGAGTGCACCTACAAAGATGTGTGATTTTTATGGAAAAAAGCATTTACAGCAACTGTCTACAAATGAAGTGGGAAAGTGACGAAATTTTCATAGCAAATGCGGAATTCTATTCCGCATTTGCTATGAATATTTCGTCAACTTTCGACATCATTTACGGAAACTATCATAAATTTTATAAATATGTTACACACGTTTCTGGGTCGGCCACTTCCTCCCAATCTGGTGGTAGAGGATATTTCCTCAGCATGCGGTCACGTTTCTGCATCATTTCCGAATCGGGGTTCCATTGCTTCAGGCCATAGCGATTTTTACAGTAATCAGTGCACTCGTGGTATGTGTTTGATCTGTTGGGACAGGCTGGGACCTGAAAAATGTATTGAATGGGGTGTTAATCTAGGATCGTCTGAAAATATCGATTGATGGATTTACATTTATTGAGCATAGGCTGCATATGCAGCCTATGCTCAATAAATGTAAATCCAATAATTGTTTACAAGAAAACAGTGTGAATGTGAAATTTACAGACTATCATAATTTTGCACTTACGAACATTTTAGTCGTACCAAGTTTAGTGAAACGGCCCCTGTAGTGTAAATGGAAGATTTCTGACTGATTTGCGTACTTGAAAATACAATACAACTATTCTATACAGGGGGTGATGGGATTTCTGGTCCTCCTATTCTTCCACCAACCAGACGAGGTGCAGATAGAGGTGCCGGGCAAAGGTGAGCGGTGGTCAAATGTGGCTGTGACTGAAGAAATGTGGCTCGTGGGATTGTGACCAGTGTAGCTCCTGATCAAATGGCACCCTACTGTAGCCTGATAACGATCTATATTGCTTGGTAGAAGCATAACTACTGTCTGTTTCACGAAAGCTGCCCAAATTTTACGGCTATATAGACAATTCAAAAACAATATTATTTTCGATAATATTAAATTAAAGGAAAATTTAAGAATGAGCCTTCTTTTTATTTCGTGAAATTCGGTCAAATATTGATTTTATTACGAAAAATTGATTTGTCTATGGGAATTTAACATGGGGGAAAAGGTGGTATGGAAGTGTGGGTGGAGTCAAAAAACTACAAATTTTGGAAATTGACTCCGAAACCTGACTAGATAGCTTGGATATGATCTAACTAAGATAACAAAAGTTAAATTTTAAAAATCGGTCCAGTATTTCTAAAGTTCAAAAAAATTTCCCCATGTTATATCCCCATCTCCGTGAAGATGTCTATGGGGATTTAACATGGGGAAATTGTTTTTTCGCAATAAAATCAATATTTGACTATGGGGATTTCACATGGGGAAATTGTTTTTTCGCAATAAAATCAATATTTGACTATGGGGATTTAACATGGGGAAATTGTTTTTTCGCAATAAAATCAATATTTGACCAAATTTTACGAAATAAAAAGAAGGCTCACTCTTAATTTTTCCTTTAATTTAATATTATCAAAAGAAATCTTGTTTTTGAATTGTTTATATAGCCGTAAAATTTGGGCAGCTTTCGTGAAACAGACTATAGTGTTTCATTGATGGAGTGGCGAACAGCGCAGATACTGATCAGATTGTGCGGATGTGGATGTTACGGACGAATGGATGACCGGAAGGAAAGGAGGAGGTGTAATAAATCATGATAACTGTTTGTATCTAAACTGGCCAGGAATAGTGTATAGCCTTCCTGTTAGGCCATGGCCAGTTATTTTGTCCAAAAAAAACAAGTGACATGTGTGAATTTCTAAAAGAAACATATTTTTCCATTTTTGCCAACAAAATAGTATGTATGTATTTTTATGTGTAGCAAATGGTTGGTGAAGCTATATATATTGTATATTTGTGACTGTGACTGGAAAAATGGGGCTTATGGGTTTTGCGACCAGTGTCGATCCAGATCAGCCTATGCATCTGCAGTCTGATCAGGATCAACACTGTTCACCATTCCATCAATGTTGCAAACTGTGAACCAAACAAAAGAGATCAATAGGAGGCTACAAGAGTGTGCTACTTGATCAGAAGCTACACTGGTCACACATCCCATGAGCCCCATTTCTCCAGTCACAGCCACATCTATGGGCAACACCTACTTTCAATCAAGCTATTTGAATGTTTGAGCCTGAGCTGTAGCCTATTTCACCAATATTGCAAAGTATACTTATCTAGCAAAGTATACTTTGAGGGAGAAATTTTCAATTTTAGGATAAATTTATTAATTTTTATTATACTGAATTTATTACATTATCACAGCCATTTTGGCTGTGATAATGTAATAAATTCAGTATAATAATTCTGCATACTTTTAATCATCAAATATATGCAGTCGTCAGTTCTGTATGAAATAATGCATTTCCGGAAAAATAAATGATTACTCCCCTCAAAGTATACTTGGCTAGAAAAGTATTCTTTGCAATGTTGGTGAAATTGGCACCTGTAGCCTATTTCACCAACATTGCAAAGTATACTTATCTAGCAAAGTATACTTTGAGGGAGTAATCATTTATGTTTCCAGAAATGGATTATTTCATATAGAACTATAACGACTGCCTATATTTGATGATTCAAAGTATGCATAATTATTATACTGAATTTATTACATTATCACAGCCAAAATGGCTGTGATAATGTAATAAATTCAGTATAATAAAAATTAATAAAAAATTGAAAATATCTCCCTCAAAGTATACTTTGTTAGATAAGTATACTTTGCAATTTTGATGAAATCGGCTAAGCACAATATTCACGTATTGAATTTCTTTTTACAAATATTAGCAAGATTAGTGCATGGGATATGATTTATATACATATACGCTTGCTTCCAATCAAATCACATTTGTATAGTACTGTATCTTAGTAACATTAAACAATGTTAATCAAATTGTAAACAATATGCAAATAAAATATGTTTAAACCAAGACTACTGTCTGTTCCACGTTTTCCTGCCGACGAATTGTTGGCTATTAAACACATTAAATCTAAAAAATATTTAAATGTAATTTCTTTTTCACCAATAACAAAATAGTCACCGTCCCCAAATTTGTTTGTTTGATGAAATTCCATCAAATCTTGATTTAATAGCGAAAAAAAGATTTTCCTATGGGAATTTAATATGGGGGAAAAAAGAGGCAGAAGAGGAGGGGGAAGAGTCAAAAAACGAAAACCTGTATAGATAGCTTGGAAATGATGTAACTAAGAAAATCGGTCCACAAATAAAACAAGAGCTGTAGGAGAACAGCATAGCTCGACTACGAGGGTGTCGATGTACACATAGCTTGACAAAGAAGGTGGCTGCGGCCTACATAAAAACCTTAACCAAGGTTGACTAAAAACATTAACCAAGGGAAACTAGAAATGTGGCCTGTCGGCACACAAATACCCCCACTGGCAGCCAAAGAAAACGAGGCATTTTTGATCATAAGCCATTCAGCCGAGCGTTAAGGTTTCAAACGCATCAAGTCTGTGACCTTGACCCTGGGCATAGTGTGATAATCCATGCATCGGTGTAGAAGATATAGAGCGGAAGGGAATTTCAATAGGTTTGACCTTTGACCTTCAACTATGACCTTGACCTTGGACGTAGGTGCGTGGTTATTGATCGAGACACACCTTCTCATCCTGAGAAACATTTGTGCCAAGGCATTTGTTTGATAATGCATGCATCGGTGTAGAAGATATAGAGCGGAAGGGAATTTTCAATAGGTTTTGACCTTTGACCTTCAACTGTGACCTTGACCTTGGACGTAGGTGCGTGGTTATTGATTGCGACACACCTTCTCATCATGAGAAACATCTGTGCCAAGCCATTTGATAATCCATGCATCGGTGTAGAAGATATAGAGCGGAAGGGAATTTCAATAGGTTTGACCTTTGACCTTCAACTGTGACCTTGGACATAGGTGCGTGGTTAGCAATTTGATAATCCATGCATCAGTGTAGAAGATATAGAGCGGAAGGGAATTTCAATAGGTTTGACCTTTGACCTTCAACTGTGACCTTGGACATAGGTGCGTGGTTATTGATCGGGACACACCTTCTCATCACGAGAAACATTTGTGCCAAGCCATTTGATAATCCATGCATCGGTGTAGAAGACATAGAGAGGAAGGGAAGTTCAATAGGTTTGACCTTTGACTTTCAACAGTGACCTTGACCTTGGACGTAGGTGCGTGGTTATTGATCGCGACACACCTTCTCATCGTGAGAAACATTTGTGCCAAGCCATTTGGGAATTTCAATATTTTTTACATTTGAGCTTCAACTGTGACCTTGACCTTGGATGTAGGTGCGTGGTTATTGATCGCGACACACCTTCTCATCGTGAGAAACATTTGTGCCAAGCCATTTGGGAATTTCAAATATTTTTTACATTTGAGCTTCAACAGTGACCTTGACCTTGGACGTAGGTGCGTGGTTATTGATCGCGACACACCTTCTCATCGTGAGAAACATTTGTGCCAAGCCATTTGGGAATTTCAATATTTTTTACATTTGAGCTTCAACTATGACCTTGAACTTGGACGTAGGTGCGTGGTTATTGATCGCGACACACCTTCTCATCCTGAGAAACATTTGTGCCAAGGCATTTGATAATCCATGCATCGGTGTAGAAGATATAGAGCAGAAAGGAATTTCAATAGGTTTGACCTTTGACCTTCAACTGTGACATTGACCTTGGACGTAGGTGCGTGGTTATTGATTGTGACACACCTTCTCAACATGAGAAACATCTGTGCCAAGCCATTTGATAATCCATGCATCGGTGTAGAAGATATAGAGCGGAAGGGAATTTCCATAGGTTTGACCTTCAACTGTGACTTGAAACGTAGGTGCGTGGTTAGCAATTTGATAATCCATGCATCATTGTAGAAGATATAGAGCGGAAGGGAATTTCAATAGGTTTGACCTTTGACCTTCAACTGTGACCTTGACCTTGGACGTAGGTGCGTGGTTATTGATGGCGACACACCTTCTCATCATGAGAAACATTTGTCCAAGCCAAGCCATTTGATAATCCATGCATCGGTGTAGAAGATATAGAGCGGAAGGGAATTTCAATAGGTTTGACCTTTGACCTTCAACAGTGACCTTGACCTTGGACGTAGATGCGTGGTTTTCCAAGTATGGTTTGCTGTAGGCCCAGGAGTATTCCATATACAAGCTTGAGTAAAAAACGTAACCAAGGGGAGATAACTAAGTAATCCAAGGATAAAAATAGGTCAAGGTGAAATATAGGTCAGGGATTATTGATGTACATCACTAGGAGATGAAGTTGTCCAAGTATGGTTGATGTAGGCCCAGAAGTATTCCATATACAAGCTTGACTATAAACATTAACCAAGTAATTGAAGGTTAAATGTAGGTGAAGGTAAAATAAAGGTCAGGGGTTATTGATGTACATCCATATGAGAAAAAGTTATCCAAGTATGGTGTCTGTATGCACAATAGTATTCCATCTACAAGCTTGACTAAAAACCTTAACCAAGGTTGAGTAAAAACCTTAACCAAGGGAATTAAGTAAGTAATTTAAGGTTAAATGTAGGTCAAGGTCAAATATAGGTCAGGGTTGTTGATGTACATCACTAGGAGATGAAGTTGTCCAAGTATGGTTGGTGTAGGGCCATGAGTATTCCATCTACAAGCTTGACTAAAAACCGTAACCAAAGAGAATTAAGTAAGTAATTCAAGAGGAAATGTAGGTCAAGGTCAAATATAGATCAGGGGTTATTGATGTACATCACTATGAGAAAAGGTTGTCCAATTATGGTGTCTGTATGCACAATAGTATTCCATGTACAAGCTTGAGTAAAAAGCTTAACCAAGGTCGAGTAAAAACCTTAACCAAGGGGGATTAAGTAAGTAATTCAAGGTTAAATGTAGGTCAAGGTCAAATATAGGTCAGGGGTTGTTGATGTACATCACTAGGAGATGAAGTTGTCCAAGTATGGTTGGTGTAGGGCCAGGAGTATTCCATCTACAAGCTTGACTAAAAACGTTAACCAAGGGGAATTAAGCAATTCAAGAGGAAATGTAGGTCAAGGTCAAATATAGATCAGGGGTTGTTGATGTACATCACTAGGAGATGAAGTTGTCCAAGTATGGTGGGTGTAGGGCCAGTAGTATTCCATATAGAAGGTTGACTAAAAACCTTAACCAAAAGGAATTAAGTAAGTAATTGAAGAGGAAATGTAGGTGAAGGTCAAATATAGATCAGGGTTATTGATGTACATACCTATGAGAAAAGGATTGTCGAAGTATGGTGTCTGGATGCACAATAGTATTCAATGTACAAGCTTGAAAAAAAACCTTAACCAAGGTTGACTAAAAACCTTAACCAAGGGGAATTAAGTAAGTAATTCAAGAGGAAATGTAGGTCAAGGTCACATATATAGATCAGGGGTTATTGATGTGCATCACTAGGAGATGAAGTTGTCCAAGTATGGTGGGTGTAGGGCCAGTAGTATTGCATATACAAACTTGACTAAAAACCTTAACCAAGGTTGAATAAAAACCTTAACCAAGGGGAATTAACCAAGTAATTCAAGAGGAAATGTAGGTCAAGGTCAAATATAGATCAGGGGTTATTGATGTACATCACTAGGAGATGAAGTTGTCCAAGTATGGTGGGTGTAGGGCCAGTAGTATTCCATATACAAGCTTGACTAAAAACCTTAACCAAGGCGTGACGGTGATGCCGACGCCGACGCCGACGCCGGGGTGACAACATAAGCTCTACTTATTCTTCGAATAGTCGAGCTAAAAATGTATTTTTTTTTATATTTTTAGCCCCAATGTTAAATTCCCATAGGAAAATCGTTTTTTCGCAATAAAATCAATATTTTACAGAATTTCAGGGCGACTTCTTTTGTTATTGATGAAAAAGTACTTACATTTAAATATTTGTTGCATTTAATGTGTTTAATGTCCAAAAGTTCATAGGCAGCAAAACGTGGAACAGACAGAACAGCGAGTGAGCAGAGGTTCACAGATACCTCCAGCTGCCGCCTGGACTGACAAACAAAAACTTTAATTAAATGTTACAGACGGACAAACGGAAATACGAAAGCTTCATACCCTCGACAGAGGTATAATTAGCGCAGTAGGTAGTGTGCCCTGGTCCAATGCTCCAGATAAGCTGCGTATTTGCTTAAATACCCAATTAAAATTGCCAAAAACCCAATTGAAATCAGAAGTAGCGAGTATCAAAAATCAATACAAATTTTGTGGTACCTTCATCATGCTGCAGAAAACAATAAACAGACACACGCATACCATATTTTTCTTATTTTCCAGGAAAGCACATCTTGGTATTTCATTAGAATTGTCTCCTCGGAGACAATTCTAATGAAATGCCAAGACATGTTTTCATTTCGAAGCAATAATTGCTGTCTGTACTGTAGTGTGATTTTACTTTACCCAATTAAAATTCTGAAATACCCAATTGCTTCAGAATGATTGAGTGACAATACTCAACTACTAATTCCCTATCTGGAGCACTGCTGGTCACAAACCCCATGAGCCCCATTTCTCATGTCACAGCCACAGTGTAGGCTTGTCCCTGTACCTCTTTGGCAAACAGGGGATCGCTTCACTAAACTTTGAACGACTGAAATGTTCGTAGGTGCAAAATTATCACATTAACTATGTTTTTTTCTTGTAAACAATTATTGGATTTACATTTATTGAGCATAGGCTGCATATGCAGCCTATGCTCAATAAATGTAAATCCATCAATTGAAGTTTACAGACGATCCTAAATTTGCACTTACGAACATTGTAGTTGTACGAAGTTAAGTGAAATGGGTCCCAGTTAACTAGCTATGCCTGTGTATGCTGAGCCTTGCTTGACGTCAACAATATTGCCTTGGTAGGATAATTTTCACTTAGTCTAGCCACTGTCTTGTTACCGTAAACTTTATTTATTGCCACTGGAAATCAATAACGGGAATACCTCCTTGGCAAACAGTATGCCATTCTGCACCTCCACCAGCTCTATGTCCTGGTTATCTAGGGCTGTATCTGGTGGCTCATCTACATCTTGGTTTGGGTCATCGTAGTCTTCAGCAAAAATCTCCTCCACCTCCTCATTGCCTGGAAAACAGAGAGAGTGAAAGTGAATGAGTTTAACATCGAGCAAAAGCTAAGGTCATATAGAGACGGGACCACGGTTTAAAGTCTCATCTGACAGAACAGTGGGATGGAAATACTATGTTAGTATTTTTCACGCCTAGGACGAGGTTTGAATCCACAAGCTCTGAAACGAAAGTAAGGTGTTCTAACCCCTAGGCCACAACCCATCCCTGGAATACAGAGAGACAACGTAAGAAATAATCATGATTCCGATGGCCCTGGGGACATTGATATTAACCCTTTCAACTACAGCCCTCTATAGCGGTGTTTGCAGAATCAGATGAGCTGGCTCAGTATGAGACCAAGTGGGTGGGTTAATGGATTTTTTTTAATGGGCATATTTTTGTGTCACAGGTCCGAGTCTTCCACCTGTGGTCTCATCAGGATCTGCAATTTTTGCAAGTAATTTTTATATTTTTTAGAAAAAATACACACCCCTTTTCATGTATGGACTAGTCTGAAAATCAAGTGGTGATGCTTGAATTGGTCGGAAAATTAACATATCAATTATGGTCAAGTCGGACCATGGTCACTTAGGACCATGGTCAAGTTGGACCACATTGGTGGTCAAGTCTGCCCATGGTCAAGTCGGACCACTTATGTGGTCAAGTCGGACCACATGTGTGGTCATCTCGGACCAGGTTTATTGTCATTATATGTTCAAGAACTAAATTCAGTTTCATACTTAAATAATGTTGTTTATTTATAGTTTATTTATAGATATATTTATTTCAATGTCTTGATAGCCACATGTTTTAACCATTAGACCGCTATCTTAATTTGTTTGTCGTATGCTTTTTATTTTCTATTTTCCATTTTTATCATCAAAAACATGCTTTCACAGCACTTTAGAATAATTTACAACATGGTTTGACAGCACTTCAGAATCATTTCCATGGGAAATGATTCTGAAGTGCTGTCAAACAATGTTTTTATTGAAAAATAAGGCAAGATATAAAAGCAACAGCAGACGACAATTGTTGTGAGTAGCGGTCTAAGGGTTAATAAGAATCTACACGTAAAAAACATTGTTTATCATGTAATCGATCATTCTACACAATGTCATTTTTGTGAATATTTACAAAATCTTAACAAATAATCAAAATTTAATCAACGTTTATAATAAATAATTAATTCTGAGTCATCTATATGTATGAAAATTATAATATGGTCCGAGATGACCACGGAAATGTGGTCCGAGGTGACTTGTCTGATGGTCCAACATGACCACACCCATGGGCTGAGAATGAAATATGGTCCGACTTGACCATGGTCACAGGTGACCATGGTCCGACTTGACCACCAATGTGGTCCGACTAGCTGCACGTTTTTCGCTTATACGAAATGTGAGTAATAGCATTTACACTTCGCGCACTGAAATATAGAAACAACCTGCAGGGCATTGACATTCATACTTCGCTACAGTGTTATTGAGAGATAATTCTACAATATGACACAAAAATATTACCATAAACAGTGTATGGTAATATTTTTGTGTCATATTTATGTCATTAATTTTGCTAATACCGGTACGCACTTTATTAGGTAAGTTTTAGTCGCTCTCCATGAAGTAGATAGTAAACAAAGAACGCTTCAAACGCACATTTTTAAACACTACTCCGTCATAACGCTTATGTAATGCAGTGTAATTAGAATTATGTACTCAGAACCACAGGTTGAAGTAACAGACCGAGGTCTATAAATACATTAAATATGCCTAAAAGCATCAATAAATGAAGAAAAAAAAACAACATTTTACCCCCTCCATCTAATCATTATAATGATTAGATGGAGGGGCTAAAAAAAAAAAAAATCTTCATTTATTGATGCTTTTAGGCATATTTAATGTATTTATAGACCTCGGTCCGTTACTTCAACCTGTGCTCAGAACTATGGTCAGACTTAACCATGGTCCAAGGTATGAGGGGTGATCCAGAATTACGTAGACTTTTGGTATAACTCAAAGACAGAGAGGTATAAAGAAACAAAACTTTACCACAATAAACTACCACCTTTATTGAATGCACATGCATGATTGTAAGTAATTGTGTCAATAGCTGTCGTTATACTGAGCATTTGTAGTAGGTATGTATAAGCAATGAGGGGCAGCGTCACGACGTCACGCATAACAACGTTATAACTTGATGACGTTACAGTTTTTCAAAGTACTCGCCCTTGCTAGAAATGCACTTCTTGTGGTGCTCAATCCACTGTTGATAAGTGTCCAGATGCAGTATGGCTTGGTGCATTGTCCTGATGTAGCAACACACGATGAAGGTCCATCCCGGGTCTTTTCCTGCGCAGAGCTCTGACTAGGTCCCGACGTAGTACCTTCGAATAGTACTCAGCATTCACGGTTGTGTGCGGTGGTACTGCATGCTGCAGAATCATGCCATGCCGGTCCATGAAGAATATGCACATCTATTTTCCCACAGACTTGCAGACTCTGGCCTTCTTCGGCGGTGGCGATGATGGGGTTTTCCAATGTTTTGATTGTTCTTTCGTCTCTGGATGAAAGAGAAATAGCCACGTCTCGTCTGTCGTAATGATCCGATCGAGCATGTCATCGCCTTCCTTGCGATAGAGGTTCAAAAATTTCCGAGAGACATCAACTCTGTTTTTCTTGTTGTCAGCCGTCAATAATCGGGGGACCCATCTCGCACTAACTTTGTGCATGTTCAGATGTTCTGTGAGAATTCGGTGTACTGTCCCGTAGCCTTTCCCGGTCATATCACATATGTCTCTCACGGTAACGCGGCGATCACGAATAACGACGTCTTTAATGGTGTCGATTAACGTTGATTTCAAGTTTCCGTCTTCGTCCGTCGTCATCGCGCAAGTATTCTCTTCCGTCTTTAAACCTCCGGTGCCATTTAAAAACCAAGGCCCTCGAGACAGCTGGCTTTATTGATGATTTCTCCATCATCTCCCGGGTCTGAGTGGGTGTTTTGCCAAGATTTACACAGAACTTTATGACTGCGAGATGTTCGGCGTATTCAGTTGACGTCATTTTTGTCTCAGAAATGGTAGGCAACGTTTGTTTATTTTGAATGATAACTTCGCAGTTCAATGTGTCTTTATTAGAGAAATGTTTGATGATCATTTTTATGTTGATTTCATGTGTCTACATAGGTAAATAAAACATGTACAGCAAAATGTATTACCCCTCGTAGTTCCGAGTACATAACTCTAATTACATTTCATTACACTGCATTACATAAGAGTTATGATGGAGTAGTCTTTTCCAAATGTGCGTTTCAAGCGATCTTTGTTTACTTTCTACTTCGTGGAGAGTGACCCAAGAATGTTGCTAATACACATTTTATTAGGTAAGTTTATGGTAATATTTTTGTGTCATATTGTAGAACTGTCTCTCAATAACAATAAATAAATTATTTTTTTGCATTTACAGAAAATGGACCACATCTTAACTTTTACATGTTGAATTTGGCTGCCACTGACTGGGTCACTTGTCGATTCCAGCTTAAAGGTACCTGCCCACTCAGTAGGCACAAAATGTTCTTTATATCAGAGACATCACCCGAGACATTTTCTGGCAAAGTAAACACTCATTCACTATTACCCCACGTATTGATTGGCATTATTATACATTTTATATCAGTCCATATTGATATCAGGGGCGATAACCGTGTTTCCTTAAAATGTTAACGAACATTACTATTTATTCTCTGTGTTTATTTTTCGATGTGCAATGATCATACTTTTTATCTGTCGAAAATATTATATTTTCAGGCAACACATTTAATTAGTATAAATAATTAAAAAATAGCATGCCTCATTTGCATATGAAAATAGCCTGATACCACTGCACGTCACTATCAGTAAAATAAATATTACTAAATGATTGTATCTGTATGGTAGAGCAGGCACTAGTAGTTTTTAGAACTGGTGGAATAGTGTAATTGACACAATTATTTAATTCCTATAAGAACATGTTATGCCTACTGAATGGGCATGTACCTTTACTTTATCAGGTCATCTACATATGTAAATTATATTACAATTACTTGAATGTGTTATTTTCATAATATTAACACTCATTTCAGTTACAAAATTTAGAAAAACTTTCACATTTAACTGCTAAAGTGTGAATCAGATCTGATTCGCTATTCTGCAGAGGAATCCTATGAGTGGAATCATAACTCTGCCTACAGACGGTACGGGAGCAGATTGCAAGAGTGCCCATTTTGTTACGGTGTAACAGTGTCAGTGTAACAAAGGTATTTTAGTTGTTACCTCGAAAAGACAGTGTGAACAGCAGAAGTTATTTTCTTAAGTTACAGTGTAACGTAGTAACAAGTGTAACAAAGACAAATGCTGGATGAAAATCGGGGTTTTGTACTGGAACTGGAAGTACTGTCATTTTGGCTAATTCTGCGCATCGGCTAATGCGCACACGTCAAATTTAGCCTTGCGTACGTCATAATAAAATATGTGGATTTTGGAATAAACAAGCCGATTAATTGCTACACTGTGGCACGATTTTATCACATTCCGATAGTTTGTTAAGAAATTATTCCGAATATAGTCAAAATGTGTAAAATCCTCATACCCTGCTGATGGAATAGCCGTCTTATTTACTAAATTAACTGTTAAACGAAGAAACTAACCTGTCATGATGTCACTGGATAGTTCTACTTCAAGTTTAATACCAATTTTGCTATGCTGATCCAGCATGCTGCTCGCCATTTTGGTTACACTACCAGATGCGCAGCATTAGCAAAAACAAATGTGACGTTGCAAACACGCATGTGATGCCATACATCATACAATTTACGTCACCTACTGACCTCAGAACGTTAGGACATTTTACCTGCAGACGTCTTTGAACTGCGTTGAATATTCAGGAAGATTTGACTGAATATGGAGATGGTAATGACATATAAATTTGTTTGGAAAGCCTTAGGTGCGCAGAATTAGCCGACACCATAATTTGTTGTATCTATGGTCCGAGTAGCTACAATATGCGTAGCGGTAATCGGCTGTAGCGAGAGCGGAAGTATGACTATTCATTCTATGGTCCGAGGTGACCATGGTCAGACTTGACCATAATTCGACCATAATTCACCAAATCTACACGATATGTATACCAGATGTGGTTGTAGTTATTTGTTTGGATGCTTCAACTTTTGACACCAGTCCTCTTTTCTGTAGTCTGGCTTGTAACGCGGCTGGAAGAGGCATTTTAGTACGACGAAAGCCGACTTTGGATACCGTCCTCCCTGCAAATGGAGAAAATTGCTGTCAAGGGAGATAATTAAAAAAGTTCCTTGTTAATTAAATTCAATACGTACTCATGTTATTTCGTATCCATACCATTTCGTACCCTATTTGGCTATTTGGTCACTTCATATGGCACTATATTTGGTCACTTCATATTGCAGTTCTTATTATATTACAGTTCTATCTGGAAGATCTATCTAATATATGCAGGTAAATTCATATATTTACAGACTGTCAGTCAGTTGCGGGTATATTAACCTTAGGGTGGAAGGAAACGTCATATACATCAACTATAGAAATAATAAAGCGGGTAACTGAAGCAATTAAGAATAACAATCAGGAATTACAATCAGGAATTACAACTTTCTTGGTCATGCAAATAGTATAGGCAATGAACTTGCAGACAACCTGGCTAACAGTAACCTGTAACAACAATGGCTGACATTAAAAGGGATGGACGAGATTCAACATTAAAGAAATGGCAACGTCTATCTATCTATCTATCTATCTATCTCTATCTATCTATCTATCTATCTATCTATCTATCTATCTATCTATCTATCTATCTATCTATCTATCTATCTATCGACGATCGATCGATCGATCGATCGATCGATCGATCGATACTGTACTCGCTCCATTCGGAGCATTATGACAGGTGAATGGTGGCAAATTGCTTTGATCAAGTACAAATATAAAATAATTACAACAGATATATGATCCAAAGAAAAAGACCAAAGATAGACTTTGCCACTTAAAACTATTTACAAGAAGTAGGTGTCTGCTAAATGAGCACAATTAGCAGACTGGGTTAATTTAAATTTTGAATTTAAACCCAGATACTGTTTCTGATGAAACAGCATAGAGAGGTAGACAGTTCCAAAGTGGTATGATTCTCGGAAAAAAGGAGAATTTAAATGTATCCGAGTAAGCCAATGGTCTAGAATATTGGAATGGGTGGTTGGCCGTAGACCGGGTGGACCTAGGATGCTGAGGCAAATGAAGGTAGTTAGGCTTGTCAATCTGGACCAGCTCATTATGGATCTTATAGAAGAACACAAGGCTTGAGTGATCCCTACGTTGTGCTAAGGTTGGCCAAGAAAGTCCCTCTAACATATCTACAACATGACTTTTGTTCCTCCACCTACGACAGCACCACCTAGCAGCTGTTCTCTGCACCTTTTCCACTCTACCAATATCTGAAATTGTATATGGGCTCCAGATGCTTGCCGCAAATTTCAGTTGGGGCCTAATCATTGTTTTGTAGGCAATATCTCTGGTAGCTTTGGGTGCAAGTGAGAGATTCCGTCTGAGAAAACCGAGTGTCCTATTGGCCTTGCTAGTAACGTTTTGTATGTGAGTGCCCCAGGACAGGTTATCAGTAAAAGTTAGGCCTAAATATTTCGCAGAGATTACGCCTTCCAGTACACTTTCATGGAGACTGTAGTTATGGGTGATACGGGAGTTAGTGTGGTGACTACTGACTCTGAGTGTATGGCATTTGGAAGCATTAAATTGCATAAGCCAGGTCTTCTCCCATTCAGCAAGTGTGTCAATGTCGTCTTGGAGAGCTTGGCAGTCTGCATTGTCATGTATATTACGGTACAATACACAGTCATCAGAAAAAAGGCGAACAGAAGATTGAATATTATCCGGTAAATCATTGATATAAAGAAGGAATAAGACTGGGCCCAGGACAGAACCCTGGGGAACCCCAGAGACCACATCGACAGAATCTGAAGCGACACCATCCAGAACAACATTTTGGGTACGGCCTGAAAGAAAAGAATGTATCCATTTGTTTGTCAATCCTTGTATACCATAGTAGCTAAGCTTGTGTACAAGTCTACGATGGGGAACCTTGTCAAATGCTTTGGCGAAGTCCATGATAATGACATCTGTTTGTCTATGACCTTTATTGTATGCCCTGTCTAAGTTGGAGGATAAATCATGTACAAACTGAACAAGTTGGGATTCACATGACCTGCAACTTCTAAACCCGTGCTGTGAGTCAACTATGATATTATTTGCCTCAGCATGTTTCATACTATTGCTAACAGTGATATGCTCCATTGATTTGCAGCAAATGCACGTTAAAGAAACTGGGAGGTAATTCGCAGGGTCATATTGTTCACCTTTTTTGAAGATTGGTGCTACATTGGCGAGTCGCCAGTCATCAGGCACGGTACCAGTACAAATGGATGTGTTGAAGATACAAGCCAGTATAGGACTGATCTCTTTGCGGCACTCACTTAATACTCTAGCACTAATGTTGTCAGGTCCGGTTGCTTTATGTGTTTTGAGCTTACCAAGTAGCTTTTCAACGCCGTTTACATCGATATTGTATGTCGGCCATTGTGGGGAATGGGCTTGGTCCTTTGTCAGGTAGGGCACCAGCTGGTTCTGCAGTGAACACAGACTTGAACTGATTATTAAGGATATTAGCCTTAGTTTTGGTGTCAGACCTCAGAATGCCATTATCTCTAAGGGATGCTATGTTTCAGGAATCATTCTTCTGGCTTTTGATAAATGACCAAAACTGTTTATGTGTTGATCTGGATTGATCCGAGTCGTTATCGTCTGTCTGATCAGTGAAAATGCCGGATATATACCGCCAATAGGAGTCTCTAATTGACTTTTGAACATATGCTCGAAATTTTGGATATTTAGCCCTTAGTTCAAAGGATGAAGAGTGTCGTACTTTGTGATACATTTTCTCCCGTTTGTGAATCAGTCGTTTAATGGTTGTGTCTATCCAAGGACAACTATATTTTGGCTTGGTCATTTTGGATGGAATGAATCTGTCAATGGCGCATACTAGTTCATCCTTGAACTCCGTCCACAACTCGTTAACGGTCTTGTCATCGGCAGAGGTGAGGAAGTTAACATTAAATGTCGTCAGATGTTCCCGGAGACCTTCCATGTCTGCCCGTCTGTATAGTAGACTCTACACCAGTATCGACCTACAGTCTGTGGGAAAAGGCTCCTAGATGTTCCAGATAGAAAAATGTTTTCTCTCATAAGCCAGCTGAGAACGGGATATTGTAAGCTGAAAAAATATATGCACATAGTGGGCTTGTCTGAGGAGCCACACTGTGAATGTGGGGAGACAGAGTCTGTTCAACATTATTTGATTGTGGAACATATGATTTACACAGAGAGCAATGTAGGATGGAATTTGCTTTGGAGATGCGGCGTCACAGAATTTTCGTTAGGCAGTCTGCTGAGTGTGGGAGAAGAAGAGTCCTGTAAGAACGTCCGGCAGGTGATCCTGGAGGAACTTGCCAAGTTTATTGAAGGAATTTCGTGCTTTATTTAACTTGATATTATTTATTATACATGTATTAATACATGCTGACAGACTACCAGTACATCAACTTCCGGATCATAACCTACCATGTTTACAAGTGTACATGCATGTACCCAGTAAATTAGTAATTGGAATCGATTTCTGGACTTGCATGTCGAACAAGCGATATATCATATGTTTCCTATATGACAGTGACACAATATGATGAAATGTCTATTTTGGGACATTTGTTAATTGTTGAATTATATGAACTCTCAAATTAGAAGGGAACTCAGAACATTTGGATATTTGTTGTAGCAGCATAATATCTACGAGCACATTGTGTCAGTGAGAATATGTTCTATATTTTCTGTCAAAGGAAGTTATTTGAAATACAGGTACAGACTGTATAACTTTATGAAATAACATGTGACCCTCCCTAAAATGTTTTATTTGATGAAATTCTATCAAATATTGATTTTATTGCGAAAAAACGATTTTCCTATGGGATAAATTCCCATGGGGAAAAAAGAAGAGGATATGAGGAGGATAAAAAAACGACATATTTTGGAAATTGACTCCGACTGGGTAGATAGCTTGGAAATGATCAAACTTAGAAAACCAAAGTTACATTTTGAAAATCGGTCCACAAATAAAAAAGTATTTAAAACAATATAGTTTAGCCCCCATGTTAAATTCCCATAGGAAAATATTTTTTTTAGGCAACAAAAAGAATATTTGATGGAATTTCATCAAATATAAACACATTTGGGAGGGTGACTTTTTTGTTATTGATGAAAAAGTACTTACTTTTAAACATTTTTTTAGATTGAATATGTTTAATAGCCAAATGTTCGTGGAACTAACAGTAGGTCAAACTTACATTAACTAGCAATGAAGTGAATTAAAAGTATGCCTTTCTTGTTTCCATGACGGTCGTATATCTTTTAAATGTCCCATATGTGGAATTTTCCGGCCATTTTCAGATCAACCCCCGTTCAGGGATTGACATCACATTGTGTTGACCTCGTTATGGGATTAGCCTGGGATGTGAAATGAAGGTTACATTTTAATTGATGTTAATTGACAGAGCATTAGCAAACTAGCTATATAATTACAACTGGAACAGCTAGTCCATTCAACTACATGTATTTAAAAAGCTTGTCGGACCTGTTACAGCCTTATGTCTGCTGATTTCCATGGACACAACGGATAAGATCCCACAATGCATATAACTAGAACCTGTGTACTACCAACCGTAACATGTGGAATACACGGCATCCATGGTTCCAAGCGCCATCACTGGGACACGAGCATTTCGCAGTGGACGACAACAGACAGTGGCACTCGAAGGCGAGACCTCGGACACTATATATACTAGTGGAAAGGAGTAACTGTGTATGGTTATCATGTTGATGAAAACATAATTTCAAGACAAAAAACGATAAAACGATCAGATAGCATTGTGTATTAGGCAATTCTGCAAAACTTCAATTCATTTAAAATGTCACAGCATCCGTCAGTTCATTGGTATTGGGGATGAAAGACACGGCGGTCAAACACCAGTTCACAAAGTTAATAGCGCGTATGGCCACGTTTGCGTCGATGCAGGCCTGGCACCGTCGCCTCATAGAGCCTACCAAATTGTTGAAGAATGTCTGGAGAATGCCGTTCCAGATCTGTAGCCGATTTCATCAAAATTGCAAAGTATACTTTCCTAGCAAAGTATACTTTGAGGGAGCAATCATTGATATTTCCGAAATGCATTATTTCATGCAGAACTAACGATTGCATATATTTGATGATTAAAAATATGCAGAATTATTATACTGAATTTATTACATTATCACAGCCAAAATTGGCTGTGATAATGTAATAAATTCAGTATAATAAAAATTAATAAATTTATTCCAAAATTGAAAATTTCTCCCTCAAAGTATACTTTGCTAGTAAAGTATACTTTGCAATATTGATGAAATAGGCTACTGGACTAACGTCTGACCCAACTCTGCCAACGTCACCGGCTGGTTAGGCAGCACACGTACACGACGTTGCATCTCATTCCAGACGTGCTCGATTGGTGCAGGATCGGGTGAGACTGCAGGCCACTGAAACACATCGATGTTCTGCTGCGCTCGAAAATCCCTTACCACCCGGGCGACGTGAGGTCTTGCGTTGTCTTGCTGAAGCGTGTCTTGCTTACGTTGCTGTCCTTGCACAAATGGGATGACGTGAGCCTGGATAATTTCGCCACGGTAGCGTACGGCGTTTAAATTGCCATCGATGACCAGTCCAGTTGACGTGATGCCACCCCAAACCATGACACTGCCTCGGCCAAATGCACGGCGCTCCACAACACAGGCGTCACTAAAATGTTCTCCAACACGACGATAGACTCTTGAACGGACGTCGTTGCTGTCTAAGTGAAACCTGGACTCGTCCGTAAACAGAATAACCGCCCAGTCTCGGCGATTAAAGTCAAGTGTTTCAACACCAAACCAGACGTGCTACACGATGGCGTCTTAGAAAAATTGGACGGGCAGCCGGACGTCGCGGACGGATACGCCGTTCACGTAATCGATTCCGTACAGTTCTGGGACTGATGGCACGCACTCCATGAATGGTGTGCGCTGTCAGACTTGCCGTTTGGAAGCGATTCCTGAGGTGCACGAGTCGGATATGATTGTCCCTGAATTGTGTTTATGTGGACATCAGATTGCGTAGCAACAGCGCGATGGAGCATACCAGCCTGGATCATACCAATTGCACGAAGGCGGTCATTTTCATTTAGCCTGGGCATTGCTCTACGACCACTTTCAATCGAAAAAAACTGCTCTTCTGTTCCCCTGGTTGCCAAACAATGACCCGACAGTAGCAAAGTCGACAAAAGCTGGCGCAGTAAAATGTTGGGCGAAAAAAAGCGTGCAAAACAGACCCATGTCAAAGAAGCGAAACGGCACGTGCAAATACGGCATTGACCCAGCGATTGTGTGGCGGTGCGTTCACTGGTCAACTGTGTAAAACATCAGGCTAAAATGTTGAACGGTGTTCATTTTATCCGATTTGTTTTTATGTTACACTGTTAATTCTTTCCGATAGTATATATACCAGTAACATTTATGAGCCATCCATCCATCTTCTATCTATCTATCGATCCATCCTTCGCTACGGTCCCCTGGCAACATGTCCATTTTTTTTTAAAGTATATAAGAAATCAAGAGTACATGTCAGTTAAATGGAACATATCCTTCGTTATAATGTTACGCCGTTACATTGCAACAAAATGGGCACCTCCTGCCAATTGGTATATTTTTTGGAAGTATCTATTCCCGCCTCTGATAGTTAATTATTGTTGTGGACCAGTGTTGTATGAAACCGCCCATTTGGATAAAGTTTTGTAACTGCATGCTGTGTCGGGGTACGGGGTGGGGTACTGCATTGCGAGCCATGCTAAAAATGCAATGCATTTTTCCCATCTGTTCGTCTTCAACCGTTTCCTCGAGTTATATTATTTTCAAATGTAGCAGTGAACGGACTATAAATAAACTGTCTTCCGACCAGGGCTCGAACGCGGGACCTTCCCATCACCGCTGACTATATGTAACAGGAAGAGAAAAATATGCACCCAACCCGGAAGTCGAACCTCCCGCTTACAAGTCGGTTGCTCTACCGACTGAACTAACTTGGCACAGACACATATCTTCTCTCCGGAGTTACTAGATTCGTACCGTGACATACTCCCCCGCCAAATTGAAATTTGTCCTCGAATTACACATTTTTTTGGGATTATAGTGATTATCTGTGGGACAATCTCGGAGTATATATCAGTCACGGTCCCTCGTTGGGCGCCAAATGTAACAGAAAGAGAAAAATATACACCCGACCCGGGAGTCGAACCCGGCACCTCCCGCTTACAAGGCGGTTGCCAATAAACAGAAAGAGAAAAATATACACCCGACCCGGGAGTCGAACCCGGCACCTCCCGCTTACAAGGCGGTTGCTCTACCGACTGAACTAACTGGGCACAGACACATATCTTCCCTCCGGAGTTACTAGATCCGTACCGTGACATATATGACGCAGGTTCGGCAACTGCTCGTTGTACACAAATATACTTAAGGCCAAAAGAAACTTTACAGTATATAAATGGTTCAATATTTCGCGAACCAGGAGGTTTAAAAGCCTGGTGTAAAATGTTTTTTAATGTTGAATCTAATCTGCAACTACTTCACCAAAACATTAGATGCATGTGTTTAAAGAGATTGTGTAAACAATGAAAAGACCACAAAACCCTTCATTTAAAAAAACTGCAGTAAAAGAGAACACAATTTGGAAACTTTCCTAGTCAATATCGATTATCCAGTGTATAAGATGGATCGCCTACAGTGATCACAATGATGAATTGACCACATTCAATACCTAGTGTGCCCAACTTGGACGTTGGTCCGTGTTTGACACGTCTGCGCATTGAATGTACACATGACCGAACACTTCGGGTTTGTGACCCGTAGCCACCCAGAACTAGGCAAATCTGCCACATCCCCCATCTGCTGAAATCTTCTTACAAGAATCACTATAATATTGTTTGTCTGCTGAAATTAAACTGACGCGCAACTTCAGCCTGCGGGACACCAGATTATAGCATCCCGACAGCCATGTTTCGATTCGCTCGCGTAAGTCTTGTCATATTGACAAAAGGTGACCACAGTGTTGTTCAACACTGTACTTCGAGTTTCCCGTGCTATTCAATGTCTCTCATTCAATATCATTTGGTCCATGCATTATGTGTCATTGTGATCACTGTAGGCGATCCGTTTTTGCTCAGGATATCAATATTGACTACGAAAGTGTGTTCTCTTTACTGCAGGTTTTGAAATGAAGAGTGTTGCTGTCTTTTCATTGTTTACACAATCACTTTAAACACATGAATCTAAAATTTTGGTGCAGAAATTGCAGATTAGATTCAGCATTAAAAACAGTTTACATCAGCTTTTTAAACATTATTGTTCACGAAATATCTAACCATTTGTATACTGTAAAGTTTGTTTTGGCATTAAGTATATATATCTGTTTACCAAGCATATATAGATTCTACGCGCATGTATACTGTTTTCAGGCCCGTAAGTAGAAATTTATATATGGTGGTGCGTCATAGACGGTGTGAAGGGCCGTATACAGGCCCGTATACAGGCCCGTAGCCAGGGGGGGGGGGGTCGGAGCGGTCGGACGACCCCCCCCCCCCACCCCCCCCCCCCGCCCACCCTCGAGGTCCACTTTTTTAGCCTCGATGTCCACTGTTTAGACCCCCTAGATACCTCAGGCCCATTGGGCCTTCGAAACGACCCCCCCCCCCCCCCCCATTCAAACAGGTATGGCTACGGGCCTGCATGCATGGTATATACATAGTTGCTATAAATAATGTTTTTACACATCTACGGACGGACCTCTCGGTGGATTAATAAGGGGGTGCGTACGCACCCGGTCGTCGCCCCATCCCCCACCCAACCCCCTTCCCCCGTATGTGCCGGCACACAAATTCCCCCGCTGGCAGCCAAATAAAACGAGGCACATTCGAAAACAAAGACGGCCAGAAAAGCGTGGATTTGTCACAGCATGAAATCAGACCATCAGCACAATGGGTGTGTGAACTATCAAGCAGATACAGGCATGGAAAGCCACATTGTAAGACACTTACCCGAGTTTCGAACGCACCAAGTATATGTGACCTTCACCCTGGGCTGAGCGGGGGGCAGGACGTACGATCGTGGATTTTTCACAGGGCGGTAGAGGACCATTAGAGCAATGCGTGTGTGAAATATCAAGCAGATCCGTATAAGGGGAAACACAGGCGATTCTAGCGTGTCTTGGATGGTCAATTATTGTTTGTATATATATATACATTAAACACCTTTCTAAACAATGTACAAAACAATTCAAAAGTGCCCGGGTGTAAATATAATAGTACTTATCTAAGTACTATTATATTTACACGTACCCTGGCACTTTTGAATTGTTTTGTACATTGTTTAGAATGGTATTTTATGTATATACAAACAATAATTTTAAGTACTATTATTTATCCCGTCAACACAGTGCGTATGTGCCGTGAAACACGGTGCCGTGAAACATTTTTGATATCCAGTCAATATTATTTTTGCATTTTACAGCCATTTGTAGGTGTTGACGGGATAAATAGAATAATAGGTTAGTGCCGTGAATGGGAAAAAAATATATCTGGCGCGGCACGGAAACGGGATGTGCTCGGCAGAGCCTCGTCCATCCCGTTTCCTGAGCCTTGCCAGATATGTTTTCCCATTCACGGCACTAACCTACTATTCTCTATATATATTTACACCCGGGCACGTTTGAATTGTTTTGTACATTGTTTAGAAATGTGTTTTATGTATATACAAACAATAATTGACCATCCAAGACACGCTAGAATCGCCTGTGAGGGGAAACAGAAATTATAAGACATCAACATTTCAAAATTTACCCGAGCGGTAATGTTTCGGGACGGACGGACGCCGGTAACACTATATGACCCTCACCATTCGGTGACTGGGGCATAATTATGTAGTAAATGGAGACAATGGCGAATAACAAACTCGTGCCAAGTAAGGCAAGTTATTATTTGAAAAATTCGGTCATCTCCATAATTAGTTCAGTATAGTCTTAAAATAGAAATATTCTCTCAAATGGCAGCCAATCAAAAGCCGGAATCAATTCTATCTTTAGAATAGCAGCGTTTTTGTATATATTGTATGTGGATATGTTCTGTTGCAATGAATACATTGCAAATCTGAATATCTACAGGGTTAAATGTCATCTTGTTGGTGCTTCAAAGCTAAAGGTAATATTTTATTTGTTCACGTATGTTTATTTCATAAAACAACAAAATTGTATCATGATTAGTATATCGTGATGTGATACTTTCGGTTTGACCGGATATTCCAATCCCACAGTTCATGTGTCACTTCATTCTCGGTTATATTTGCACAATGGAGATTATTTTGCAAAATGGGGGAGTGTTCCACATATTATAGATTACCAAGGAAATGGAAATTATATGTAGACATGTACCGTGTATTTGTAACAGGTGAAACAAATGTTCACCGACCCGGGACATGAACCCAGGACTTCTGGTTTACCGTACCATTGCTCTACCGACAGATCTAACCTGGCACAGACCTATACACACTTCATCCCCTTCTTTGTGTTTGATGTTGTAGTGAGTTACATACCAACCGTGACATATTAGAACGATGGATCCGATGGCACCTTCTTCATTCATCGGTATTTATAATAAGAGATTGTGTCTCAGATGATGAAGTCGGTATTACTGTCATATCGTTGACAAATTGTGAGATCGCACGTCACCTTATCCATTTCCTGGATTTAAGTTTGTGTGACTTTAAATGGATATGTCTTAGGTCTTTTATATTGTATGATATTGCAAAATAGTCAGTATTACCATGACAAAAACGTACATTGTCTGGTCATATTAAACTGCGTTTTAAAAATGTATTTTATAAAACTATAATGTTACTGATTTTCCGTCTAGCATGACGTAATTTCTGGTACACAGCTTCAATGGTGTACGTGAGCTAATTGGCTCGAAAGTCTGATGTAGTAAATCATGGGCCGTACTCTATTTTATTTTCGCAGAAAACAGCTATTTCTATGTCGTATTATTTGCAATTGATATGCTAATAAAATAAATGGACTACCGATATGGATCAGGGAGTAATTATCTACAACAAACCATTTTGAACATTCGTCTCCATTGTGCAAATAAGACCACTCATTGGCTCGAGAAATTTGCAATTGTTCATCCCCCCTCTACGAATTAATTGAGGTGTGGTCTGAATTTGTAGAAGATCGTCACCAAGAAAAAAGAGTGTTTATATGAGTAATCTATAGCTTAGAACGGTGTGTATGAAGTAAATTGCATTATATATTATCATAGAAGCCAGTGTATTACATACATGTTTTCTAATGTGAGCATGCACGCACAATATTTGGTTATTTCGTGAAAATTCGACGAATGTTGCGTTTTGTCTAAAAATGTGAAAACGCCGCCAATCCTTCAACTTCCCAATTGTTTGTCGGGTTATTATACTGATTTGTCAATTGTTTGTAAACTATATGTTGTCAAAGCACCGTCACACATTCTTCTAGAAGTATAATTTGTGAATAGTTCCACAAAATGTAGAATGCTTTCGAAGTTCCTTGTCCGCCATCTTGGATTCATGACGTCATCATTTACAGGTGAAACTGAACAGGAACAATTGTGGCACAGGAATTGGCACCATGTAACCGTCACCTGCTGCAATTTGACACAACAAAATCAATAGAATATGTTGAAAGTGAATGTGGATTGTCAACAAAATTCCAAAATCTTCACGCCCCATCGCAAATTAAGGATGTTATGTCAGCTGGTCGTTTCGTCAGTCATGTACAATGGTGTCGGCTAATTCTGCACACCTAAGGCTTTCCATACAAGTTTATATATGTCCCGATATTCAGTAAAAATTGCTGAATATTCAACACAGTTCAGACGTCTGTACAATGTCATAACATTCTGACGTCAGTTGCGTAAATTGTGTGATGTATTCTGGAAGTCGGCGTGACGTATCACTAGTCACATGATCCGATACGGTTGTGGGTAAATCGATACGTTTTGCTCTAAAATACATAATTTTTATGCCAGAATATTTCACATTTCGAACTACGAAAATACTAAATGGTGATAAAAATATTTTTTAATGACCATTTGCCATTGTAAATCTGCATTTAAATTTGATTTAACGATTGTAATTTAGTTGTTTGAAGTGTTAACAAATGATTAAATTATATAGGAAACGGGTCAGATTCCCCCCTGCGCTCCTCGACAGATGAGATAATTATAACGGGCAGGTGCGCAAAATGGATGAAGTCCGACTTCCAGAATGACATCACATGCATGTTTGCAACGTCACATTTGTTTCTGCTAATGCTGCGCATCTGGTAGACTGTAGTGTAAACAAAATGGCTAACAACATACTGAATCAGCATAGCAAAATTGGTATTAAACTTGAAGCAGAACTATCCAGTGACATTATGACCTGTTAGTTTCTTAGTTGAACAGTTAATTTAATAAATAATACGGCTATTCCATCAGCTGGGTCTGAGGATTTTTACTATATTCTGAATAACATTTTACCAAACTATTGGAATGTGATAAAATTGTGCAACAGTGTAGCAATTAATCGGCTTGTTTCAGTCTCCGCGAAAGTCCCCAAAATATTACTGGCCACGAGGACTGACAACCCAGAAATTATTACTGGCCCGGACATTTTTTACTCAAAAATATTAAATATATAGGAATAACATTAAACATAGTCTATCAAGAGGATATGAAACAAGTTTCCATTTCATTAGTGAGTTAGTGAAAAGGGTTTAAGAATCTTTCAACAATATTGCATTCATATAATGTTGATTCGGTAGGCTCGAATCCCACTCTGTGACTCGTCACATCACGTGACCTGTACATGGATGTGAGGAAATTTACAATACAATCAAAATCAACACTGAATTTATAATACGACACAATAAATACTATGAAAGCAGACACTCATATTAAAGCAAGCTTACTGCAGAGTTCTACATCAACTGGTGACGGACTAAAGAATTTAGATGGACGGCTACGTTCAAACATTAAACAAGAAATGTGGCCTAGCGGACCACAGATGGCCCCTGCCGCTGATTTGAGTGACTGTTACAAACTTATTACGGATGGACTCACGGACGGACGGTCCAAACACTATACGAGTTGGAATTAATAGACACTATGTAATAGGATATGGAAAATGCAACGGAAAAAATGTGCACCGACCGGGGATCGAAGCCGGGACCTTCCCAATACCAGCGGGACGCGCTAACCAACTGCGCTACCGGATTACGATGCTGCCGATCGGTATTTTTATATCCACACTCATGATTACACATGGTACCATTTCCGCTACACTCCTCCCCTGTTACCTTTGAGTTTCGTCAATTACAAAGAAACTCACCCCACGTTCACCCCTTTAGAGAGCCCACCGACACTCATGAGTGTAGGATGAGCCCCCAAATGTAATAGGATACGGAAAATGCAACGGAAAAAATGTGCACCTACCAGGGTTCGAACCCGGGACCTTCCCAATACCAGCGGGACGCGCTAACCAACTGCGCTATCGGAGCACGATGCTGCCGATCGGTATTTTTATATCCACACTCATTGCACATGGTACCATTTCCTTTGCAACTATATAAATTCATGAAACTGTTGAAAACAGTATATTTTATTGCTCAGGGCCGTCAACAGACACTGTCCCCTATTATAATTAATTTATATTAACCAATTAATATATTTAAAATGATATAAAACAGTGAAATTATCATTTCTCACAAATTCATTTTTAGGTCCGAAACTGTGTGGGGGCGACTTGCTCGGGTGTCAATCGATAAGATCATTATTCTTTTAGCTTAAAACTCACTTTCGATCGTTAATAAATGTTTTTTTTTTGTTGAAACACATTCTCAATTGAATATATATTCAGTGTTTCTTGCCAGTTTGGATCAGTTTTGACGCTAAATATGCAAAACTATAACTTGGAAGTTGAATTTAAAAAACGTACGCATATTCATTTCCACGAAATCGCACGTGGTTCTATTATTAGAAATAAACTTACTCGATTTCCTTATTAGGAAAGTGTAGAAACCTTTGTGAATAAATTAATTATACATGTCTGAAGTGTCCAGGGTTCAAGCTAGCCCTTCAAAATAGGGAGAAGTTTTCACCAAAAAATTGAGAAAATATACCATTTTTTCCAATTTTTAGCCAGGTTTTTTGAGAAAAAAATCCAGGCTATTGGATTGGCAAAAGCCGGGCAGCGGGCGGGCGGCGTCCACAATAAATGTTAAGTTTCCGTGTTTGGGTCCATTTCTTTGTTACTGTACCACCTAGGACCACCAAACTTTCACAGCTTCATAATCAATGGGGTGCCCACCACATATCACTATCCAACATGTTACTTTTTTAGCCAGGTTTTTTGAGAAAAAAATCCAGGCTATTGGATTGGCGAAAGCCGGGCGGGCGGCGTCCATAATCAATGTTAAGTTTTTGTGTTTGAGTCCATTTCTTTGTTACTGTACCACCTAGGACCACCAAACTTTCACAGCTTCATAATCAAGGGGTGCCCACCACATATCACTATCCAACATGTAACTTTTTTTTTAACTTGACCCATTTTTTCATTGCAATCGACTTAGCCATTTTCAATGTTAAGTTTTCGCATTTTCAATGTTATGTTTTCGCATTTTCAATGACTTGACCCATATTTTCCGCGCAATCGACTTAGCCATTTTCAATGTTAAGTTTTCGCATTTTCAATGTTAAGTTTTCGTGTTTACGTCCATTTCTTTGTTACTGTACCACCTAGGACCACCAAACTTTCACAGCTTCATAATCAAGGGGTGCCCACCACATATCACTATCCAACATGTTACTTTTTTTTTTAACTTGACTCATTTTTTCCGCGCAGTCGACTTAGCCATTTTCAATGTTAACTTTTCGCGTTTACAATGTTAACTTTTCGTGTTTAAGTCCATTTCTTTGGTACTGTACCACCTAGGACCACCAAACTTTCACAGCTTCATAACCAAGGGGTGCCAACCACATACAACTATCCAACATATGACCATTTTTTTACCTTCATCTATTATTTCTACGTAATACGCCATTTTCAACGTTAACTTTTTAACGTACGTCTGGTTAAATGTTTTGGTTAAAACTTTTTTGTTATACTATATCTCTGCAACTGCTTCGCCCATTACCTTGAAACTTCACATGGGTGTTTATCATCGTCCATATTTTCGCGCAATGTCAAGGTCAAATTACTTTGAATTTATTTGTTAAAGTTTTTTCGTGTACTATATCTCTGCAACTGCTTCACCCATTACCTTGATACTTCACATGGGTGTTTATCATCATTGTCGCACCCGCTTGCGGAAAGCGCGATATCGTCGGCATTTTGGCATCCGTCCGTGTGTCTAGTGTCCATGCCTCGTCCCAAGGCGCGACATGCAGGCCACGGCCATCTAGTCTACAAAAAGTGGGTATAATTATGTTATCCAAGTGTCCATGCTTGGAAAAAACCTGGCCTTCGTGGCTTTGCCTCGTTTCTTGTTTTGTTTTATATAGTGAAAAACTTCTCCCTCAACTCCGAATAGGGAGAAGTCAGACAATATAGGGAGAGAATTTCGCCCACTTCGCCCTGTAAACTGATCCCTGGTGTCCAATGAATGTCCCGACAGGTGTCGCTAGCATGGGAAAACTGCCACACATGAGGGGCGGTCATTACGGAAACAAACGTAAATTAATTATTCACTATTCGGACGCGTGTAGTTTAAAAACGTGATGTTTGATTGGCTATTGGCATGCAGACCAATGATATTTGACTTTATGATTGCTTTATGATTGCTATTCACCAATAGGAAAGCAGCTTACAACCATTTTCACCAACACATTTTTGTAAACAAACACAGCTCGATGACTTTCACTTAAAATAAATATATCTCGCACACTACAATAACCTTAAAAATTGCACAATTGCGATTTAATGTGTGACACTTTCACAAGACATTTTGAAATGTGCTGGGTTTCATCACATTTTTTAAAATCCCACAAAGACCATGCCTTCATGACGGGCATGACCTTGCAATGAATGTTCAGGGTTCAAGCTTGGTCAAGCTAGCTACACGTTTCCGCTTTATAGGCAACAGATTGCACTATATCGCTACACCACGTTCAACAGTAAAAATGTGCATAATAACATTTACACTTCGCACATTAAAATACAGAGAAAAAAAATCTGCAAGGCGTCGGCGTTCATACTTCGCTATATTGTTATTGAGAGACAATTCTACAATATGGCACAACAATATTACCATAAACTTACCTAATAAAGTGGTGGGTGGAAGCACGCGATGGGTAATTTAACGATCGGGGTTTATCCTTACCTGAATTCTGACTGGAGACCTGGTTTGGCCCTCACATACGTCTTTGGCATTTTGTATGTGACAGTTGAATCTGGTTATACCCTTTATGTGAGTATTACGATATTCGTAATCCTATTTTAGGGTAAGGGGCCAAGTGACTTGGTGTGGTATGGACCTGGCACCAGGTCAGTGTATTCTAATGTCAGGGCTGAATATATTTGTTCTTGATGTAAATATTCCGTTCTGATTTTGGGATTTTTCCCCCCTCATGCAGCTGGTTAAAATGGGATCGAACCCGTTTGCCCGGCCTTACATGACCTTAGCTGTTGATAGGCCGTTAAACACTAATAAACAAACCTAATAAAGTGTATTATCAAAATTGTTAGGTCACTCTCTATGAAGTAGAAAGTAAACAAAGGACACTTCAAACGCACATTTGGAAAGACTGCTCGGAACTAGCCAGCTGCATGTTTTCCACTTTATAGTGAATGGGCTGCTCTATACCGCTACACTGCAGCTAACGGTTCACTATTCTCTTACTTGCTACTTTGGGTCCAGTGTGTCGCCAGATCATTCTGGGGTAGCAGGGCTGTACAAATTGATTTTTTAGCCACTTGTCCCGGACAAGTGACTTGACAAAAGTGACTTGCCCTGACTTGTCCTGGAAATTATAATTTACGTATACATATTCCGGGGAGTCCACTCATTTGACCGTCTCGAAAATGAAATCACGTCTATATTTACAATATTTAATGTCTATCAGTATGTTCGCGGAACGGTAAATAATAATTGAAATTTCAGTTTTTTTTTGTTGGCAACAGCTGTTAATTCGCTAATTACACTGCAGCTCCATTATAACGCGATCGCGTATAGCGCGATCTCCATTATAACGCGGGTCTCTCGTGGATCCCAAAAAAAATATTTAAAAAATAGAGAAGACAAAGAAATTTTTTTTAAAAAAAAAATTTTTTTAAAAAAATCGTCGGACGTCGTAGTCATCGTGTAATTAGTTGATTCGTGATTTCTGTAAGTTTATTCAAACAACGACATTCAACGTACATGAAATAATTATTATTTGTATGTTAGCAAATGTAATCATGTTAATATGCATACAGTGCGACCCCCCTATTGCACAGAAGTCCGGCGACAATCGACCTTCCGTGTTGCTTATCCGAACCGTGCAATATCCGTGCCAGGGGATATATGAATTCCAAATCCAGATGCAATTACACCCGACATATATTACACAGACGAGATTTGTGTGATGCTTTGTGCAAAAAAATCGATACACCCAGCTGTGTGTACAGGTGTTTATTGTATGACCTCATTCAGCACGAGGCTGTAAACTGTGTGACCTTTAGGCTATGTTTTGAAATGTTACTGATTGGTCAACACGCCTTTTGATGTGCCACAGACGTCGCGAACGTGCGACTTTCATCATCGCATCACAGGGCAATCATGCAGTAACCCATTTCACGCTGAGGATACGCTTATGTTTGCGGACAAATAGTTTCCTTCTATGCACTCAGAAGTATATGCCGCGACCACCATTTAATCCGTCTCGTTGAGACGGTTCAAATGAGTGGTCAGATCGTATACTTTCATTGAGAAATAACAAAAATAATTATTATTTTTTTAAATAATTTCATACCCGTAAATGTGTATTCCGAAAGAATTGGATTACAAAAAAACTCTGGATTATACGCAGATCTGTCGCCATATTTCGCCGATATTGATTTCGAAAATATTTTCTGTAAATGGTTCACTGTTCATGCGGAATTGTCGGTGGGATTATGATTTCAAATTCGAATAAATTAATCTAATCAGGGTCACAGATAGTATATCACTTTTCTTGCTATATACACAGTATAGCAGCTTCTGTGTAAGTGTGTATCGCCACAGGGAAGCCGACACACGCCCTAGGCGTTATCGATCAATGAAATGTTACAATTTAGGATTAGTCTAGTGAAGAAAACAGGCTTGTGGCGGGACGTTTCAACGGAAAATAGTGACTTGCCCGGGACTAACTTTCAGCATAGAGCCACTTGCCCGAGACCAAAACTGACTTGTCCCGGGCGTCGGGCGTGCCAATTTGTACAGCCCTGGGTAGCTGCATGTTATTTTGCTTTATAGGCACTACATAGCTACACCACAGTCACCTGTATAATTGTGCGGAAGGATTGTTTCAGAAGGATGGAGTGACAATACTTGATTACTAATTCCTTATCTGGAGCCCTGAATATAGCAATAATCTTCATGGCGTTGCCATTCATGCTTCGCTATGTTGTTATTGTAAGAAAGTTATACACTATGAACCAGGGTTGGCCGGGAAATACCGGGGGCGGAAATTCCCGGCGGGAAATACTCCCCAAAGTGGGAAATATGAATTTTGATGTTATTATTTGATAATTAATGTTATTTAAATTAAGTTTTAAGCTCAGTAATAGTTAATTAAACAATCAACAACTTAATAATTAGATATAGGGGTTAATTACAATGTATAGATCTGTTTCATTCCCAACTAGGGGTATTCATCAGGTGGAATATTTGGCAACCATGACATTTATATTTTGGTTGTATTATTTTTTTGTAAATTACTTCTTCATTTTTTAGGAAGCATCTGAGTGTCTGCTAGATACAATTCACAAGGATAACGTCATCATGATCAGACTATGTTTAGACAACAGGCTGTTAATGTCAACCTTCTCCCACACTAATATTCGGTATCAAGAAATGAGAATAAATGATCTTAGCATGCATGATATGCATACACATAGTCTCTTACAAGTCTTATATGACTGACAATGTACTGTTGTTTTATGCTTTGCATTTGTATTACTTATTTGCATTATTATGACATTTATTTAACGTGAAGACTGGGCCACGATTGTACGTATGAGATACAGTACCTAAAATCGTTAAAATTAGCCAAAAGCCTACTAATGTCTACTTATTTACATGTACATTGATGAGACTTTCATATACTTTAATAAACCATATCAGACTATGACAACAGGCTGTTAATTGTCAGCCTTCTCTCACACCTTTTGTGTCATACTGTATAATAAGAACCCAGGTGGTCTGTATATGGTCATGTCAAGTTGTAAAACAATTACACTTTCACTGTACATGGATTATCCCAGTTATCAACAGGGATTTTCTCAAAATTCTAAAAGCAGCTTTTATTAGTGGCAGGTTACTATAGTAATGAGGGGTGTTCTCGTATACAATAAAATAGACAGTTGGCAAATACTACATAGACTTGTATATAGGGAAGAAAATTGTCTAGATTATAATTATGTTTTTTTTTTCTAAAGAACTTATTATTTCTTTTTTTATTGCAGAATGTTTTACCTGTATGCTTATCAGTCTACACAGATATAAACCATAGTAGATATAGGGGAATATAGAGACTCATCTTGACATTTTGGAATGAAAAAGACCACCAAGATTCATATTTCCCGGTATTTCCCACCGTCCTGGGAAATACTCTTATTTCCCGGGAAATTGCCAACCCTGCTATGAACCAGATTTTATCATAAACTCAACTAAAAAAAGTGTGTATTAGCAAAATTCTTATTTGACTCCACGAAGTAAACATAGAACGCTCCAAACTGCTTTGTCATAAGGCTAATGTAATTTGAGTTATGTGCTCGTATTTACTAATTCTGGGGTTTCAAGGGACATGTCGAGAAAAAGCACTTCATACAGTGGAATGTCCGGTTAGGAAGCGTCTCAGTCTGTAATGACACGTAGCCACTACGCACAACATTTGTACAAGTCCACTTTCTCTCTCTAGTACTGATGAGACGTCTTATCTGCCATCAAGTAACACTGACCAAGTTCACAGGTGCACATGGAGTATAGCTCATAATGCCTATCATAGGCTGGACGAGTCCCACTTCCTGTGCAGGTAGATTGTCGGAATATTGTTTCACTTTCGTGCATTAAAATTATGTGATGGAATTAAAGAGTTGTGTAGGTTCAAGCTAGTCCTGCAAAACAACTGAGTTTTATGCAATCATTTTGGGTACATTTTACTACTCAAAATGAAAGTTATTGCATATAAGGATTCATTTTGTAGTGTGTACGACGGAAAATCAACAAATCTGTTTGCGTTTAGCCGTTGTCTCATATTGACCCTCTGTGGTTTTTAAGTTGAAAATTCTGTGATAAATGGTAGATCTATACAGATTGTGGGATAACATTTGTTAAGATAATATACTTGCCCTTTCAACATATTCAATTGATTTTGCCTGTTTTGTAATATATTGTGTCGTATAAAATTATGTGTTGTACACTCATTACCTCCCATAATTCAGACATACCCGTGATATTGTATTCTGCATGTAATTGGTTAATTTCTCACCAATTCTGTGAATGAAAGCACTGTTGACCCTTGGTCATGCACAGCTGATTCATTTGGCAATGAGTCTGGTATTCAGCAATGAAAGGCTTAATATACATCATCAGAGCCCATTTTGTCTTATTTCAGAAGAATCAAAGCCAATGGCGGCTATACGTAAAAAGCTTGTGATAGTTGGTGATGGTGCTTGTGGAAAGACCTGCCTCCTCATTGTGTTCAGCAAGGACCAGTTCCCTGAAGTTTATGTGCCAACTGTGTTCGAAAACTATGTAGCAGATATTGAAGTAGATGGCAAGCAGGTAAGAAGCTGGGAGATAATTTATTATAGTTTCCCTTAGTCTGGTTCTAAATGATAACACTTCTATGTTGGTTGGTCTGTTGAACTTCGGTTCATTTTCTTGCAACTGTATGTGGCTTTATACTGTTATTGGGAAAATGAGGCTTGTAGCATTTGCAGTCGGTGTAGATGCCAACCAGACTGCATCTGAGCAGGGTTGGCCATTCAGTCGGTCATACAGATTCTCCAGTGCTTATCCTTACCAGACTGCTAGAGTGTGCTAGAAGATCAGAAGTTACACTGGCCACAAATGCCATAAGCACTATTTATTTCCCCAGCCACGGCCACATATATGTGAGTGTGACACCTGTCGCAAACTAGATTATACAATATTGTTTACATTGTTCCCATTATGCAATATTTCTCGTCTTTAGGGATGATGTTTTTTCCGACCATTCTAAGAGGGTATAATATTTCCATTCTATGTCTGTCCATCAGTGCTATCGATTGCCTGTGTGCTGTTGTCATTTGTCTTCATGCATATTTCAGGCACAGCACATTGTGAATTTGTTAGCCGTTACATACATGTACATTATTAAGTGGCCCATCAAGGGAAAGGAGACACATATGATCGATCATTCTGCAATTGGGTGAAGTGCATTTTGAGATCTTTACACATCGCAGGGATTCCGCTGGGAAAAATAAAAAAATCGTCACTTCAAAGAAAAAAGGAATAACCAATAGAATAAACAATTGGCGATAAAAAAATTACAATTTTCGAGAGAGAAAAAAATATTTGTTTTCTTCGAAAATTGTAATTTTTTATCGCCAATTGCGAAAGTGTAGATCGCCAGCGGAATCCCTGACATCGTGATACTAAAAAGTTCACTTTTTTTCATATAGTTCACTTATATTGTATCCCTTCAACATACTTGTAATATATGATTGAGTATAATCTCAAAATGTTTTGTGACGTGCACATGATTCTGTTTAATTGACATATTTTGTATTTGTGTGTGTGCCTTCTTGGTCACTTGCATTGCAGACACTTTAAGGAATATAGTCTTTTTATGCTCAAAGGTGTGTATTCAGTGTGCCAACTTGTACAAATGTTCACTACTAAATGTACTTGATGTTGAATTGAGTTCCTCAATACATTAACCATTTTCATGCTGAGGATACGCCATTATGTTTACGGAAAATATGTCGCGACCACCATGTCTTGTTGAGACGGTTCACATGGTGGTTACAATATATACTTTTATTAACAAATAACAAAAACATAAATACAATATTTAAAAAATAATTCATACCCATAAAGGACGTGTATTCTGCATGTAATGGGTTAATGGTTCCAAGTGTTTAATGTACATGTATGTTTATTGTCTGACTATATTGGACAGCATTGGAAAATACAGTGGAACCCGTCTAAACCAGATCCCCAATGTGTTCATGTTTAGAGAGGTTCTACTGTAATCACACTTGATCACCCAAATTCATGTTTATGTGCCTTTCAATCATGAACCGTCATTATCTTTATATATATAAATGCCGTTTCAAAATGAAACACACATATTTATTTACACCACAGTTATTTATGTATATCATGTGTTAGATATTTTGATATGCTCATCTATCATATTGGTGTCCTACATGTAATGACATCAAATACCATTCTTATCACCGTGCCTAGATATTTTCCTTTCCACAGCGTCGCTGTTAGATTGCGTTACAATATATATACAATTTAGAATCGCCCATAGCCGTTGATTGCCTGGTCTTATTTCGCGACATTTTACATCCGCTCTGGCAGAACCCAACTTGTTTGTTCTAATTTCACACGGTGAGTTACATTTCAGTGTTCGCATGATCTGCATTTTGTTCCATTAGTCCAGTGGAGCTACACGGTGATTGGTAAAACCCTGCATAATTAATACATATGCAGTACGGCTTGTGCATTTTTGACAAACAACTATTTGTATATAGATATCTTGTATTTGAAACGTTGAACATTATAATCACTTTTATTTCTCTATCATGAATATGTCGTGGAATTTCATTAGAATCGAGTCCTCAGATTCTAATGAAATTCCAAGACATATTTACAGAAGTGAATAAGAAAAATACAGTACTCCTAATTTGTTGGCTGTTATTTTCACCGCTAGCATGCAAAAAGTTAACATATTCGCTGGGGTTTTACCATGTAGCTCCTGGACTACCTAGGTGTTGTCTGTCACTTTGTTTTTCCTCTTATGCTGGGCTTCTCTGGCAGCTACAGATGTTTGCTATGGTGTACCATATCTAGCTTCAGTTGTACGTGTTGGCATAATTCCTAGACAGAGGACAAGCAAGTTTAAGGTAACATGTTCAAGCCTCACTATCACAGATTTTAGTGGAACTATTTCTCGGTTGCGGACTATGTTTTGATATTTTCAACATACCGTATTTACCGTATATTTCCGGACACTTTTAATTAATTACTTTTGTCAGTGTCTGAATAATTAGGAATATTAATTAATTCTTAAAAAGTGGTGTCCGAAAATTTAGGTTTTATTTTGCCAAAATGGACGATTTTTTAAAAACAAAAAATATTTTTTTTATGGACCCATAGCCTCCTTTTATCTCACCGATGTGAATGTGCAGCTGATCACATTTGCACATTTCGTAAATTAATCCGAGAAAACTGGGAATACCATAACATCAATTATTGGTCCCAGTAACAAAGCAGTGCTAATTGTTATGTGCTCGATTTAATTGTTCCGGCATGCGTTCGCGCTCACCATTGGTGGAATATTAATTAGGTGTAAAGGCTGACCAATCGGAGATCGCGTATCAGTGGCGCAGATTAACTCAACCCAGATTAACTAAATTGTTACAGCACTGCCCACGCCCCCGGCGCATGTACACAAATGTGTACGTGACAACTGGCCTTGTTTCACTAAGTCATAATTGAGCCAGTGCATGAGATAATCAACTTTATTATATAACTGAGATTTTCGCCGAGAATGATTTGACTTTTTTCTGCAAATATATCGGAAAGTTGATAACATTTTATTTCAGAGCAAATGCGTAATAATTACTAATTTAATATTCGTCAACATTCGATATCGTTTACAGAAAATGTACACTATTATCAGATTCATCTTCGTCGAAAATCTCACGTGATAAGCCTGATTACCTCATGAACTGGCGCAATATTATAACACGTCGGGCAAAACATGTCTATACAGGTCTGTGGTGTTGAAAGGGTTAAAACTGTGCGTACTCAAACCCACAGGTGGAATAGTCGGACGTGTGACTCAAAGAAAATGACCATTACAAAAATATCCACTTGATCTCGTTCTATTATTAACGTCATGTACAGTACGATACCAGGTGGGTGGGATAATGGGATTTTTTAAATAGGAATTTATTTTGGTGTCATAGGTCCGAGTCTTCCACCTGTGCTCACCATACGAGTAAACACAGTTTGCAACGCACGAGCTTGTCACGTGACGTTGCAGCTGATGGAACAGGTTATCGGTCATTAGGTCATTGCGTCATCGAATGATGATGGGGCTACACGTGTTTACTATACTTTTTTCTACACGCGTTTACAATAATGGATTGCACGGACCTGCGTAAATCTACATTCTACATGAACATGATGAATAAATAAAACATGACGTTAACAATTCTTGGATTCAATATATTTATTACATGCGAAGATAACAGTGAAAACTTATGTATTTTTTGTTGACATTGTGATGCGTCTTGTGCGAGAACGGATATAGCACGGTTCGGATAAGCAACACGGAAGGTTGTATGTCGCCGGACTTCCGTGTACTAACGGGGTCGCGCTGTACTACAACATAACATAGTAAACAACTTTAATTAAAAATGTTTTTATTATACCATTCTGGCCTATACGGTGCCGCGGAAAGTAAGCGCGAAACAGGAAATGTCAATTTGAGCTACAACAACAACAAATTTTATGGGCGCACTTGCCTATTTTCGTGTCCGAAAATTTACGATTTGAGAATATTATCAAATGTTAGCTTGTCCGAAAATTAAGAGTACATGAAAATAATTAATTTTCTACAAAATGAGCTTGTCCGAAAATAAAGGGTGTCCGGAAATTTACGGTAAATACGGTACTTTACATACAAATACCATGGCACATTTTGCTGTTATAACATACTATGAATATTCAAATATTCTGAGCTTCAGTATGATGCCTTAAACACACTTGTTCTTCATGGCCTTCATATCGTATTATAGTTCTATGTTTGTTGATGGGAAATTGTGTGAGGCACCCTGTATGGTGTAGATTGGCTACAAAAAATTGTCTTGTATTGACCATTCTGTGTTCACTATTGGAACACCCCATTACAGCAGGGATTTTCATTGATAAACACAGCATGGTCAGTCAAGACAATGTATCCATTGATAAACTTGCCAATAAGAGAATGTCAATTTAAGTACTGTAATACATACAGTTCTGTCTTTATACAGGTCTTGTTGTTGGTCCATATTATTATACAATCTTGTGGGCATTTGCATGCAGGATTAAATGCATGACGTAGCTTCATCAAATCTATGTCTCAGCCACCAAACAAATTACTTACTTGAGTTTTAGAATAATCAAGTCAAGTCGTTCATTCTCAAGAAGTTTTATAACCCTATGCCTATCTCATACAATCACTTTTTTGTCACTAGACACTGTCTGATTATGTACAGTAAGTAACCTATGTGAGGTCTTGCTGCATTTTTTGTTTTGGTTCTCTGTCACCAATTGTGTTCGGGAATGGCGAGGCATCCATCTTGTGTACATGTACCTGTAATGTGGCTGGACTGGAGAAATGGGGCTTACAGGGATTCCGCTGGGGAAAATAAAACAATTACAATTTTCGAGAAAAAAAATTGTATTCAGGTGGCCAGGTTGCAACAATTCTGGGGGGAATACAAATGTACATGTAGCTGAGTAGGAAACATTTTTTAACATGTAAATGAGTGGCATGCCTAAGAACTTTAGTAGGCTGCGATTGGGGCTCTGGTTTCAAAGTACAACGTTTGAGATAATTGCTATAGCTGTCGAGCTCTAGATTAGTTTTTGTGTCTAAAGAGTATTGTACCCCCTGATTTCAAATAAATGCGTATTTTATTTTTCTACTAATGAAGTTTTTATTTTCTTCATGATTAAATAGGGAATAAATGATCAAAACATAAAAACAAATTTAACCATTCACTTATTTGAGTGTATTATTACATATTCACTTATTTATGTATATTTTCACATTTTGTACTTCCACTGTTGATAATCAATGCTTATTCTGATCAAATAAGTGCGTACAATATGCCGATACATGCCTTATCTGGAGCTCTGTAGTTGTCTAACTGGTCGAGGAGCCACCAATTTCTATGTCTTTTGACCTCCACCCAACAAGATTTTCGGAGGGGGTATACTGGAGTCTGGTTGTCTTGTCACACAGGTTAATAATGGGATAAATGTCTTGTTTCCTGTCGCAATTTCTTGATATTTCACACATATGTAGTATTAACTCTTTGCATGCTAGCGGCGAAAATATCCGCCAAACGAACTAGGAGTATATGTTTTATTTCTCTCTGTAAATATGTCTTGAAATTTCATTAGAATTGTGTCCTCCGGACACAATTCTAATGAAATTCCAAGATATATTCATGACATTTATAAGGAGAAATAAAAGAAAATATAATGAATTGTCATCTGCTATTTTTGAACTATTTATAGCCCACAAATTTCCCAGCATGCAAAGAGTTGACCACAGTGTGACAAATCCACTATCTTCAGACCCTGGATTGTCCCAAGGTCAAGGTCACAGACATTGGGCATTCTCCAAACTGAATATTGGGTGTCACATTTATTATTATAATTTATGCTTACTCTTGGAGAACGTTAGATAGTTCACACATGCACTCCTCCAATGGTTCTCAATCATGCTGCGACAAATCTTTGACCCCCACTTTTGCCTATATGTCAATGTCGCCACTTTAGGAAATGTAACATTGGTCCTTGTTTACTGACAAATCTAGAAATTCACTCTTGCTTTATTGGCGAACTAGATGGCCTCCTGGCTTACCTGCCTTTGTTTGTGTGCATCTCCGAACACAGTTTGTTAACAGTTAGCTAATCTGTGATAATTTCCCTTCCAGCTCAACATGTTGCATGCGGTAGTTAGAAAGTTTACATTTTGTTGTTGTTATCCCCCAGTTGTTACGGTGTCTCAAATATTGTGGGAGGATATTTGCAATTGTAGCCTTGACCCTCACTACGTGGGAGACGAAAATTGTTGTCTGCTGTTTTTCATTTTTGCCTTAATTCTTAACAAAAACCCGTTTTTGTAGCACATGAGAATCGTCTCCAGTGGAGACGATTCTCATGCGCTGTCAAAACAGGTTTTTATCGAGAAATATTGAAAATAAAACATTTCCAGTAGACGACAACATTTAATTCAGCGTAGTAAGGGTTAATGTTCTGGCACATCTGGTGACCTAATTTTACACATCTTAACTGATGTAACCTTGAATATATGCTGAATGCAAGGTGAAAATTGTTTCTTTGGTATTTCATTGTTCCACAAATCGAGTGTACATGTATATACCCTAGCAAACCATTACATTCTCAAAAACAAGTGTTAAATCCTATAATGAATGTCCTCCTACAGGTAACTATTTGCCTAATCAGTTTCACCAGGGAGCATGTATATCTTTTCTACTGATTTATGGTTTATTGTGTTGGAATAAACTTGCATTCATAATTATCCAAATGCTTTCATTTCATTTGTATATATTGGCATTGTATGCTGCTTGCACAATTTAGTATACTTCTCTATGCTTTCGTAACTATAGCTGCAAGCCTGCTTGAAATGGCACTGGTGCTAACATCCACATTAACCCCCACTACGCGGGAGACGAAAATTGTTGTCTGCTGTTTTTCATTTTTGCCTTAATTCTTGACAAAAAAAAATGTTTTGACAGCACATGAGACGATTCTCATGCGCTGTCAAAACAGATTGTTATCGAGAAATATTGAAAATAAAACATTTCCAGCAGACAACAAAATCTTAATTCAGCATAGTACGGGTTAAGTAGTATGCTATGCGATCAATTGCTGTGTCTGCGAATGGTGCATTTGTACATTCATATATGTCTGCAATTTAAATGTACCGGTATTATAAAATATAGAACAGTGTGCATTTGCAAAATATGTTTGATTCTAAATTTCATCACAAGTCTGTGCATTGTCTATGAAGCATTTGGATGTACATTTGAATTGAAGTTTCTTCTATCTATAGTCTATAGTTTTCTGGGGCCCATTTCACTAAACTTTGTACAACTAAAATGCTCGTAAGTGCAATTTTAGGATCGTCTGAAAAATTTAATTGATGGATTTGCATTTATTGAGCATATGCTGCATGCGCAGCCTATGCTCAATAAATGTAAATCCAATGATTGTTTACAAGGAAATATTGTTAATGTGAAATTTACAGACTATCATAACTTCATAAGTTTGCACTTACGAACATTTTAGTCGTACAAAGTTTAGTGAAACGGGCCCCAGGTCTTGACTAGTTACACTGTACTAATCTGCACATCGTTGCTGCCTTTGCTTATTATTTTGAAAATAGGCTTGCATGTCATACATGTACATGTATGTTCTTACATGTCTTTTATTTGGGATTGTTTAACAGGGCTCCAGATAAGGAATTAGTAATTGAGTAGTGACACTCCATCATTTCTGAAGCAATTGGGTATTTCAAAATTTTAATTGGGTAAAATAAAATCACACTACTGTTTACACATCAACAGACAGCAATTATTGAATAGTTCGCTTCGAAATGAAAACATGTCTTGGCATTTCATTAGAATTGTCTCCTTGGAGACAATTCTAATGAAATACCAAGATGTGTTTTCTTAGAAAATAAGAAAAATATGCTATATTTGTGGTATGTTTATTGTTTTCTGCAGCATGATAAAGGTACCATAAAATTTGTATTTCTTTTTGATACTCGCTACTTCTGATTTCAATTGGGGTTTTGGCAATTTTAATTGGGTATTTAAGCAAATACGCAGCTTATCTGGAGTTCTGGTATAGGGTAAAGTGACCTTGCGATGTTAGCGACCAGTATCACCCAAAATCAGTCTATTCAGATCATGGGCTACATTGTTCGCCATTCAGTACTCAAATACATGTACATGTAGCTTTATTATTGAGATTAAAATGATTAACATGATCAGGACCTAGTGACTGTGAAGATGCCAGTGGACCAAGTACTAGTCATTGCAAACATTATAGGTTGTTTTTGTCACATGGCGAACCATTTAAACATTCATTTAATTAATAATGACCATTGATCAGTATTTTTTATGCTGATGGACCGACCTTTAAGTGCCGTTCCCTCTATCACACTGTCATCATGTATAATGACTGCTTAGGGTCAGCTCACACAAATGAGTATTGTAGATTAAGGATGCATCCATACCTTGGTGTTAGCTTAGTGTATGACACACAATTATGCAGAACCCAATGTCTCATATGATCTCTATTATATGATGTATATTATCTAGCTCTTGATGGATGATTAAGCCAAAAAGAACGTCTACATTTTAACTGGCAGTGCTGCATCTGGTCTAACATGTAGTCTACCATCGCCCCAAACAAGGAATGGGCTAAGTATACTTATGGCTTCTGTAAGGGAACCTGGCATCAGATCAGGATATTGTAGGTTCTTTAAGATCACAAATTTCCTCAATACGTTGTGCATTCAGGTTTTACCCTGCCACCAGCTGTAGTGATTATTACATGACCGTTATTATACGTTGTTCAATTGCCCCCTATCCCTCGCTTTATCCGACATGGGCCAACATTTTTGGTGTCTTCTGCAGGTTGAGCTGGCGTTGTGGGACACGGCGGGCCAGGAAGACTACGACCGACTGCGACCCCTCTCCTACCCGGACACGGACGTGATCCTCATGTGCTTCTCCATCGACAGCCCCGACAGCTTGGAGAACATCCCCGAGAAATGGACGCCCGAGGTGAAGCACTTCTGTCCCAACGTGCCCATCATCCTCGTTGGCAACAAGAAAGATTTACGGAACGACGAAGCCACGAGGCGTGAACTTGCAAAAATGAAACAGGACCCTGTAAAATTCGATGAAGGAAAGAATATGGCAGAGCGAATCAGTGCCTTTGCATATCTAGAATGTTCAGCTAAAACAAAAGATGGAGTGAGGGAGGTATTTGAAACGGCCACCAGGGCCGCACTTCAAACAAAGAAAAGGAAAACCAAAAAGAGATGCCGTTTACTTTAAGTCTAAATATTGATTTTCATGCAGGCAACGTAGTGCAGTAAGCAGGAGATTTTTTATGGCGTGACATGTACGTGGCAGTGGTTTGAAATAGGACAATGTGGCCAGTTAGTTAGAATTCTGTTTATATAAATTCACAAATTACATTAATCAGTTTTAACACAGCTAGGATATCATAAAATAGCTGGCAAACCTGTTTAGATTAAATAGGCGGTTTTTCATTTGCACATGTAATATTTTTTAGAGAAACATGAAAAGCAAATTTTGAGAGATGGGCAATTAGCATGATAAACCGTAATATATCTATAGATAGAATTCAATGGAACAACTGGTTACAACCCAATCACAGTGCAGAGAGATGTATGCGACTCGGTAGCAAGAGTGTCTTAGAGAAGCTGTACCTTCAGACTTTTCCCTAAACCATCCATCCATACTGCTGTCATTGGAATTTCTTGCCTAACTGTGAAATTATTTCTACCATGTATTGGCATGTTCACCACCGACTTAATAGCAATTCAGTCTGTGACTGTGAAAATCATGTGTCTACACTGGTTGCATAAGCAGATAAGCAAGCTAACCAGGAGCCATTATTCTAAAACTTTCTATTCTAAGAGCATCTGCTACCAGGTTTGGATAGTTTAAAAGCAGGGCAGAATTTGTTACATTTTCCAGAAACTGGTGTATTGTTCTGCTTTACTTCATATATGTTTGCTTTTACGTATGTAAGACACTACTACCATGTTAAAAACTGATGCTACAAGCATTGAACAAGTAAATATAAAAATGTAAATACAGTGCTCCAGATAGCATATTTTGGGGTAAATCTGCATTGAAAAGCAGGAAATCCACATTGAAATAGATCTGAAGGAGTACAAATCAGCATTGCCATTTTACATTTCAGCATTAGAAAATTGCAGCTGAAAATATGTTGTTCTACACCACACTTTTCTACAAGTACAGATGGACATATTTGTGTACCCGGTATGTGTTCAGTTAACAAGTCTATGAAATGTTGGAATAATTTGTTTTCACTACTAAAATTGAAGTTGGTGGTGAAATACTCAACATTGAACACTAGTTTAGGGGGTAAATACTTCTTAAAGGTACATGCTCATGCAGTAGGCACAAAATGTTCTTTATATCAGGGACATCATCTGAGAAATTTTCTGACAAAATAAACATTCATTCGCCATTACCCCTCGTATTAATTGGCATTATTATACATTTTATATCAGACGTACATGTTCACACTGATATCAGGGGCGATAACCGTGTTTCATTAAAATACTTACGGACATTACTATTTATTTTATTCTCCATATTTATTTTTTGATGGGCAATGATCATACTTTATAATCTGTTGAAAATATTATTTTTTTAGGTGACGCATTTAATTAGTTTAAATAATTTAATGCGTCATTTGCATATGAAAATAGCCTGATACCACAGCGCGTCACTATCCGTAAAATAAATATTACTAAATGATTATATCCATATAGCGGGCACCCTTAATTTTTACAACTGGTGGAATAGCGACACAATTATACACTTATTTAATTCCCATAAAGAACATTTTGTGCCGACTGAATGGGCATGCACCTTTAACCCTTTGAACCCGAAAGCCCGCTATATCGGTTTATGCAAACAGTGCAGATCCAGATGAGCCGGATCGTAACGAGCCGTCTCATCAGGATCTGCACTGTTTGAAAGTAATTTTCATATTTTTGAGAAAAACAAATACCCCCTTTTTATAAATGAATAGTCTGAAAATCATTTTGCGCTGATTGGATTGCTTGCAAAACGAACATATCGCAGCCCATTCAGTTACTTAGAGGTGAAAGGGTTAAGGCTAAATGTTACTGGAGCTCTGTAAATACACATCAATTTCTAGCATACATGCATCTCCACTGAACATGCCACTGTGTCTGTATTGTACTGGCCTACCTACTGGTTCGGTACCATAGTAGACAAATCTGGTTAGACTGAGATTCAACACTTTTTGAGGACAAGGTAATTGCTGTCTTGCATCCGGAACATCATGGGTATGGTAACTTTGTTGTCATCTGCAGCATTGGAATTTGCACATGGTTTTCATTGGTAGCTGTAACTCTAGAAATGTGGATTATAATGTACATTTGTGTACATGTATATTCAACCTCGTGATTTTCTAGCGCTTCTTAACCCTTAGAATACAGGGGACCGTTTCACTAAACTTTGTACGACTAGTTCGTGAGTGCAAATTTAGGATCGTATGTAAATGTCAATTAATGGATTGAGCCAATGCTCAATAAATGTAAATCCAATAATTGTTTGCAAGAAAACAATGCTAATGTGAAATTTACAGACTATCTGATCATAATTTTGCACTTACGAACATTTTAGTCGTACAAAGTTTTGTGAAACCCCCCCTCCTCCTACCCCGGATGGAAACCAAAATTCCGCTGTTGTTTTTTGGTTGGTCTTCTTACTCAACCAGGGCTGTACAAATTGATTTTTTAGCCACTTGTCCCGGACAAATGACTTGAAAAAAGTGACTTGCCCGGACTTGTCCTGGAAAATATAATTTTCAGGGCAAGTAATTTTGAAAAAGTGACTTCTCCTCGTAAGATTTCTTATACGAAACTGTCCCAAAACAAAAACTAGTATCATAGTTGTTAAATATAATACAATTGAGCACTTGGCACATATACATATTATATTAAATATCTATAATAATAAACATTGTATAGTACATACTTATTCTTCTGGTCTTTTGTCACTGTGCCACCGCGGACATAACGTTGCGACGAGTGCATACTCAAAACACATTTATCGACAATAATAAAACATAACAAGAGTGCTGCAAGTCACAAAATACGCCCGTCGAATATGGGCCAGACAGCGAAGATGCAGAAATGTGAAGCTGTCACAAAGGCAAGAAACATTAATGAGAATTTGAAAGTCTATAGCATTATTTCTTCATCTCGTTGTGCTAAACATGTATACTAATTTAGGCAGAGATAGAAAAGTAGAGTGTGAAGTAGAAATGATAGGGAATTGGATACAATAATGTAGAAAAAATGGCTAAGTTAAAAAGGTGATATTTTTGTTAAAAAATATGTTTTCGGCATAAAAACACCAAGGTGCACATCTTCAATATGTGTAGAAGACGTGTGTAAAGTTTCAGGACGATCGACTGAACGGTTTCGGAGGAGTTGTGTACACAAACTCTGTACCGTATATAGAATTGTATAGAAAAATGTAGACAAAATGGCCAAGTTAAAAAGGTGATATTTTTGTTAAAAAATATGATTTTCGGCATAAAAACACCAAGGTGCCCATCTTCAATATGTGTAGAAGACGTGTGTATAGTTTCAGAACGATCGACTGAACGGTTTCGGAGGAGTTGTGTACACAAACTCTGTACCGTATATAGAATTGTATAGAAAAATGTAGAAACAATGGCTAAGTTAAAAAGGTGATATTTTTGTTAAAAACTATTTTTTTCGGCATAAAAACACCAAAGTGCACATCTTCAATACATGTATGTGTAGAAGCCATGTGTATAGTTTCAAATCGATCGACTGAACGGTTTCGGAGGAGTTGTGTACACGAAGTATGCACTTTTTCTGTCAGCCGCTCGCCCGCCCAGCGGTAAAACATAATACGTACCGTTTTTTTAAAACGGTCGTATAAAAATTGTTTCCTAAAATAATGAGAATCGTCTCGCGTTTTCATGATCTCGCCTTCCGCTTTTGAAAAATTCAGTTTAGTTTTGCTCATGCATGTGCGGCGTCTGTGCAAAACGCGAGATTGAATATGATAGAATTTCGCGTTTTCGTCTCGAAAGCTCGAAAACGCGAGGTTGCTACATGTCCCTAATAGGACATGTACAAGTTGTCTTGGGAGACGATTCTCATGTGCTGCAAAAACATTTTAAAGCTTTTATTAAGAAATAGAACAAATGTGGACAAACATCTATATTTCTTGACAACAAAAACATAATTTGACAAAAAATGATACTCGTCTTAGGAGACGATTCTAATGTGCTGCCTGCCAATACACGTTTATTGACCAAAAGAAAAACATATTTCGATACGTGTTATTGGTTAGGCTACTGCATCGCATCGTTGACCTATACACAAGATCGTGAAAACGCGAGACCAAATCGCGAGGCGAAAACGTGAGATTCTATTGTATTCATTCTCGCGTTTTCGCCTGGCTATCTCGCATTTTCGAGACCGCGATGTCGCGTTTTCGCCTCGGCCTTTTCACAATGTCGCCTTCCGCTTTTGGAAATACGTTTGTTCATGTCATTATGTGTGTGTAGAATGCATGCGTGTTGAAATTGAGTTTTGCGCATACATTACATGTAGAATGCAATTCGAACTAGCATGCTTTATATGCATGTACGTACGTAGAACCAAATCCAACACGCATGCTGTCTACACATGCATGGGCAAATCGTATTTCCAAAAGCGGAAGCTGAGATCGAGATCGCAAAAACGCAAGATTGTAACATAAAAAAAAATATGGGCGTACCCACCCATCCCCAATTAGCACATTTGCGACATATCATTTTCGGTCTAGCTGCACACCTGATGGCAAATCCGATTTCACGTGCAAAGTGTGACTTGACGTTTAGAATTCGGCGGAAACAGACATACCAAAACCACGTCATCACATCGCCAATGAATTGATAATTACGCATTAGCTTGTGTATTTTCACATTTGTTTGATTTCTTGATAAAACCAAGATTTGGTAGCACATGAGAATCGTTTCCTAAGACGATTCTCAAATTTTGTCAAAATATGTTTTTGTAAAGAAATATCCATGTATTCGGGTTTTCTTTTCACATTTGTCCAATGTCTTAATAAAACATGTTTTGACATGACAACACATGAGAATTGTCTCCTTAGACGATTCTAATATTTTGTAAAAAGAATTGTCACATTTGTTTGATTTCTTAGACCGTGCAAACAATTCAGAAATCAATAACTTAATTTGTCTTTTACTTAATTTGTCTTTCTCGAGTCGGGGTTTCATATGATGGCGAGGAAATACGATCGATTACACACCGTGAAAATCTTGTTGGAACGTAAATGTCAATTGTCACGTAGGCCATTTCAGTTTACCGCGCGTTACGTCAGCTGTTCTTCTAAGTACGTATGGTCGCTCGTTAGGAGCATTTCTTTCCTTCGTTTATAAGGTATGGGTTGTGGCCTAGGGCTTAAAACACCGACTTCCAATCTGGATGTTGTGGAACCGTTCAAACATCGCCTTGGGAATCAAACATACCTTCATAGTATGTCCATCCCATTCAATTTCACTTTTTCCTTCGTTTATATGCCGCGTAGAAACGATAATTAGGAACCTTAAATTCCATTTCCACCCCGTGAAGGAACATGCGTTTATTTCTCTAAAGTTAGGTGTCTTGGCCTGTCGACGCAGTGAGACGAAAACATTAACATACATAAAATAAATCAATAACCATCGATCGCCGCAGAATATTTTCGCTAATTACTTTCAAATTTGATTAAATTAATATAATCAGGGTCGCTGTAGATTGCTATATCACATTCTTGCGATACACAGATACTGTGTAACACAGTAGTTGCGAATCGCCAGGACGCCCGCGGCGTTATCGATCGATAAAGTGGTCAGTTTTGGGATTAAGTTTATAATAGTCCGGTTCCAAAAAACGGGCTTGTGGCGGGACGTTCTAACAGAAAATAGTGACTTGCCCGGGACTAAATTCCAGCATAGAGGCACTTGCCCGAGATTAAAACCGACTTGTCCCGGGCGTCGGGCGTGCCAATTCATACAGCCCTGTCAACAATATATTGTTTGACAACACTTAAGAATCATTTTATTATACCCCCACAAACAAAGTTTGTTGGGGGTATATAGGAGTCAGCTTGTCGGTCGGTCTGTCGGTCTGTTGGAAATTCCCTTCCGCTCTATATCTTCTACACCGATGCATGGATTATCAAATGGCTTGGCACAAATGTTTGTCATGATGAGAAGGTGTGTCGCGATCAATAACCACGCGCCTACGTCCAAGGTCAAGGTCACAGTTGAAGGTCAAAGGTCAAACCTATAGAAATTCCCTTCGCTCTATATCTTCTACACCGAAGCATGGATTATCAAATGGCATGGCACAAATGTTTCTCATGATGAGAAGGTGTGTCGCGATCAATAACCACGCACCTACGTCCAAGGTCACAGTTGAAGGTCAAAGGTAAAAAATATTGAAATTGCCAAATGGCTTGGCACAAATGTTTCTCATGATGAGAAGGTGTGTCGCGATCAATAACCACGCACCTACGTCCAAGGTCACAGTTGAAGGTCAAAGGTAAAAAATATTGAAATTGCCAAATGGCTTGGCACAAATGTTTCTCATGATGAGAAGGTGTGTCGCGATCAATAACCACGCACCTACGTCCAAGGTCAAGGTCACTGTTGAAGGTCAAAGGTCAAACCTATTGAAATTCCCTTCCGCTCTATATCTTCTACACCGATGCATGGATTATCAAATAGCTTGGCACAAATGTTTCTCATGATGAGAAGGTGTGTCGCGATCAATAACCACGCACCTACGTCCAAGGTCACAGTTGAAGGTCAAAGGTCAAACCTATTGAAATTCCCTTCCGCTCTATATCTTCTACACCGATGCATGGATTATCAAATTGCTAACCACGCACCTCTCCAAGGTCACGTTGAAGGCAAAGGTCACTATTGAAATTCCCTTGAACCGCTCAAATATCTTCTACAGGCGTGCATGGATTATCTAGTTGCAAATTTGTCTGAGCCGCTCGCGATCAATAACCATGCACCTCGTCCAGGTCAGGTCGTTGAATCAAAGTATTGAAATTCAAATGGCTTGGCACAAATGTTTCTCATCGAAAAGTGTGCGCGATCTAACCACGCACTAAACGTCCAAGGTTTCAAGGTCACTGTTTAAGGTCAAAAGGTAAACGTATTGAAATTCCCTTCTGCTTATCTTCACACCGTGCATGATTACGCCTTGGCACAAATGTTTGTCAGGAAGTGTGGCGATCAATAACCATGCACCTACGTCCATGGTCAAGGTCAGTTGAAGGTCAAAGGTAAAAAATATTGAAATTCCCAAATGGCTTGGCACAAATGTTTCTCATGATGAGAAGGTGTGTCGCGATCAATAACCACGCACCTACGTCCAAGGTCAAGGTCACTGTTGAAGGTCAAAGGTCAAACGTATTGAAATTCCCTTCCGCTCTATATCTTCTACACCGATGCATGGATTATCAAATGGCTTGGCACAAATGTTTCTCATGATGAGAAGGTGTGTCGCGATCAATAACCACGCACCTACGTCCAAGGTCAAAGTCACAGTTGAAGGTCAAAGGTCAAACCTATTGAAATTCCCTTCCGCTCTATATCTTCTACACCGATGCATGGATTATCAAATTGCTAACCATGCACCTACGTCCAAGGTCACAGTTGAAGGTCAAAGGTCAAACCTATTGAAATTCCCTTCCGCTCTATATCTTCTACACCAATGCATGGATTATCAAATGACTTGGCACAAATGTTTCTCATGATGAGAAGGTGTGTCGCAATCAATAACCACGCACCTACGTCCAAGGTCAAGGTCACAGTTGAAGGTCAAAGGTCAATCCTATTGAAATTCCCTTCCGCTCTATATCTTCTACACCGATGCATGGAGTATCAAATGCCTTGGCACAAATGTTTCTCAGGATGAGAAGGTGTGTCGCGATCAATAACCACGCACCTACGTCCAAGGTCAAGGTCATAGTTGAAGGTCAAAGGTCAAACCTATTGAAATTCCCTTCCGCTCTATATCTTCTACACCGATGCATGGATTATCACACTATGCCCAGGGTCAAGGTCATAGACTTGATTCGTTTGAAACTTTAACGCTCGGCTAAATGGCTTATAATAAAAAATGCCTCGGTTTCTTTGGCTGCCAGTGGGGGTATTCGTGTGCCGACAGGCCACATTTCTTTTTATATTGGAAATGATTCTCAAGTTTTGTATGACGATGTTGTTGATGGAGAAGAATGGAAAATAAAAGTCAGACTCCCAAATTTATTTCAGCATTGTATGGGTTAAAGCGTGATCAGTTAAAAATATTATTTGCGTTTCACTGCCAGAATGACCAAGACCTTGGTCAAGGGTGGAAAAGTCGCGGGAATACTGGACGAAGGCCGGAAGGCCTCGTCCAGTATTCCCGCGACTTTTCCGTTTTCGATGACAATTTTACCAAATTTAATGAGAACATTGATTTATTATTTCGTTTTCTCGATGTAATTTTTCTCAATGTAAGTGTTCTCTGACTTGCACACCCCAAAATAATCACCGATGCTGAACGAGGTCTACACTTGTCTCATTATAAGCCCCATTTTCCAGTCCCGTTGCTTTGTTTGAATTTGAATATGGCAAGGCATCATAAGCAATGCGACATCAACTTATAAGAGAAGATAATTTACCTTGTTTGGCAAACTATAAAATCTGCTATGCCTGATTTTGGTCTGTAATTTTTTGTCGATTGGTCACTTCCAATGAAATAGAATATAGAGCTCCAGATGTGAGTGGCAGGTGGGAGCACGCGATGGGTAATTTAACGATCGGGGTTCATCCTTACCGGTATCGTGACTGGAGACCTGGTTTGGCCCTCACATACGTCTTTGGTGTTTTGTATGTGACAGTTGAATCTGGTTATACCCCTTATGTGAGTATTACGATATTCGTAATCCTATTTTAGGGGAAGGGGCCAAGTGACTTTGGTGTGGTATGGACCTGGCACCAGGTCAGGTTATTCTAATTTCAGGGCTGAATATATTTGTTCTCGATGTAAATATTCCGTTCTGATTTTGGGATTTTCCCCCCAATGCAGCAGGTTAAAATGGGATCGAACCCGTTTGCCCGGCCTTACATGACCTTAGCTGTTCATAGGCCGTTAAACACTAATAAACAAACAGAGCTCCAGATAAGGTGCGTCTTTGCTTAAATAGCCAATTAAAATTGCCAAAGAAAAACAATTGAAATCAGAAGTAGTGAGTATCAAAAAGCAATGAAAAATTTGTGGTATCTTTATCATGCTACAGAAAACAATAAACAGACCACAACTTTTGCATATTTTTCCAAGGAGACAATTCTAATGAAATGCCAAGACATGTTTATTTTACCCAATTCAAATTTTGAAATACCCAATTGCTTTAGAAATGATGGAGTGACAATACTCAATCACTAATTCCTTATCTGGAGCCCTGGAATATATTGGGCAGGGATTCCGCCACTTTCGCAATTGGCTATAAAAATTACAATTTTCGAAAAAAATAAAATAAATAATTTTTTATCGCCAATTGTTTATTTTTATCCTATTGGTTATTCTTTTTCTTTTTTTTTTTTGAAGTGATTTTTTTTATTTTCCCCAGCAGAATCCCTGATTTGGGTGTTACTGAAAGAGGAGCTCCTGGTTGAAAATGGGGCCTTACACTATGTAGAGATCAATATGTGGTGCCTGTCTATCCTGCAAAATTTCCAGTCTGTATGCACAATACTTAGATTGTTGACGCTAGTAAATACTCTTAAATGTTGCTGTGCCTGGAGAAATTGGGCTTATGGGTTTTGTGACCAGTTTAGATCCAGATCAGCCTGTGCATCTACACATTCTGATTAGGATCAGGGGCCAAGTGGCTTTGGTGTTGTATGGACCTGGCACCTGGTCGGGTTATTCTAATTCCAGGTCGGAAGATTTTATTTGTTTTCAATGTAAATATTCCATTCTGATTTTGGTATTTCACCCCAATGCAACAGGTTGAATGCGGGATTGAACCCGTTGGCCCAGCCTTAAATGACATTAGCTGTTGATAGGCCGTTAAACACTAACAAAAAAAAACACTAACAAACAAAACTGATCAGGATCTGTTCTGTGCACTATTCCGTCTATGAAACACCCTTCATGCTTCTAGCACTCGATATGGATCGCAGGGATTACGCTGGGAAAAATTAAAAAATCGTCACTTCAAAAAAAATAAAACAATTAGCGATAAAAAATTACAATTTTCGAGAAAAACAAAATTTGATTTTTTTTCTCATTGTAATTTTTTATCACCAATTGCGAAAGTGGCGATCGCCAGCGGAATCCCTGGGATCGTTATTATGTTACAGGAGTGCTATTTGATCAGGAGCTACGATGGGCATAACTCCCATAAGCCCTATTTCTCCAGTCACAACGACTAATTACTGAAAGGCAAACCGTGTACATTATGCCCTCTGGTCTGGGACTACCCGGTTTGACGAACTTGAACATTGCGACATGTCCGCTCCCTCCGTTTTTTGACTGTCAAAGGCCCAAATATGCATGTAGATGCCCAGATTTTACTCACCGATTTGCATTTTGTAAATTTGATTTCTTTATACAGTCATTGCAGTGTATATATATTGTGGCGTGTAGTTCTTGCACAGTTTATGTACAGTGTATGAACTTCAGGTTGACACTGTCACCCCCCAAGTTACTGGCCGAGGGGCAATATGTTTTGACTGTTCCCTGAATAACCACGAAATAGAAATTTCATTAGAATACATTTCTAATGAAATTCCAAGACATATTCATGTAACTGTTTTATTATGCAACCTGTAAACACTGTATGTGACACAATGAACGTGATCTTGTGGTGGGTCACATCGACTGACCGATCAAAATTACGTAATTTTCAACAAAAATCATGACGTGATTTTCGAGGTTGAAAATAGTTTTGACTAGGCACGTGAAACTATTTCACAGACACGTCAAAACCCAGAGATTTAGTCAAAACTATGAAATATTCTATATAGGGAGGTTGGTTTACTCGGCTGGGAAACTGTAGGAATTTCATGGCAAGCACTAGACAATGCTGTGCTGTGCATTGGGTCATATGGCTCCGGGTGGGTGCAAGCGATGGGTAATTTAACGATTGGGGTTCATCCTTACCGGAATTCCGACTGGAGACCTGGTTTGGCCCTCACATACGTCTTTGGCATTTTGTATGTGACAGTTGAATCCGGTTATACCCCTTATGTGAGTATTACGATTATTCGTAATCCTATTTTAGGGGAAGGGGCCAAGTGACTTTGGTGTTGTATGGACCTGCCACCAGGTAGGTTATTCTAATTTCAGGGCTGAATATATTGTTTCTCGATGTAAATATTCAGTTCTGGTTTTGGAATTTTCCCCCCAATGCAGCAGGTTAAAACGGGATCGAACCCGTTTGCCCGGCCTTACATGACCTTAGCTGTTGATAGGCCGTTAAACACCAATAAACAAACAAACATATGGCTCCGGATGGTGATAATGTGTATTTGGATTTCTATATTGTACGTGCAACTGTGCAAGAACTGCAAGCAAAAATTATTCAACCAAATTCTGTAAATGTAATTGTATTTATTAACCAATATTTTTTGAGTTGTGAATGGAGTAAAAGTAAATTTGCTGAACTGTGTTCTTGTTGGATGAGGAATGAAGCGTGTAAATACCACAGAAAATATGTATGTACACTGTACCTGTTTTGTAATTGGACAAATTTGTTTTGTAAAGCAATGATGTGTATTCTCAGAAAGTTTGTGAGTTCTGTGTATATAGGACCATTTGCTAGAATATGCATAAATATTCGCATGCATTCCCGATGTTATAAATGTAAGTTCGCTAAACATTCCATGAAATGTAAGTTTGTTGTTGAACTGTGTGGTATTTGCCTGTGAATGGAGTAGGACGTGTGTACCGTCATAACCTTATATATTCGAACACAATTTGCTTTGGGGGAAACCCCTATTAAATAGGGGTTTCCCAAAGCAAATTGTATCCAAATACATTGTTATTGTGATTAAACCAGTGCTGTTGTAACAACCCTAAACATTGGCACGATCTATGTTATCAGAAGTTATTGGTGTCTGAATATTGATGGTTAGTACGGTAATGGAATGTAGTTTTGTACAATGGCAAGAATGGACTGCTCTCTGTTCTGTGAGGCCCCGTGCAGGCACCGGGGCGGGATCAACTGATCCTGAGAATAGTGCTGCAGTAGCCATTGCTTGTCGTAAAAGGCGACTAAACTGGCTTAACAATTGGGTTCATACTTTCCGGAACCCACTATACTGGATTTGGCCCTCATGTACATTTTTGGCTTTCTTGTATGTGAGAGTTGAGTCAGGCTATGCCCCATATATAAAAGTAAGATTAGCGCTAATCCTATTACTTTTAGGGGATGGGATAAATGATGCTGGTGTGGCGAGGGCCTGGCACCAGATCAGGTTGTTCTAATTTCAGGACTGAATATATATTTTTGATTGTAAATATTGAGTTCTGAAGTTGGGATTTACCCCCCTCGGACAGGTGGATACGGGACACGACCCCGTTGACCCGTCTGCGTGTAGACTCCCTGAGGCTTGTACCTCTATGTCAGAAAAGCGGACGTTAAACCCTATTCACTCACTCACTCACTGTTCTGTGAGTGTGCACACTAATGACTACATTATTCATAGTTTTTGCACGATTTAGGTTACACGATGATTAGTGTACATGGCATCAGATCAGGATTATTCTGATTTCAGGGCTGAATATATAGTTTTATTTATTGTAAATAGTCCGTTCTGATTTTGGGATTTTCCCCCCATTTGTACATGTACATGTGCTTGTACAAGTAATATATGGGATTTAGTACTAAACCCATTGACCCGGCCTTAAATGACCTTAGCTGTTGATAGGCCGTTAAACCTCAACAAACAAACAAACATTTTGTGATGATTGGATTGGTTGCAAAATTAACATATCAAAATCCATTCCAGTTACTTAGTTGTGAAAGAGTTTAATCTTACAATAAACTGCTTGGCCTATCAAAAAAACGCAACTTGAACAAAAGACAATGTACATGTATCTGCATAAAAATGTTTTTTGAGATATATCGGTGCATAGTCCGACTGTTTAAAACCAGTGTGTAACATTTGTGCGTACGTTTATACTATGCAGGGATTCCGTTGGGGAAAATAAAAAAATCGCCACTTCAAAAAAAGAAAAGAAAAAAGGAATAACCAATAGGTTAAAAATAAACAATTGGCGATAAAAAATTACAATTTTCGAAATGTTATCGCCAATTGCGAAAGTGGCGCTCGCCAGCGGAATCGCTGACTATGTACCCAAGTTTGTTGGCAAACACCTTGATATGTGTACAGTATTACATGTAGCTACGTGAAAATTAATTTGCCATTTCCACCATTCTATGAGCTCTGTTCTTGTATTGTGTAATGTCTAATTGTCTGTATGCTGAATACAAGCTGTCGTATATTCTCCCATCGTTTGTCATTGTAACACTTTTTGAGCAGGTTCTCTAAATTTGTATTCAAAACCAGATAGTTGGGTTGTGGCCTAGGACTTCATCCGGAGGTTGTGTGTTCAAACCTCTCTTTAGGCATCGAAAAATACTCGTGGTATTTCCTGTAGCCTATTTCACCAACATTGCAAAGTATACTTATCTAGCAAAGTATACTTTGAGGGAGAAATTTTCAATTTTAGGATAAATTTATTATTTTTTATTATACTGAATTTATTACATTATCACAGCCATTCTGGCTGTGATAATGTAATAAATTCAGTATAATAATTCTGCATACTTTTAATCATCAAATATATGCAGTTTTTAGTTCTATATGATATAATGCATTTCAGGAAAAATAAATGATTACTCCCTCAAAGTATGCTTTGCTAGAAAAGTATACTTTGCAATGTTGGTGAAATCGGCTACAGGTCTTTCGGATGAGACTTGAAGCCGAGGTCGAGTCCCATTCACTTTTGAGTGGCACAACTAATCAACTATGAACTCACTGATTCTCAATGGAAGTGTCTCAATGCGGTCAAGTGACCTGGTGTGGTACGGGCACCTGGTACCTGTTCAGGATATTATGGTCTCCGTGCTGGAAGCATATTGTAATTTCCATCCTCAATTTGCAGTGATTTACCAATACTGTAGCGTTGCATAAAATAATACCACAACAGACTTGTAGCGTTGCATAAAATAATACCACAACAGACTTTTGTGCGGGGGCTCTGAGAATCCTCCCCCAGAAATGTTTTTTCAACCTAAACCCTTAAAATGGTGTTTACTGCGTTCTACAGCCAAAATAGTGTCACTGGTGAGTTCTTGTTCAATGGATGTAAATGCAGCTTTCAATAACCAATCAATCAACTAGCCGAGGCTGAGCGTATCTCTGCCTTGATGGAACAAGAATTTGATTTCCAGCACATGATCTGTGCATAAAAACAGTCTGCATAATGTAGTCAGAATTTCCCTCGAACTCGGTTAGATTGACAATGGCCTGCTACATGTACCGGTAAAAGCCTTGACCATTCAAACTGCCTGATTTTGATCAGTGAGAATGGAATACTTTCTCTGAAATTGTTATAATCTGTGGCCAGTCTGGCTGCAGCCTGTATTGTGGGCGATGCTGCATGTTGTGTGTGCTTCATGTGATAATGTATCTATGCCGAGGCTTCAGTTGAGATGGCATATATATGTGTAGTCTGTAATCATGTTTACTCTTTTTCAATTAAATCTGTATATAAGCTATGTGACTCTTAGTCGATTGTTATCCGAGTGCTGTAGGCCACTGTATCTTTGTATATCTTGGCGATATATTCATCCTGGAGTATCTTAACAGCTAATATTTCTGGGATTCGCCCCTGGGACTACGTGATCCGGTGTAATAATGAGACCTGGCACCAGATCAGGATATAGTTTTTCAATGCTGAAAGTTTTTATTGTGACTATGTTATTTCCCCCCTTACAGGTCCACTTCTGTTTGTATATTTGGCTGTTGCTGGAGAAATAGGGCTTATAGGTTTTACGGCTAGTGTAATTCCAGATCCGCAGTCCGATGAGGATTTACACTGGTCATCATTCCATCAATGAAAAATCTGTTGTGCTTCTAACAATCAATATACATTGTTATCGGGCTACAGAAGTGTGTTATAAGGAGCTACACTGGTCACAAATCCCATCAGTCCCATTTCTCCAGTCACAACCACATTATGACCTTGCTGTTGTACAGACAGATGTAAAACCCAAATCTATGAAACAAATGCAGTGAAACCTCTCTAAACCGGACACCCTGAAAATCAAAATATGCTTCACTGTGATTGGTTTTGCTCTCCTTTATCTCTTATGACGCGTGTTCGTGATTGAAAAGCATACATATGTCGTGCCTTACAGAGCTCATATGCATGAATTACGTCGGTTCCACCTTTAAACCAGACACCCAAGTCTTATTTAGCTTTGATGGAAATTTTCGCACCGTAATGTAACCAGAGCTCCAGTTAAGGTGCGTAATTTGGAGGTAAATTTCTTGTTTCTCCATCAAAAATGGCATGTTGGGAGTGCTTTAGAATCGTCTCAATGAGACGATTCTAAAGGACCCCCAACTTGCCATTTTTGATGAAGAAATAACAAAATTTCACCCCAAGTTGGTCAAATTATGCAGCTTAACTGGAGCACTACATGTAACAATGCCGTGGTGTGCTCAAACATCTGATTTTCTGTGGCGCAAGGCTAAGCTGGACACAAAAGAGTCGCTGTAACTTGTACAGTGGAACCTCTCAAACCGGACATCCTGGGAAGTTCCCATGATGTCCAGTTCAGAGGTTCCACTGTAAATCGGGAATTTGAGCATGTCTTGAAAGGAAACGACCGAAGGAAATGTACACACATAAAAAGAAGCACAAAGAGATGTTTTGGATGTCCGCTTTAAAGATGTTCTGTGTTACAATGAAGAGTGGTAATGACAATTACATTTAAAACGCCAGAAACTGCATGTTCTATGTCATAATCTTGGAAATCAAAGTGTACTGTGCATGATGATACTAATATTGAAAATGTGTCCATATTGTATAGCAACCATGCCAGTTACGAAACCACATGCTAGATTTGGTGAAGGCACCCAATGTGCCTACTACTGTCTGTTCCACGTTTTGCTGCCGACCTACTTTTGACAAAAAAGTCGCCCTCAAAACCCAGTTATCTCCCCTGTTTATCAGTCTCTGATAGTATGCACTTGAATATAACATATTTTTTGGTGTGGAAATTGTATGTAATAAAATAGTGTGATTGATTGATTTATATCATTTTACTTGCATGAAGTGAAAAATCACATTGCATATTTGAGCCGTCATCTGAGACACAGTCCCTTTAAAGTTGACAGTAATGCATACTAAAAACCGATGAATATTTTGAGGATGCCACATCTCCTTACCACAGGTGGAAGACTCGGACCTAGGACCTGATAAATGGCTCATTTGTAAACCACCCACCAATTTCCATACAGTAGAAACTATAGCTATTCTGTATAAGGAATTGGGTGGGTGGGGTAACGTTTTTCAAATGGGCCATTTATTGGGTCGAGTCTAACACCTGTGCTCCTTACTACATGTATGTACACAGTACAGTTGAACCAGTACAGAAAATATGCACAAGAATAATGTTATTTAGGTGATGCCCTTATGCGTGTTTCCCCAGCATTATTTATTGACTATATTTTAATGTTTTTTCAATACCAAATTAAAAATGGGAATTATCCGATTGATTTGAAAAGTTTAGAGAACAGTTTCCAAGGTCCAAGTATCTGGAGCTCAGTAGCTGATTTCATCAAAATTGCAAAGTATGCCACGTTTTTTTGAAAAAAAATCCAGGCTATTGGATTGGCGAAAGCCGGGCGGGCGGGCAGGCGGCGGGCGGCGTCCACAATCAATGTTAAGTTTTCGTGTTTGAGTCCATTTCTTTGTTACTGTACCACCTAGGACCACCAAACTTAAACAGCTTCATAATCAATGTTAACTTTTCGCGTTTTCAATGTTAAGTTTTCGTGTTTAAGTCCATTTCTTTGGTACTGTACCACCTAGGACCACCAAACTTTCACAGCTTCATAATCAAGGGGTGCCCACCACATATCACTATCCAACATGTTACTTTTTTTTTAACTTGACCCATTTTTTCCGCGCAGTCGACGTAGCCATTTTCAATGTTAACTTTTCGCGTTTACAATGTTAACTTTTCGTGTTTAAGTCCATTTCTTTGGTACTGTACCACCTAGGACCACCAAACTTTCACAGCTTCATAACCAAGGGGTGCCTACCACATACAACTATCCAACATGTGACCATTGTTTTACCTTCACCTATTATTTCTATGTAATTGACTTAGCCATTTTCAACGTTAACTTTGTAACGTACGTCTGGTTAAATTTTTTTGTTAAAACTTTTTTGTTATACTATATCTCTGCAACTGCTTCGCCCATTACCTTGAAACTTCACATGGGTGTTTATCATCGTCCATATTTTCACTCTAACCCCAACCGTGCGGCCCCTGTGCGCAATGTCAAGGTCAAATTACTTTGAATTTATTTGTTAAAGTTTTTTCGTGTACTATATCTCTGCAACTGTTTCACCCATTACCTTGATACTTCACATGGGTGTTTATCATCATTGTCGCACCCGCTTGCGGAAAGCGCGATATCGTCGGCATTTTGGCGTCCGTACGTCCGTGTGTCCGGTTAAAGTTTTTTCGTTAAAGTTTTTCCATCTACTATATCTATTTTTTTAGTGTCCATGCCTCGCCCCAAGGCGCAACATGCAGGCCACGGCCATCTAGTCTACAAAAAGTGGGTATAATTATGTTATCCAAGTGTTCATGCTTGGAAAAAACCTGGCCTTCGTGGCTTTGCCTCGTTTCTTGTTATTATACTGAATTTATTACGTTATCACAGCCATTTTGGCTGTGATAATGAAATAAATTCAGTATAATGATTCTGCATACTTTTAATCATCAAATATATGCAGTGGTTAGTTCTACATGAAATAATGCATTTCCAGAAAAATAAATGATTTCTTTGTGTGGGTGGATATTTACGCCTTTCTTGAATTCATAATGAAAACGCTCATTCAATGTATTTCATTTATATCCAGTACATTACATTAGCCCCACGTGACGTGGCGCGACGCTGTTGATTGGTTAAAATTTGTTTGACATTTATACCAACGACGTCAATAACGGCATGCTATTGACCGGCAAGGCCGCTGTCCCATGAATTGCGAAAAAATGGCGTAAAACAAGATTATTTTTAATTTTAACGCCATATTAGGTTATTTCCATTTTTGAAACTATCAGAAAATGAAGTTACCTCGGAGTTGAAATGGGTTATTGCCATTATAAAAGTAGTAAGATGTTTACTGATCCTACTGCTTTTGGGAGGGGGCCAAGTGATTCTGGTGTGGCGAGGACTCGACATCAGATCAGGTTTATTCTGATTTTTAGCCAGGTTTTTTGGAAAAAAATCCAGGCTATTGGATTGGCGAAAGCCGGGCAGGCGGGCGGCGTCCACAATCAATGTTAAGTTTTCGTGTTCGAGTCCATTTCTTTGTTACTGTACCACCTAGGACCACCAAACTTTCACAGCTTCATAATCAAGGGGTGCCCACCACATATTACTATCCAACCAAAATGTTACTTTTTTTTTTAACGTTTGAGTCCATTTCTTTGTTACTGTACCACCTAGGACCACCAAACTTTCACAGCTTCATAATCAAGGGGTACCCACCACATATTACTATCCAACATGTTACTTTTTTAGCCAGGTTTTTTAAAAAAAAAATCCAGGCTATTGGATTGGCAAAAGCCGGGCGGGCGGGCGGGCGGGCGGGCGTCCACAATCAATGTTAAGTTTTCGTGTTTCAGTCCATTTCTTTGTTACTGTACCACCTAGGACCACCAAACTTTCACAGCTTCATAATCAAGGGGTGCCCACCACATATCACTATCCAACATGTTACTTTTTAACTTGACCCATTTTTTCCGCGCAGTCGACTTAGCCATTTTCAATGTTAAGTTTTCGCGTTTACAATGTTAAGTTTTCGTGTTTAAGTCCATTTCTTTGGTACTGTACCACCTAGGACCACCAAACTTTCACAGCTTCATAATCAAGGGGTGCCCACCACATATCACTATCCAACATGTTACTTTTTTAGCCAGGTTTTTTGGAGAAAAAAATCCAGGCTATTGGATTGGCGAAAGCCGGGCGGCGGCGGCGCGGGCGGCGTCCACAATCAATGTTAAGTTTTCGTGTTTGAGTCCATTTCTTTGTTACTGTACCACCTAGGACCACCAAACTTAAACAGCTTCATAATCAAGGGGTGCCCACCACATATTACTATCCAACATGTTACTTTTCCCATTTTTTCCGCGCAGTCGACTTAGCCATTTTGAATGTTAAGTTTTCGCGTTTACAATGTTAAGTTTTCCTGTTTAAGTCCATTTCTTTGGTACTGTACCACCTAGGACCACCAAACTTTCACAGCTTCATAACCAAGGGGTGCCTACCACATAAAACTATCCAACATGTGACCATTTTAACTTTTTGGTTAAAGTTTTTTTGTTAAAAGTTTTCGTTATACTATATCTCTGCAACTGCTTCGCCCATTACCTTGAAACTTCACATGGGTGTTTATCATCATTCATATTTTCATTCTACCCCCCAACCGTGCGGCCCCTGTGCCCAATGTCAAGGTCAAATTACTTTGAATTTTTTGGTTAAAGTTTTTTTGTGTACTATATCTCTGCAACTGCTTCACCCATTACCTTGATACTTCACATGGGTGTTTATCATCATTGTCGCACCCACTTGCAGAAAGCGCGATATCGTCTGCATTTTGGCATATGTCCGTCCATACGTCCGTGTGTCTGGTTAAAGTTTTTTTGTTAAAGTTTTTCCATCTACTATATCTATTTTTTTACTGTCCATGCCTCGCCCCAAGGCGCGACATGCAGGCCACGGCCATCTAGTATACAAAAAGTGGGTATAATTATGTTATCCAAGTGTCTATGCTTGGAAAAAACCTGGCCTTCGTGGCTTTGCCTTGTTTCTTGTTCAGTTCTGTTTTTGGGATTTTCCCCCCCATTTGTACAGGTATGCAATAGCAAGGGGGCATATTGCATGCTCTTGAGGTTCAGTACGTCCACGTCGAAAAGTCAAAAAGTTTCTTCATCATGTAATAATTTCAATAATACTTGAAGGATTGCTTTACTATTTGAACAGTTCATCCACCTGAACATGTGTGACGCTCTCGCACCACCAATGACATGACCTTTACCTTTATGCTTTGAAATGGTGTTGAAACACTGCCATTTTGTTACATTGAAAAGTTTGTAAGAGTTTCTCCATCATGTAATATCTTCAATATTACTTGAAGGATTGCTTTAATATTTGAGTTCATTCACCTGAACATGTGTGACACAATCACATCACCAATAACATGACCTTGACCTGTGTGACTTCAAAATGGTGCTGAAACACTTAGCCATTTTCTTACGTCATAAATATTTTCTCAAATGACTAAAATTTGTGTAAATTTATTTTCTTTCTTTTTTTTACACACAATCTCTAGTTAGAGTCAAGTATGCCATGGGGACATATCCATGTTTTACAAACATAATGTCTAGTTAGAGTCAAGTATGCCATGGGGACATATCCATGTTTTACAAACATAATCTCTAGTTAGAGTCAAGTATGCCATGGGGACATATCCATGTTTTACAAACATAATGTCTAGTTCCTTAATTATTTTGCTCAATGCCGTGTGTCGTCTACTTGCAGGTTGAGCTGGCGTTGTGGGACACGGCGGGCCAGGAAGACTACGACCGACTGCGGCCCCTCTCCTACCCGGACACGGACGTGATCCTCATGTGCTTCTCCATTGACAGCCCCGACAGCTTGGAGAACATCCCCGAGAAATGGACGCCCGAGGTGAAGCACTTCTGTCCCAACGTGCCCATCATCCTCGTCGGCAACAAGAAGGACACGCGCCACGACGAGAACACAAAGAGAGAGCTCATGAAGATGAAGCAAGAACCCGTCCGGCCAGAGGAAGGTCGCGCAATGTCGGAGAAAATCAATGCTTTCGCCTATCTAGAATGTTCTGCTAAAACCAAGGAGGGAGTTAGAGATGTCTTTGAAACTGCAACCAAGGCTGCACTTCAAGTTAAGAAAAAGAAGGGGGGTAAATGTGAACTGTTATAATGATATCTGCTGGTGCACTATAACATTTATTCTCAATTTGGCTTCTTGTGTACAGAATCGGCAAACTGAATGTTTTTATAAATGGCCGTGACTGGAGAAATTGTGGGATTTGTGGCCTGTGTAACTCCAAATCAAACAAACAAACTCTAGATCAAATAGCACACTCTTGTAGCATGATAACGACCTATAGTGCTTGTTAGAAGCATGACGGGTGTTTCTTTCATTGATGGAATGGTGAACAGTGCAGATTCATCAGACTGCGGATGCACAGGCTGATCAGGATCTACACTGGTGTCTAAACCCATAAACCCCATTTCTCCAGTCACAACCACATATACCGGTAGAGGTTTTGCAGCATCGTACTGAAATGGGTGCTAGAGAGCTTGAGTCGATGAGAAGTGTGTGCCCATTTTGGGCAAGCTCTCGAATTGTAGATCAATTGTATGGCTGTCTTGAAGAATAAGCTCTATATTAGACAGATTAAAGGCCTATGACTGGCATGCAGGTCGGGCCGGATTTGAAGTAGTAGATTTGAGTGTCCAGAACCTAGCTTGTGGTTTCCAATATATATAATGTTGTCTGTCAATAATTTTCAATAATTAGATAATGGCCAAGATATGACGAAATTATCGGTGTAACATTCATTATGTACCCAGTTTATTTAGTTGAATGAGTACCATGTTTATCGGGATCAAAACTGGAAGTAATGAATCGATCATCAAATAATGACCAATATTTATCTACAGCAGTGTTTATGCATACAAGCTAGAAGTGATGTGCGATTGGCACTGGAGAAATGGGGCTTATGACCTGAGCAATCTAGCTCCTGATCTGCAAGCACACTACGTCCCATGATGGATATAGAGAATAGTAGGTTAGTGCCGTGAATGGGAAAAAATATCTGGCAAGGCTCGGGAAACGGGATGGGCGAGGCTCTGCCGAGCACATCCTGTTACCGTGCCGCGCCAGATATTTTTTTCCCATTCACGGCACTAACCTACTATTCTATTTATCCCGACAACACCTACAAATGGCTGTAAAATGCAAAAATTGTATTGACTGGATATCAAAAATGTTTCACGGCACATACATACGCACTGTGTTGACGGGATAAATACCTATTATGTCGCTGTGACTAGAGAAATGGGGCCTAATGGATTTGCGACCAGTGTAGATCCTGATCAAATATCACACTCGTGTAGGATGATAGCGATCTATATTGCTTGTTCGAAGCATGGCGAACAGTGCAGATCCTGATCAGACTGCGGATGCACAGGCTGATCTGGATCTACACTGATCGCAAAACGCATAAGCCCCATTTCTCCAGTCACAGCCACATTTATGCTTTTTATGGTGGCTGCATGTGTTGTGGACTGAATGGGGAACAGTATATATTGGTCTACACTGGTTACTTAGGCCATAAGCTCTGTTTCTCCAATCATAGCCACACTTATATCCATTGAAAAACACTTGCATTTTTGCTCATTTTGTGTTGCTACTGTTTCGCATATAAAACTGCTTTCAATGCATAGACGTTATTAAGGAGATGGCTCGAGATTTGATGTATTGCCCAGTACGATATGGTGTACTACTTCTATCCAGTCTGATCTGTACTTCTATAAATTCTTGTAAAACATATGGGGGCTGTTTCGCTAAACTTTGTACGATTAAGATATTTGTCGTAAGTGCAAAGTTAGAATCGTCTGGAAATTTCAATTGATGGATTTTCATTTATTGAACATAGGCTATGCTCAATACAATGTAAATCCAATAATTGTTTACAAGAAAATGTTGATGTCAAATTTACAGACTATCATAATTTTGCACTTACGAACATTTTAGTCGTACGAAGTTCAGTGAAACGGCCCCCAGTAGCCGATTTCATCAAAATTGCAAAGTATACTTATCTAGCAAAGTATACTTTGAGGGAGTAATCATTTATTTTTCTCAAAATGCATTATTTCATTTAGAACTAACCGTTGCATATATTTGATGATTAAAAGTATGCAGAATTATTATACTGAATTTATTACATTATCACAGCCAAATTGGCTGTGATAATGTAATAAATTCAGTATAATAAAAAATAATAAATTTATCCCAAAATTGAAAATTTCTCCCTCAAAGTATACTTTGCTAGAAAAGTATACTTTGCAATGTTGGTGAAATGGGCTACTGGACCTAACTATGGAATTAGTCCCTGTCTCGCATCACCATATTTCGCTGTACTGATTTAGAATACATGTACCTTCCATATGAATTTTAAACTTTTTTAATTTTTCAAAATCAGTACCGACGAAATCGAGCAATGAGATCAGGAAGATAATTCCAGAGCTGGAATATTTGTGACTGGAGAAATGGGGCCTATGGGATTTGCGGCCAGTGTAGATCCTGATCTGATCAAATAGCACACTCCTGATAACGATCCGTATTGCTTGTTAGAAGCATGACGGGTGTTTCATTGATGGAATGGCAAACAGTGCAGATCCTGATCAGACTGTGTGGATGCACAGGCTTACCTGGATCTACACTGGTCGCAAAACCCATAATCCCCTTATCTCCAGTTACGGCCACATTTGTAGTTGGGTGGAGAAATGGAGCTTATGGCATTTGTTACCAGTATTCAAGCACACTGTGAAGGCTAATTATGATCAAACAGTTGGAAGCATTGCATGTACTACATTGACTGAATGGCGAACAGTGGACACCGATCGCTGATCTGGGTCGACACTGATCACTAAACACATAAGCCCGATTTCATCAGTCACACCTACATTTGAGAAGACTTCGAGACTTAGAATAAATGTGACGGGTCGATAAATCACATTTCTCATTGATGTATCTCCTTTACGAGGAATAAATATTCAACTATATATAAGATGCTTACTGCAGGCTCTCTGTGCAATCATAAGACTTATGGACATGTACTTTGTTTGCTAACACTATATACTTATTGGTTGCATCGGAACGTAGTGTGCTTTGGCCAAATGAATGGAAATTGTGAATCGAGCGCATACTTTTCTGTATTTTAGAACGGACATTCAGACCTGCCCGTCCGTATATGACCTCGCTCTGAATGGACATAAAATCCAAATCAGTCGAATGGACATTTCCGACCCAGCGCGTGTTCCGAAGACAAAATTGCACTCGTGTCTATCCATCGTGACAATTGCTAGGTTCTGTGGATTGTATGTTGTGGTTGTAACATTGCTGCACGATTGTGGTTGTAACATTGCTGCACGATTGTGGTCTGTGCAGTCGAGTCTGATCTTATGGCACCAAGAAAACACATGTGATCTTATTTCTTGGTCATTTATCTCTGGTTATTATGTATGTTCGTGATCGCATAGCACACAGCTATGACTCAGAATGATCAACTGCCTGATTGATGTACAGTGAAATCTCTCTAAGCCGGACACCCTGGGGACCTCCCAGGGTGTCCGGCTTAGAGAGATTTCACTGTACAATCAATGGGCCGCGGCTGAGAATAGAGACCACAATTGTGTAGAGTTGTACACACTAGTTAGTCATTTATAAATTGGCCCATGACTGACAAAGGGGCCTTACGGATTTGTGATCAGCATAGTCTCAGAACATCGTGATTCCTCTCCGTCTAATGGCTGCACTGAAATATCCATTAGTAAAATCGACAGGTCCTAAATCACTGTATAATATCCGAATGATGTATATGTTGTATGGCCCCTTATGTCGGTCATTGCCCTGAATGAGCCATCGGTGGACAAACGGTTTCATGGGAAGTTTCAGACCAGCGTATATCCTGATCATTCTGCGTATTCATTCCAAACTTGGTCGTGTCTATATGGTCACCTTCGTGACGGAATCGGTAACACACTGGGCTTGTGATTATAAAACTGTGGGAGTTTTGTTCTCAAATGTTTTCTGCAGAATTTGTAGTGGGGCCTGTGCCTTCTGCTTTCGTGAAACAGTGGAACCCCTCTAATCTGGACATTGAGTTAAGTGGTGCTTAATTTTCATTGCCTTTTATCTCCGATGATAATGTCTGTTCGTGATCACAAAGTACCCACACATGTCTTGAAGTCTTATGCCTGTTTTACAGTAGAACCTCTCTAAACCAGACACCCTGGGAGGTCCCTGGGGTCCGGTTTAGAGAGGTTCCACTGTATTTGAGATTTTTGCCAACTTTGGAAGATTGAGAATGCAGACAGTTTTATAATCAACGGCCATCAATGTCATGTACCGTATATGTAGTCACTAGAGAACAGATGCCACACCGTATGGACCGAGGTTCACATCCAGAATTTGTTAGATATGCACAAGTTCATCTATATCTGTGTCTACACTCGTGAAAAACTTTGTAAGGGGCTGTATGTCCACCGAGAGTCCAAACACAGTATTGTGCCAGGCTTTACAGTATGCAAGTTAATTAGAATATAGACTCTTCCTGATAAGACTGAAAACACAAAATTATGGATTTTAAACATTTGGGTTTGCTTGAAATTGATTGGGTCCGGGGAAGAAGGACCGACCTAACCCCCTTCTTCCACCGACACCTTCAATTGCAATTTGTAAGTGTAATTTTGTGTACAGTGTTATGTATATTTCCTAATTTCTGAACAAGATTGGTAGTAAATATTTATGTTCATATTACCTTATTAATCATGCTATTTATGTTTGAAGAGCGATGTGTGAAAGTTTACCTGTAGACGTGTGGAGACGCCACATCGACTTGATTTCACGAAATTTTAAGCACTTTAATTTTAAAATACCACAACAAATGGGTGTTTATTTAAGATTTTGACCTGTACAGCCAGTGATCAGCTAGAATATGCATCGATATAGATACAGATCTACAGTTTTTGTTATCATCGGGAATGTTTTACAGAAGTTTAGGCCCTAGGGGCCGTTTCACTAAACATCGTACGACTAAAATGTTCGTAAGTGCCAAATTATGACAGTCTGTAAATTTCACATTAACAATGTTTTCTTGTAAACATTGGATTTACAATTATTGAGCATAGGCTGCATATATAAATTGAAATTTACAGACGATCCTAAATTTGCACTTACGAACATTTTAGTCGTAAGAAGTTTAGTGAAACGGCCCCCTGATCTGTAACTAAGCTAGTCGGGCCCGTATGACCTTACCGTTGATTCGATGTAAATCCCCAATCTATCAACAATACACTGGTCAGAAAATCAATAAACCACATTCTCAACATTTTTAAATTCTAGTTGTCACTTCTACAAGTGGACGGGAGACAAATGGATTTTGTTTACAAGGCAGTATACTGTCGTTGAGTGGGTGAATTTATAAAGTTTTAAACAAGTAGTCCGCCACTTAACCACACTGTCCTAGGCTGAATCCTTTTGAAGGCTGATTTCAGCTTTTCTGCTTGTAATTGTACAGAAAATGTGGCCAGGGCTGGTCCCATCATTGTGTTCATTCTGTGTGTATGGTCGGGACATAGCGGACCCCCGCCGACATAGATCAACCTGTATGTCGTTGGTGGAAGTTTGTTATGTACCGTTTGTGCGAGAGGTTTGTTTCTGTCTCGGCTGATAAGAGAAATACCTGCGACTAGCATAGTCCCAGATCAGACTGCAAATTTGCAGTCTGATCTGGGACGATGCTTGTCGCTATTTAGCTTATATATATATATTTTTTGATATTTTGGACAATTTTCTGAAGATGTAATTTCAATATAAATTTCAAATGCTTCCATATACAGTGTTGTTCTAGATCTACAAAAAATGTCATTTTTAAACAAGCATGAAAGTGGATTAAATCAATCGGTCATGGGATTCAACCCCATTACATCTGCCTAAGATGACCTACTGACCTACTATTTAACAACATTAAATAAACAATCCTGTTCCACGCAGATTGTAAATATCACACGGTCCACTTTTATCAGCCGATGGCAAATTTAGCGTGCGTATGCATCTCTGTAAATATCTCTCTCTAATAAGCCATTGATGTTTGTGTACCATTAACCAGTATTTGCTACCAGTTGCTTTGATATGGTGTGAATCTGTTCAGTCACTTGTTGGACCATATTTAATCAGTTTCTATGTATTCACATGGCCAGTCTTATAATTACTGCAATAGACATACATATTCGGACCCCATTTGTTTTGAGAAACCCCTATACAATAGGGGTTTCTCAAAACAAATTGTGTCCGAATACATTGATATTGTGATAATCAAGTACAACCATACTGACCGTAAATATTGGGACACTTCTTGCTGCGAGAAGCTATACGATGTGCGTTTCCTTGAAAAATTGTGTTTCATTATTTAGGGTTATTACAGTAAATTATGTTGTTACATGGAAAATCAAATGTATCACAGAGCTCCAGATAAGCTGTGTATTTGCGTCAATACCCAATTAAAATTGCCAAAAACCCAATTGAAATCAGAAGTAGCGAGTATCAAAAAGCAATAACAAATTTGTGGTTCCTTTATCATGCTACAGAAAACAATAACCAGACCACAAATATAGCATATTTTTCTTATTTTCCATGAAAACACATCTTGGTATTTCATTAGAATTGTCTCCAAGGAGACAATTCTAATGAAATTCCAAGACGTGTTTTCATTTCGAAGCAAACTGCCCCGTGCAGGCACCGGGGCGGGATCAACTGATCCTGAGAATAGTGCTGCAGTAGCCATTGCTTGTCGTAAAAGGCGACTAAACTGGCTTAACGATTGGGTTCATACTTTCCGGAACCCACTATACCGGATTTGGCCCTCATGTACATTTTTGGCTTTCTTGTATGTGAGAGTTGAGTCAGGCTATGCCCCATATATAAAAGTAAGATTAGCACTAATCCTATTACTTTTAGGGGATGGGATAAATGATGCTGGTGTGGCGAGGGCCTGGCACCAGATCAGGTTGTTCTAATTTCAGGACTGAATATATATTTTGATTGTAAATATTGAGTTCTGAAGTTGGGATTTACCCCCCTTGGACAGGTGGACACGGGACACGACCCCGTTGACCCGTCTGCGTGTAGACTCCCTGAGGCTTGTACCTCTATGTCAGAAAAGCGGACGTTAAACCCTATTCACTCACTCACTCACTCGAAGCAAACTATTAAATAATTGCTGTCTGTTGATGTGTAAACAGTAGTGATTTTATTTTACCCAATTAAAATATTGAAATACCCAATTACTTCAGATATGATGGAGTGAAAATACTTGATTACCGTACTAATTCCTTATCTGGAGCCCTGGTATCATCCTGTAGAACAACGTCCTTGGCATCCGCCATATTAGAATCGGCGGAGTTTGTCAGTTTGCCGTCACATTGCTTTATTGTTGTTTTCAATAGAACACTTAGTGATGTGTTGTTAAAACTGTGCCAATTCTATTGTTCAAGATTCCCCATAATTAGTTCTAAAGGATGTTGCTCTTGGTCTTCCAAATTCGGTAACCGAATTATGACGGTTCTATACTGGATATGTGACTTGCTTCAGCAACTTCGCAGATGTGGAGAATGTTTGTGTGAAATTCCGATACAAGATGATGTATGTGAGAAAGTCCTGAAATAGAGGACATTTGAGACGAGCCTGGTGATTTTGTAACTTAAACTGTGATATTTTCTGTAAATGACATCGAAAGGTGACAGTTTTCATAGCAAATGCAGCATTTGCTGTGATCATTTTGTAATTTTCTTCAACGTCACAACGGACTATATCGTAAATATTTTTCATGGAAAATAGCACAATATTCTTCGGTACAAAATCATATGGCGCGTCTCATTTTTATGTGAATATATTTTGCAACAAACTTTTGACATTATAGTCGCTGCTAGTGTTGATCGTACAACACTGCATATTTCATGAAGTAGCTTGTATACCGATTTATCTACCATGTAGGTTTGTGCATGAACATCTAGCTGTTTGTCTGGCAACACTGCGGTACATGTCACTGGTGCTGAACTCTGCACCGGCGTAAAATGCTTCGCGTCTAAGAATGCACCTGGGGGCCGTTTGACTAAACTTTGTACGACTAAAATGTTCGCAAGTGCAAATTTAGGATCGTCTGGAAATTTAAATTGATGGATTTACATTTATTGAGCATAGGCTGCAAATGCAGTCTATGCTCAATAAATGTAAATCCAATAATTGCTTACAAGAAAACATTGTTCCTGTGAAATTTACAGACTATTATGTTGCACTTACGAACATTTTAGTCGTAAGAAGTTTAGTGAAACGGCCCCCGGTTTCCTGATGAGATGCCACACAGCTCTACTTAGAGCTATCACGTAAACGCATTTTTGGTCTAGTAACCACGCCAGTTACTGGTATTAAAAGAAAATATGTTCATGCATCTTCCACATGTATTTGCAAGGAAAATCGCCTGGATCCAGCGCCTATTTCGCATCACAAATACCCCGCCCCACCTCTCCTCTGTGGGAGTAATTAAACGCTCCATGAACAGTGTTTGTCATTTTCAATAATGAACAGACACGACAATGACAATGAAATAAATGACGGTGAAACCCATCTAATTATACACAATGGGATCACCAGGATGTCTGGTTTAGATTCGACTGTAACACCGTTCTGATTTTGGGATTTTCTCCCCAATGCAGCAGGTTACATGCGGGATCGAACCCGTTGTTCCGGCCTTATATATGATCTTAGCCGTTAAACACCAATAAATCAATCAATCCACTGTACTACCACATTAGGCAGACTAATGCTGGTATATCACCATATTCCTATATCAGAGGAGGGAACATAGGGCAGACTGTTAACCCGTAGACCGCTACACATATTAATTGTCGTCTGCTGTTGCTTTTATATCTTGCCTTATTTCTCAATAAAAACATGGTTTGACAGCACTTCAAAATCATTTCCAATGGAAGTGATTCTGAAGTGCTGTTAAAGCATGTTTTTGATGATAAAAATGGAAATTACAAAATAAACAGCAGACGACAAAAAAATAAGATAGCGGTGTAAGGGTTAATGCTGAATCAAAATCTGGTTTCACTACTTGAAGAAAACCGATTTCGATAGCACAATTCAAGAATGACCATTTTGCATTTACAGCATACGACTGCATTTATTTTTGTTTCCCCGTCTTCAACAGGTTAACCCTTAGAGTGCGGGAAATAAAAATTGTCGTCTGCTGTTGTTTAATATTTTGTCTTTATGCTCCTTGGTTTGGCAGCACTTTAGAATCATTTCCAATGGAAATGATTCTAAAGTTCTGTCGATCCATGTTTTTGATAAGAAAAATAGAACACAAACAGCAGACGACAAAAATTATATTCAGCAGTATACGGGTTACTGGAATCATTTCACTTGTACAGCAACAGCAATGGAGGCCAATTTTGAAGGGTACTACGTTATGCCTGTTTATCAATATGCCTATGCATGTTGTAATCATCGTATCTGAACTTGTGTCGGGCGTGCATGTACAGTATGTATGATGGAATGCAACTTCAACAACCATAAATAAATTTTTCAATTTATTTCTTTGTATTTGTTTTGTCTTGGTTCCCCCTAGTGCTATCTGTTCCAATCCATGTTAAAGGTACATGCCCACTCAGTAGGCACAAAATGTTAAGTGTATAATTGTGTCTTGGATCCCCTAGATGCTACTGTTCCAATCCATGTTAAAGGTACATGCCCACTCAGTAGGCACAAAATGTTAAGTGTATAATTGTGTAGCTATTCCATCAGTTCTAAAAATTACGACTCCCCATATAATCATCTAGTAATATTTATTTTACTGATAGTGACTCGCGGTGGTATCGGTCTATTTTCATATGCAAATGAGGCATGATATCTTTTAATTATACTAATTAAATAATATTTTTGATAGATTATAAAGTATGATCATTGAATATCAAAAAATAAATACAGAGAATAAATAGTAATATCCGTTAACATTTTAAGGAAACACGGTTATCGCCCCTGATCTCGGTGTGGAAAATATCGGTCTATAATAATGCCAATCAATACATGGGGTGGGGTAATGGTGAAAGTGTTTTGTTTGTCAGAAAATGCCGCAGATGATGTCTGTGATATAAAGAACATGTGCTACTGAGTGGGCATGTACCTTTAACCCTTTCAACACCACAGACCTCTATAGAGACGATGTTTGCAAACAGTGGAGATCCAGATGAGCCGGCTCGTAACGAGCCGTCTCATCAGGATCTCCACTGTTTGTTAATAGTTATCAAATTTGAAAAAATTACCCTTTCTGAAGAATGGAATAGCCTGAAAATTTGAATGGACCAATGAAATAGCGTGAAACATTGGCATGGAACATCCTATTAAGTTACTTGGTGTTGAAAGGGTTAAATCTATAAACCCTGTGTAAATGTAAGAATTGTTCCTTGATAAAAATAGCCATTATAGGAATGAATGGCCTTTTTGTGGAATTTATCGGGGTATAAACTTGGAAAAGTCGCGGGAATACTGGACGAAGGCCGGAAGGCCTCGTCCAGTATTCCCGCGACTTTTCCAAGTTTATATCCCCGATAAATTCCACAAAAAGGCCATTCATTCCTTATAATTCCAGCATTTGAAATAAATTCATCAAGAAAATGTGTTTATTTTCCGTTTTCTTAAGAATTATTTTAACTGCGCCTGACGATTACGGAAAGTAGTTTGGCATGGAGTTTACTGGGATATAAATTTTGGACGGAGACTTGCAACGGACCAATCAAATGTTAGTGAATTGTGTAAATATTTTTGTGCTGGAATTATTCCTATATATTTGTTTGAGGAAATTCCGTCAAATATTAATTTTATTGTCTCGGCACATTGGCGTACATCCAGCCGGTTAAATGCGGGATCGAACCCGTTGGCCCGGCCTTAAATGACCTTAGCTGTTGATAGGCCATTAAACACCAATAAACGAACAAACAATGTTTTTTGGTATACTATCGAAGCCGCGGCGGGCGCGAAGTTGCAATAAAAAAGTATGAGCATTTAATGTGCGCAGAGCATGTAAAAAGTGACATCGAGGTGTCCAAAGCAACTTCAGAAGTTTGCTCTGAAACTTGTCTTGAGAACTTGGAAATGACTGAACTAGATTGCCACGGCCCGCATGTCACGCCCGCCGAGACTTTGACGGTATACCGAAAAAAATTCAACCAATAACGCAAACAGACGCACATATGTACATATACCTGTTACATTGTACAGTCGAACCTCCCCGAACGGCCACCTCTCTACAACAACACCCTCTCTATAACAGCCGCTATTTTATATCCCAAATGGATGATTTCCTCTATATCTAACCCTTAGACTGCTGAGCACGAAAATAGTCATCTGCTGTTGCTTTTGCCTTCTTTCTCAATAAAAACATGTTTTGACAGCATTTTAGAATCATTTCCTTTGGAAATGATTCTAAAATGTTGCCAAATCATGTTTTTGATAAGAATATCGAAGAAAATTAATAAACAGCGGATGACAAAGTTTAATTCAGCATTAACCTCCCTACAACAGCCACCTCTCTATAGCAGCCAGTTTTGAGTCTTCCCATGGGTGGCTGTTGTAGAGAGGTTGCACTGTACATGTATTTATTAAAAAAGTAACGGAACAGACGGTAGTTGCCCGATACCTTACAATCATCAGTAGCCGATTTCACCAAAATTGAAAAGTATGCTTATCTAGCTAAGTATACTTTGAGGGAGTAATCATTTATCTTCCCCGAAATGAATTATTCCATATAGATCTAACGACCGCATATGTTTGATGATTAAAAGTATGCAGAATTATTATACTGAATTTATTACATTATCACAGCCAAAATGGCTGTGATAATGTAATAAATTCAGTACATGTATAATAAAAATAAATAAATTTCTCCTTAAATTGAAAATTCTCCCTCAAAGTGTACTTAGCGCAAGATAAAATATACATTGCAATGTTGGTGAAATAGGCAACAGTTCACGCGACTGATAAAGGAAATGGTAATAAGAAACACCGATATGAGTTTAAAAACGTACATGTATTCTAGTATAATTTAGTTGCACATGATTACCTGCATATGCACAAATACCAATACATTCAGTCATGAACTGTAATAAATAACCAGGGCCCGGTTCAAAAGCTCTGTTAGCTTAACAGGCTGTTAAATCCTTAGCAATGCTAAGGATTTAACAGTCTGTTAAGCTAACAGAAGCTTTGAGGACTGGCTGATCCCAAATGCATACATGTCGAGATAAATCTTGGCTTTGGATATATTGGTCAGATGACAAACATGTGTAGCCTGGGGACTGTTTCACTAAACTTCTTACAACTAAAATGTTCGTAAGTGCAAATTGAGGATCGTCTGGAAATTGCAATTGATGGATTTACATTTATTGAGCATAGGCTGCATATGCAGCCTATGCTCAATAAGTGTAAATCCATTTATTGTTTACAAGAAAACATTGTTAATGTGAAATTTACGGACTATCATAATTTTCCACTTACGAACATTTTAGTTGTACGAAGTTTAGTGAAACGGCCCCCTGGTATTTAACTCTTTCAACACTACACGCCTGTATAGTGGTAGTGGCAAATAGTGTAGGTCCAGATGAGCCGGCTCGTGACGAGTCGTCTCATCAGGATCTGCACTTTTTGCAAGTAATTTTCATAATTTTACGAGTAAAAACACCCCTTTTTATAGATGGACTAGTCTGAAAATCGTTTTGTAACGATTGGATTGGTTGCAAAATTAACATATCACAATCTAATCCAGTGACTTAGTGGTGAATGTGTTAATGGTACATGCCCACTCAGTAGGTTATACTATAGGGAGACAGATAGTTTTGTATATTCTGTAGAGATGACATTTTCGGGCAAAATAAACATTAATTCACCATTACCCCACGTATTGATTGGCATTATTATACATTTTATGTCAGACGTAAATTTTCACACTGATATCACTTAAAATGTTAACGGATATTACTATTTATTCTCTGTATTTATTTGTTGGTGAAATAGTGACACAATTATACACTTATTTAATTCATATATTCAACTGAGTGGGCATGTACCTTTAATAGCAACTGTTAGTAACTGAAAATACATGATAATAATATGCAGGATTTTTTTTGCCCTTTGAAAACTACTAAATCTTTGTTGTGTATGCCAATCAAAACAAAAGTGTTTACTTTCTATTATTAGAACTTACTGCAATATGTGATATTCATTGGTTGATTTGAAAACCAATATTGAAATTGACCAATGGGTAGCAGTTAATGTACAATACTTGGGGATATATGTGAGAGTTGAATCTGGTTTATACCCCATATAATATCTTAGCTCTTTATAGGCTGTTAAACACCAACGAAACAAATAAACATAATTTTATTAGCTACAAAGTCCGCATTTGACTCAAAATTAATGTTTAATCCTTTGAAGAACGTCTACACACGAAGGTCTGATCGATTTATGGGAAAACACAACGGCGAACAATATAAGCAGAGTTGTGTGTACAGACAGCCACTTTAACCCTTTCAACACTACATACCTCTTTAGCAATGTTTGCAAACAGTGTAGTTCCAGACGAGCTGGCTCGTAACGAGCCGTCTCGTCAGGATCTGCACTGTTTGTGGATATTTTCTGATTTTTTTTTGTACCCACATTGTCTGATTAATGGAACAATTTGAGTCTACATGCGAGATTCCATACCAATTACTTAGGGGTGAAAGGGTTAATATTATGCTGTACAAGTTTGCCAGTTGATCAGGATCTACCCTGGTCAAAATTAAATGTTGTCAAATAGTGGCCCATATAATAACTATATCTGGTCCAAGTTTGGGTTGATGTCTGTTTGTTTGTTTATTGGTGTTTAACGGCCTATCAACAGCTAAGGTCATGTAAGGCCGGGCAAACGGGTTCGATCCCATTTTAACCTGCTGCATTGGGGGGGGAAATTCCAAAATCAGAACTGAATATTTACATCGAGAAACAATATATTCAGCCCTGAAATTAGAATAACCTGACCTGGTGGCAGGTCCATACCACACCAAAGTCACTTGGCCCCTTCCCCTAAAATAGAATTACGAATAATCGTAATACTCACATAAGGGGTATAACCAGATTCAACTGTCACATACAAAATGCCAAAGACGTATGTGAGGGCCAAACCAGGTCTCCAGTGGGAATTTCGGTAAGGATGAACCCCGATCGTTAAATTACCCATCGCTTGCACCCACCTTCCACCCACGGGTTCATGTCCGACATGATTGTCTTAAATATGATGCTTAGAAGACTACGAACTTAAAAATGTGACCCAACCATGGATCCTGAGGAGACGGCTCGTCACGAGCGAGCGGCTCATCTGGATCTACACTTTTTGCCAATACCAATATACAGGTCTGTGATGTTGAAAGGGTTAAATTTAGTCAGTCAAACAATAAGAGTGCCCGAATCACAATATATGCAAGCTGGTACAATTTGTTCAATCAATATTTATTTAATAATGTTTAACGGCCTGTCAACAGCTACGGTCATTTTAGGCCGGGATAGCAGGGTCGAATCCCATATTTCAGCTGCTGTGAACAGTGATATGCTGGGGTGGGATGCACAGGCCGTTCAGTAGCCTATTTCACCAACATTGCAAAGTATACTTATCTAGTAAAGTATTCTTTGAGGGAGAAATTTTCAATTTTATGATACATTTATTATTTTTTATTATACTGAATTTATTACATTATCACAGCTATTTTGGCTGTGATAATGTAATAAATTCAGTATAATAATTCTGCATAGTTTTAATCATCAAATATATGCAATCATTAGTTCTGTATGAAATAATGCATTTCGGAAAACTCAACGATTACTCCCTCAAAGTATACTTTGCTAGATAAGTATACTTTGCAATTTTGATGAAATCGGCTACTGGGGGCACACATCTCGTACGGTACCTTTTCTTAGCCAGGGGCTCAAATATGAATGAAAATCACTTTACTACATAAAAATACAAAAACGTAAGACTTGATCAATAGACCAGATTGGCATATATAAATTAATAATATAACAAAACAATAGTACACCGACACCCATGCATGACTATCATACTACAAGATCCTCATATTTACACAAACATGGTAAGAAGTCCATAAGATTCAATATGCCATGTAAATATTCACAAACTGATGTTGAAAATTTGCTATAGCTTCCAGCTCTTCCTGAACAGACTAACAAACATTTGGCTAACTTTTAGCTTTATTCACTGAAAATATAGGGTTTTTTTTATCTCTTGTAAGAAAAACTAGACGGCTGCTGCCCGCATGTCGAGTCCACCGAGACTTTGATAGTATACCGAAAAACTTTAACCGGACGCACGTACAGACTCGCGTATGGATCTACAGATGTACATACGTATGCCAATGTGCTAACTATATCGTGCTGTCCGCAAGCGGGCGTAATAAAAATTTATTTGAGGCATTAGAGGTACAATCATGGGCCTTGAATTATATCTCCATTCAACCTCTATATTTTGCAGTTTGCATATTGAAGTAATGCAATATTGTCTGGAAAAGATGTTAAAGGTCGACATATAAATTAATTACATGTCATCAGTTTGAGCGCTGATCAGTTACAACATATGGAAAATCAGGGACATCCTATTATATAAAACACAATCTTTTTCCAATTTCTTGGTGCGACTGGATACATCGGGCTTATGGAATTTGTGGCCTCACTCCTGTAGCCGATTTCATCAAAATTGCAAAGTATACTTTTCTAGCAAAGTATACTTTGAAGGAGTAATCATTATTTTCCCCGAAATGCATTATTTCATATAGAACTAACGACTGCATATATTTGATGATTAAAAGTATGCAGAATTATTATACTGAATTTATTACATTATCACAGCCAAATTGGCTGTGATAATGTAATAAATTCAGTATAATAAAAATTAATAAATTTATCCTAAAATTGAAAATTTCTCCCTCAAAGTATACTTTGCTAGAAAAGTATACTTTGCAATGTTGGTGAAATAGGCACCAGATCAGAATCCATGTTTGCTAGAGGCATGCATGAAGAGTGAATGGTGAACAGTGCAGACCCTGATCAGACTGATCTCAGTCGACATTGGCCACAAAGGCCATACGACACATTTTTCCAATCACATTTCAGCGAAAACAGAAAATGCAATGATAGATTACAATAAATTATGGAATGAAAAGAATTACTTCCCTTGAATACCCGGTTATGCTACTGGATACCAATATGAGATGAGGTCCAGTACCAGATTTCATCAAAATTGCAATGTAAACTTATCTAGCAAAGTATACTTTGAGGGAGAAATTTTCAATTTTAGGATAAATTTATTAATTTTTATTATACTGAATTTATTACATTATCACAGCCAATTTGGCTGTGATAATGTAATAAATTCAGTATAATAATTCTGCATACTTTTAATCATCAAATATATGCAGTCGTTAGTTCTATATGAAATAATGCATTTCGGGGAAAATAATGATTACTCCTTCAAAGTATACTTTGAGGGAGTTATCATTTATTTTTCCGAAATGCATTATTTCATATAGAACTAACAACTGTGTATATGTGATGTTTAGAAGTATGTAGAATTATTATACTGAATGTATTACATTATCACAGCCAAAATGGCTGTGATAATGTAATAACTTCACTTTACTTCAGTATAATAACAAGAAACGAGGCAAAGCCACGAAGGCCAGGTTTTTTCCAAGCATGGACACTTGGATAACATAATTATACCCACTTTTTGTAGACTAGATGGCCGTGGCCTGCATGTCACGCCTTGGGGCGAGGCATGGACACTAAAAAAATAGATATAGTAGATGGAAAAACTTTAACGAAAAAACCTTAACCGGACACACGGACGTACGGACGGACGTTCTTACATTACTATACTTATGTGGCTTATCACATGTTAAATATTAGCCACATAAAACGATTTTTAGCCACATAAAACGATTTTTTAGGTGGCTAATTGTAACCAACCCTATCCTTTACCAAGTCCATAACCCTGTGGGGCTAGCCACGTAAGTACCCTAAAGTGTGCCCGGACGGACGGACGGACGGACGGACGGACGGACGTATGCCAAAATGCCGACGATATCGCGCTTTCCGCAAGCGGGTGCGACAATGATGATAAACACCCATGTGAAGTATCAAGGTAATGGGTGAAACAGTTGCAGAGATATAGTACACAAAAAACTTTAACAAATAAATTCAAAGTAATTTGACCTTGACATTGCGCACAGGGGCCGCACGGTTGGGGGTTAGAATGAAAATATGGACGATGATAAACACCCATGTGAAGTTTCAAGGTAATGGGCGAAGCAGTTGCAGAGATATAGTATAACGAAAAAGTTTTAACCAAAAAATTTAACCAGACGTACGTTAAAAAGTTAATTACGTAGAAACAATAGGTGAAGGTAAAAAAATGGTCACATGTTGGATAGTTGTATGTGGTAGGCACCCCTTGGTTATGAAGCTGTGAAAGTTTGGTGGTCCTAGGTGGTACAGTACCAAAGAAATGGACTTAAACACAAAAACTTAACATTGTGAACGCGAAAACTTAACGTTGAAAATGGCTAAGTCGACTGCGCGGAAAAAATGGGTCAAGTTAAAAAAAAAGTAACATGTTGGATAGTGATATGTGGTGGGCACCCCTTGATTATGAAGCTGTGAAAGTTTGGTGGTCCTAGGTGGTACAGTAACAAAGAAATGGACTCAAACACGAAAACTTAACATTGATTGTGGACGCCGCCCACCCGCATGCCCGCCCGCCCGTCCGCCCGCCCGGCTTTCGCCAATGCAATAGCCTGGATTTTTTTTCAAAAAACCTGGCTAAAAATTAATAAATTTATCCTTAAATTGAAAATTTCTAGATAAGCTATGCAATGTTGGTGAAATCGCCTACTGGAATAGATGAAATCAACCAATGCTGGCTTGAGCATTTCCCCCAAACACATGGTGGTCTAAACAGTCCCAAGGCATTATGAAACAATACAGACATCATTTGCCTATTATAGGCAAATGTAGCTTGTATTAGTGTCATACCCGTTATATTTCAATAATACAAACAAAATTGTGCCAAAATTGTGCCGAAATAATTTTATGAATGAAACAAAACGAATATCTAAGAGAAAAAAACGTGTTTACAAACTTGTTAACATGAAGAATACGGTAAATTGTTTCAGCAAGTTTTTCAAGTTACAACAGGCCAAGGTCACTTGAGCATCAAGTGTCCAAATATTAAAGTACTTCTTCAAATATTATTGAAGCTGTGGCATGATTCAGTAAACAATTAAAACCGTTTTGATTATAGGAATGAATGGCCTTTTTGTGGAATTTATCGGGGTATAAACTTGGAAAAGTCGCGGGAATACTGGACGAAGGCCAGAAGGCCTCGTCCAGTATTCCCGCGACTTTTCCAAGTTTATATCCCCGATAAATTCCACAAAAAGGCCATTCATTCCTTATAATTCCAGCATTTTAAATAAATTCATCAAGAAAATGTGTTTATTTTCCGTTTTCTTAAGAATTATTTTAACTGCGCCTCATGGTTATGGAAATTAAGTTTGGCGTGGGAGTTTACTGGAATATAAATTTTGGACAGAGACTTGCTACAGGCCAATCAAATGTTAGGGAATAGTGTAAATATATGTGCTGGAATTATTACAAATTACCGCGTATGGACATAGAAAACTTCCAAGAGCCAAGTGATATGCTCCGCTAGCTCAAGTAAACTAAGGAGGCAAACAAGGCTGATAAATTATTTTCTGTTTTGAAAGCGTTCAACGTACGACTAGCCATGAAAAGATTTGGGCTTATTTATTGCCTTTGCAAACATTGTAGGCCCAAATAGCAGTCTCACTTACCTACTTATTATACTAGCGTATTATGATTTTAATACACTATGGTGTTACACTGTGACAACCCAGTTTATGTAATAAATCCCTTTTTGTCATGGCGATTCACATATTGTGTGTCCCTCAACTCGGACGAAATAGACAAAACGTTATGAAAAGATGGTCGACATGTCAAGCTATCTGCCGTTGTACAGCTGGGTGGGTGGGGCGAGCAGATCTGTGTATTCGCGGAGGGCGTCGCGGAGGGCCTTACACACGCTGGGGGAGGGGGTGGTGGTGCACGTCACCAGGTGGGGGTACAGTTGGATCACCTGCTGCCACACCCCGTCCTCAACTGAAATGGAAAACAAGAAATGGCATCGTTAAACGAAGCTTATCCCCTCGCTGGCAGCCTTGATAATAATAAACAATGGACATGGACTAATGCTATATCCCCATTGCAATAAAACATATTTTGCAAATCATTTGAAAATCCATTCATCAGTTTAGAAATTGTACAGTTGAAACAAAATATGCACATTTTTTACCATTTACCTCTAATTATGACCTTGACCTTGGATGTAGGTAGTGAACGCGACACTTTGTCTTATCACAACTGACCGACCGAAGCCGAGTGTAGCTGATAAGAGCTGATATGGTGACGTTTGTTGCAATGGAGGATCATATTTAGTTATTTCCCTTTGAATTTATTTATAGAAATTCGGTCCAACTTGTATATTTTATGGCCTAATTGCTTGTAATAAAACCGAGTATCGCATGATTTGTTGTGTAAAGAAGCAATTATAGTGTTTTCGAGTAGTGTAGATCATCCTACATATCTGCGCAATCCGATCCGAAACTGCATTATTTGCCAGATTGATATTTTCACACTAATTAATTGTATTGCAATCAGTGTAGACCCAGATCAGACTGCACATATGTGCAGTCTGATCTGGGTCTACCCTGTTTGCAGTCTTTAGTTTTGCAAGTTATTCAGTAAGAAATAAACGCTAAAATACACCAAAGGACCGGATCTCTATAAATAGATTTGCAAAGGGAAATAACTAGCTATAATCACTCATTGTCATAAAGTAAGGTCGACCCAGCAGTGACCCATTTATACTCACTGTTTGACTGTGGGGCCCTCTTCAACGAAGCGACCAATGTTGTGACAGCCTTCAGCACAGACGACATTTCCCCGAGCCGAGGTCTGCAACATTTAATTGTATCAGATGGTAACAAATGCATATCTTGTCCGCAAGTGGGTGTGACAAAAACTGTATCTGTAGCCATCTTGAATTACACATTTTTTATAATGACCGTCATCAGTCCTAATCCAATTATCAGTAAATTGAAAGTTAACCCTTAGACCGCTATCTTAATTTTATGTCGTCTGCTGTTTATTTTCTATTTTCCATTTTTTATCATAAAAACATGCTTTAACAGCACTTTAGAATAATTTACAACATGCTTTGACAGCACTTCAGAATCATTTCCATCGGAAATGATTCTGAAGTGCTGTCAAACCATGTTTTTATTGAGAAATAAGGCAAGATATAAAAGCAACAGCAGACGACAATTGTTGTCCCATCAGAAAGACAAGTGGTATGGAAATACCATGAAAGAATTGTTCATGTCTAAGGCAGTCTGAACCCATGACTTCCGGCACTGGTCTACTAACATAACAGACTACCAATCCCTCTGGTCTAAGGCAGTCTGAACCCATGACTTCTGGCACTGGTCTACTAACATAACAGACTACCAATCCCTCTGGTCTAAGGCAGTCTGAACCCATGACTTCTGGCACTGGTTTACTAACATAACAGACTACCAATCCCTCTGGTCTAAGGCAGTCTGAACCCATGACTTCTGGCACTGGTCTACTAACATAACAGACTACCAATCCCTCTGTGGTTGCCACTCAAGGATAGTTTAGTTTAAACAATATTTATTTCAAATAATATACATAAAGTAACGGTGAATAAGGATTAGAAAACAAGCTCACAGAGCTTATGTGAATTCTTCTCCTTGAGTAAAGCATCAGTAAATGGGAATGTGTCAAGAATGCATATAATGTATACATATGTAAGTTTTGTTAAATAAATGAAAGGAAACAAAAAAAGTTATCCCAAGCATGCGCTCCGAACAATTGGCATTGTTTTGAACTGTTATAACGATATACGACCAGCATTTGTCCTGCTATTGGTAGTTTACAAGATAATCATTGCAAACCGTTCAGTCGCAGGGGCAGTCTCCCGTCATGCAGTGAAACGTTTAGAGGCAATAATGAATTGTTGAACCCTTTGGAATACAAGGCTGTTTTCATTGTCCATTAAAACTTCGCTGCCGTAAATAAAGTTATTAAGGATCGGTGGACAAGGAAGAGATGACAAATCAAGGGTAGTTTAGAAAAAGTGAAAGTGAATAGACTCAACCATTAGACAGCTACTCACAACAATTGTCGTCTGCTGTTTCTTATGCTGTTTCCAATGGAAAAGATTCTAAAGTGCTGTCAAAGCATGTTTTTGATGATAAAAATGGAAAATAAACAGCAGACAACAAAAAGATAAGATATCGGTCTAAGGGTTAACGTCCCAGCAACAGCTAAGGTCATATAGAGACCAACACTGGTTTAACCTTGTCAATACTGAATTAAATTTTGTCGTCTACTGTTTATTGTTTATTATTCAATTTTCTTCTCAAACTCATGCTTTGACTACACTTTGGAATTGATGGCAAAATATAAAACATCAGCAAATTTTTTTTATTGTTTTCCAAATAAAGTCGCATACGAAACAAGAGGGCCATGAAGGCCCTAATTCGCTCACCTGACTCCATGAACACCAGACGAGAATGTGACATTGAGTTCATGTGTTTTAAAAAAATTGTGCTATTTTTAGATGGCGGTCATCTTGGATTAAGCGATGACTCTCATTTTACAAAATCTGAAAATGCTTCACCCAAGGATCTTAACTTCCTATGAAGTTTGGCCAGCATCGGCCATGTGGTTCCTGAGAAAAAGACGTTCAAAATCTTGAATAAATGGACCTTTTGGTGGCCATCATGGATGACATAATCATCCGATTCCGACAAATATTGCACCAGAGCAATCGCTTCATCGATACCTTCAATTTGATATATGGCATGAGCATATTCGGTCAAAAATAAAATTTGACCCCAATTTGACCCCACGGGCCATGCCCATTTTTGACCCCGGGGTCACCATTTTCACAACTTTGAAAGAGCATTGTAAACCGATCATTCCTACCAAGTTTAGTCGAAATCCGGCCAGCAGTTCATGAGATTTTTTAAGAATTTATGCTATTTTTAGACGGCGGCCATCTTGGATTAGCGATGACCTCCATTTTAACAAATCTGAAAAGGCTTCACCCATGGACCATAACTTTTAAGTTTGGCTACCATGGGCCAAGCAGTTCATGTGAAGAAGAATTTTTAAATCTCTAATAAAAGAACGACCTTTTGACATTTCGGTGGCCATCTTGGATGACATAACAATCCGATTTCGACAAAAAATGTACCAAAGTGATCGCCTCATTGATACCTTCGATTTAATATATAACATGACCATATTCAGTTAAAAATAAAATTTGACCCCAATTAGACCCCACGGGCCACGCCCATTTTTGACCCCGGGGTCCCATTTTAACAACTTTGAAAGAGCAATGTAAATCAATCATTCCTACCAAGTTTCGTCGAAATCCGGCTAGCGGTTCATGAGAAGAAGATTTTTTAAGAATTTATGCTATTTTTAGACGGCGGCCATCTTGGATTAGCGATGACCTCCATTTTAACAAATGTGAAAAGGCTTCACCCATGGAACATAACTTTTAAGTTTGGCTACCATGGGCCACGCGGTTCATGTGAAGAAGAATTTTGAAATCTCTAATAAAAGAACGACCTTTTGACTTTTCGGCGGCCATCTTGAATGACATAACAATCCGATTTCGACAAAAAATGAACCAGAGTGATCGCCTCATTGATACCTTCAATTTAATATATGACATGACCATATTCAGTCAAAAATAAAATTTGACCCCACGGGCCACGCCCATTTTTGACCCCGGGGTCACCATTTTAACAACTTTGAAAGAGCACTGTACAAAGATCATTCCAACCAAGTTTTGTCGAAATCCGGTTGGCGGTTCTTGAGAAGAAGATTTTTTAAGAATTTGTGCTATTTTTAGACGGTGGCCATCTTGGATTACGCAATGACGTCATTTTAACAATTTTGTAATCCCCCTACCTAAGGACCATGACCATGAAGTTTGGTGACTATAGACCCAATGGTTACCGAGGAGAAGACGTTTGAAAATGTTCACGGACGACGGACGACGACGATGGACGACGGACGACGACGGACACATTGCGGTAACAATAGCTCACATGAGCTTCGCTCAGGTGAGCTAAAAATGCTTGTTTGGAAGTTAATTCTGATTAGTCGTGTGTAATATGTAACCATGTGTAATGTGTATGTAGCATGCATTATCTTGGTAACCCACCCACAAAATGTGAAACAACAACAGATGCCATTCTAAGGGTTAAAGTCACATTCAAAAGATTAAAAGGCTAGTTTGTGGGAGCTAATTCTGATTGGTCGTGTGTGATATGAAGCATTTTGGAAACAAGAACCCACCGAGGTAGAGGGCATTTCCCGCTGAGTTTCTCGTCCTCGGAGTATTTCCGCACGACGTCCTGGCAGCGCTGTAGCAGCGACAACACCGCCAGCTTCGTAATCATCCCCTCATCGTCCTTCGACTGATTCACGAAGGAAAACTGTAGCAGCGTCTCGAAGCACGTCTTCGCAAATTCCTCACGTAGTTTACGACTAGAGTCAGTGTCTGAAATTGCAACAAGTAAGCGCATGGGCTAATGAATGGGTTTGTGTGTCCTTCGACTGGTGGGTTATTGTGAGGCGAGACCTCTGGTTCATCCAGAACATTTGTGGGAATAGAAATACTTATTCCAATATATTGCTTCAGAGTACAACCACAAAATTTTAAATTGACAGCAAAATGTTTTAAACCTAGACTAGATATGGGTGGAAAATGATATGTATGACTAAAATGTTTGTAAGTGCAAATTAATTTAGGATTGTCTGCAAATTTAAATGGATGGATTTACACTTATTGAGCATAGGCTGCAGCCGATGCTCAATAAATGTAAATCCAATAATTGTTTACAAGAAAACAGTGTTAATGTGAAATTTACCCACTATTATAATTTTGCACTTACGAACATTTTAGTCGTGAAGTTTAGTGAAACGGCCCCCAGGTTGCCTCCTTACCTACAAACGAGTCCGACGACGTGGAATGTATCGAGCCTTTGTTCAGTATGGACATAATCCTCTCCACAAACTCCTTCGGCATACTGCCGGCGTACAGCAAGATGTCGTCCCGCACCATATACACAACCTACACAATATAAACACAACATATAATGGTACAATGTTTTTCTAAGATGATAGTACCGGTATAGTGATGATGATAAACAAGCATATGCTGTATCAAGTCAAACCAATTTACAGTTGTAGAGGTAATATCTACCAAAATATTGTTAATAGAAATGATACAGATGGATGACTGGATAGAAATTAATTGTAAATGTACATCACTTCCACAGAAATGTCATAATACAGATGGGAATTCACCTGTGTGGGAGAGCACATCTACCTTATACGTTCAACACCAAAATCATGATAGAAACTTTCAGCACTGAATGACTTAGCCCCAGTCTGAATTGCAGTAAGATTCACCTTTAAGGCTGTAAAAAAGTACTTTGGTTCTCAGATAACCCCAGTCTGAATCGCAGTAAGATTTTGGTTCTCAGATATTGCCACGTCTGAAATATCCCTGCACGTCGAGGATTTTATCGTCATGGAGAAATAACATTGTACTATAAATTTGCTGCATGATCAATAAAACACACTATACCTATAATCTCTTTAGATGTGAAAAAATCACGAGATTTTCGTCAAACATAATTGGATATAACATATTTTTGCGTAACAGATATTTGTCTATGATTTTTTTTCAAGTTGCCAGATGCATATATGCATCTGGCAACATGAACAAAAAATCAGAGACAAATATCTCAAACAAAAAAAGTAAAATCTGCCCTCCCGCTTCACATTGCGCAAACCCCGTGTCTGAGACCCAACATATGAATACCTTCTCCATCTGTGGATCCCTTCTTCTTCTATTAAAACTGTAACATCCCCGCTCGGAGATTATTTGTATAATCATATTTCATTCATATGTATATACATGTACATACAATCAAATACAATCAGTGTTTCTGGTAATTAGCCGGCACCCATTTACAGCTGGGTGAACTGAAGCAGTGTGGATAAATTGTCTTGCTCAATGACACAATGCATTGCCACTGGTGAGGCACGAACCCACGAACGTAGTATCAGCAATATGACACTCTAGACCACTCGGCCACACGCTCCACGACACACTATGAAAGATGTTGGCTTACCTTGCAGTCGATGGCTTCATCCTTCTGGAATTCCTCCACAGACAGGGTGGGCAGGGACGAACTGTAGATAGATGGGTGTAACATAATCTGTGGACAGCCGTTACAAAACCATACAACTCCCATCTTTACCCCCAATGCTAAGTTCTTTAAGAACGCACAAAGACTGTAACCTTGACCTTGGGACTGGCAGAGGTTACAGGGCCATCAATTTGTCACAGTACGATAGTTGATTGATTGATTGATTCAGAGCTTCACATCCGTTTTATGTCCCGATCTGGTGCCAGGCACCTTACTACATAATATCACTTCAGGTGTCGATTCCAGTAAGATTCACATCAAGATATGAATACTTAAGGATACATTCATATCCTGCCATTCTCCCAATCATCAGAGGAATGCACACGCTAAATATCACCGAGAAGGGTTGTGAAGGGAAACAAAAATCATTAGAAACTTACTCACTAAGAGATGTTTCGTGACAGTGGTACGGATGGACAGAAAAAATTCCAGTTTTCCACTCAGCCAACAATAAGAGATGTACAATGTATAATTAACCCCTACATTAAATTTTGTTGTCTGATTATTTTCTACTTTCCATTTTTCCCATCGAAACATGTTTTGACAACACTTTAGAATCTAAAGTGCTGTCAAACCATGTTTTATTGAGAAAGAAGACAAAATATAACAAAATAGCAGACACCATTTTTTCTTTCTCGCATGATAAGGGTTAAGACAATAGCAATAGTATTCAATAGAAGAGACACGGCATGTGCGATGTTTCATGAATTATATTTACAGAAACTGCGATATTTTCGGTAAATGACGTCGAAAGATGAAAACAATTCAGAGCAAATGTGGAATAGAAGTCCACATTGCTATGGAAATTTTGTCAACTTTTGACGTCATTTACGGAAACTCATATATTTTGTAAATATTTCATGAAAAATCGCACATGTTCCTAGGCACAAAATCACATGGCGTGTGTCATGTGATCATGAAATCACACCAAGTCTAGTGTGAATATGTAGACTTACTTCTTGGAGAACAGGAACTCCTCTATCGTCTGTCCCAGCTCAGGCCACATTCCCTGGAACTCACTTCCTATATGGCAAAATAAATGAACGCATATTAACCCTTTCACAATGGATGTTAATTTTGCAACCAATCCAATCGTCACAAAATGATTTTCAGACCAGTCCATTCATGAAAAGGGGGTGTTTTTGTTCTCAAAAATATGAAAATTACTTGCAAAAGTGCAGATCCTGGTGAGACGGCTCGTTACGAGCTGGCTCATCTGGATCTGCACTGTTTGCATAACACGCTAGATCGGGCTTTCGGGTTCGGGTTCAAAGGGTTAAATTGTGTCGTGTCGTCTGCTGGTGTTTATTTTTCTCACTAAAAACATGTTCTGTTAGCACATTAGAATCATCTCCATGTTTATGTTCAGAAATGATACAATTTTGAAAAACCAACAGACACCTTAACAACAATGCTAATGTTTACAAATAGCATAGATCCAAATTACCTAGCATGTCACAATACATACTAGCAAAGTATACTTTGAGGAAGAAATTTTCATTTTTAGGATAAATTTATTAACTTTTATTATACTGAATTTAATACATCATGCATTATCACAGCCATTTTGGCTGTGATAATGTAATAAATTCAGTATAATAAAAGTTAATAAATTTATCCTAAAAATGAAAAATTCAGTATAATAATTCTGCATATAGCATACAGTATTGAAAAGTGCACAGAGTAGACCCATATCCAGGGTTCAAGCTAGCTAGCCCTTCAAAATAGGGAGAAGTTTTCAGTAAAAATTTGAGAAAATATACTAGGTATTTTTTTCAAAAATTTCTGTTTTATACAGCGAAAAACTTCTCCCTCAACTCAACATAGGGAGAAGTCAGACAATTTAGGTAGAGAATTTCACCCACTTCGCCCTGTAACATGATCCCTGATATCAGACTGCACGGATGTACAGGCTGATCTAGAACTAACATATGGTAACGTTCCTAACTATAAGCAAGTAGTTGTACAAACGCAATTTTCTTTGCGGAAATGCACATCTCAATTTTTGTTTGCTCCATCGATTATTCAATCTGTATGCAAAATGTCAGGAAACTGTCGAGCACTTTCATGATCCAGACAAAGCTCAAGGACTCTCCAATTATGTTGACAAGTCGAAAGTCAGTGTGCTACAGCTGCACTAAAGTGAATATACATAGAGAATAGTAGGTTAGTGCCGTGAATGGGAAAAAATATCCGGTAAGGCACAAGAATTTCTTTATTTCTCATCAGAAGTATATGTTGTGACCACTCATTTGAACCGTCTCACCGAGACGGTTCAAATGAGTGGTCACAACATATACTTTGGTTCAGAAATAAGGAAAATAGATAGAGAATAGTGGGTTAGTGCCGTGAATGGGAAAAAATATCTGGCAAGGCTCAGGAAACGGGATGGGCGAGGCTCTACCGAGCACATCCCATTTCCGTGCCGCGCCAGATATTTTTTTCAATTCACAGCACTAACCTACTATTCAATTTATCCCGTCAACACCTACAAATGGCTGTAAAATGCAAAAATAGTATTGACTGGATATCAAAAATGTTTCACGGCACCGTGTTTCACGGCACATACGCACTGTGTTGACGGGATAAATAGAGAATACCAGGCTAGTGTCTTTTGGTATCCAGTTTATTAGGCATGTCTAGGAAACACATAGGAATTCTAAGGCTTGCCGAGGAGTTCCTACTGTTTCCGAGCCGAGCCTGATTAGCTTGATATCAAAAGACACTATCATGGTATTCTATATATCAATTAACATTTATGTTACAGAATTAGCAAATATGACATGGTTTTTGTTGAAAAGAATGCAGACTTGTTTATGTTGCGTCCTTATACTGACGTCATTTGGTAACGTCATGTGACATGTTGAACCAATGAAACATAATTTTATTCCATTGTGACCCGAATATGCGTATCCAGTCAATGCAGGATAGAACAATTTGTTATCAGTCAGTTTGTATTAAGGTCAATTTAAAGCTTGTTGTAACCTATTAAAGCTGGACTCCCTTATCCCAGGTTGTAATATACAGAGATATAATTCCAGCACAAAAATATTTACACAATTCCCTAACATTGGATTGGTCCGTAGCAAGTCTCTGTCCAAAATTTATATCCCAGTAAACTCCCACGCCAAACTACTTTCCGTAACCTTGATGAATTTATTTTGAATGCTGGAATTATAAGGAATGAATGGCCTTTTTGTGGAATTTATCAGGGATATAAACTTGGAAAAGTCGCGGGAATACTGGACGAGGCCTTCCGGCCTTCGTCCAGTATTCCCGCGACTTTTCCAAGTTCATACCCCGATAAATTCCACAAAAAGGCCATTCATTGCTATAATATTTCTTTTGTCCATTCTTTAGATATGACATTATTCGTCATTTACCATTACTGGATATGTTAACAGGCATTAATATACTTTTTACATCAAAAGTAATTGCCAGTCTTGATATCAGAGTCAATAACTGTTTCCTTAAAATGTTCATGGCAACATTTATATACTCTCTTTATTTATTTTTTGATGCGCAATATGATCATACTTTATATGTTGATAAAAATATTTATTCATATGACATTTAATTGATTTCGTTTTTAAAACTAGTAGAATAGTTACACAATTATATACTTCTTTAATTCCTATAAAGAACAGTTTGTGCCTAAAAGATGGGACCCCAACTTTACATTTATGGTATTTTGCACTAACCAGGAATGGATCATTCAAAGGACAGTAACTCTTGTTATCTTGTATGCTTCGGACAAGGGACATAATTCTTGGTAATGAACATTTAGCAATTCAAAGTCTAAGATCATGTGGCAGACAGGGGTTGGCGTTTTCCTGTGATTTGGTGTTTCTTAACCCATTTCATGTTGACAATGTGCACAATTTAGAGAGATTCCACTGTAATTCGGGCACATGAGAAGATCTATATGCATCGTTTGTAATTATGGACAGATAGACCACCCGTGATACATTACAAAGAAACCCACCATCAAATTTAAGCACATATATTTCGGGTGTCCGGTTGAGAGATTCCACAGTAATTCAGGCACACGAGTCCTCCAAGAACAATATGCACATTTTGTAATCATGAACAGACATGACAACTCGGGATACATTAAGCACCTGGGTGTCCATTGTAGATAGGTTTCACTGCTCTACATACCATGTTTGCGAGTGACTGGCAGCCCCACATTGAGCACCTATATATATGTTTTGTAATCATGAACAGACATGATCATCCAGGATGTATTAAGCCTTTCAACATTACAGACCTCTTTTGTGATGTTTGCAAACAGTGTGGATCCAGATGAACCGGCTCGTAACAAACCGTCTCATCAGGATTTTCACTTATTGCAAGTAATTTTCATATTTTTACACTTTTTATAAATGGACTAGTCATTTTGTGATGATTGGCTTGGTTGGAAAATTAACATATCACGGTCTATTACTGAGTTACTGAGGGTGGAAATGGTTAAGCACCTGGGGCCCATTTCACAAAACTACTAAAATGTTCATAAGTGCAAATTTAGGATCGTCTGGAAATTTCAATCGATGTATTTACATTTATTGAACATAGGCTGCATATGCAGCCTATGCTCAATAAATGTAAATCCAATACTAATATTAATAAAGAAAAAACACTTCCTATAATAATAAAGAAACAATTGTTAATGTGAAATTTACCGACTATCATAATTTTGCACTTACGAACATTTTAGTCGTACAAAGTTTAGTGAAACGGCCCCGAGGTGTGCAATTAACTGAGATTCCACTCTACTATATATCGCGTTTGCGAGCGACTGGCAGCCCCTCGTTGAGCAAATTAAGACCTATATGCATGCTTTGTAATCATGACCAATCGGGATACATTAAGCACCCGGGTGTCCATTGTAGACAAGTTACACTCTTCTACATACCGTGTTTGCGGGCGACAGGCAGCCCCACGTTGAGCACAGTCAGCAGGGCGTTGATCGCCAGGGTCCATGTGGACTGGCATGGGCAGCCATACTTCAGGCCCAGGGGCTGCCGCAGGGTCTACAACATAAACATGGCACATATAGGCCATACTCACACGCCTTGTGATTTTGTACCTTCGGACATCTGCGTAATTTCATGAAATATGTTTACAAAATTTACAATATTTTCCGTAATTGGCGTTAATATAATTCCGCATGTAAAATTTTGACTATTTATGAAAAAATTTGTAAATCTTGTAAACGTATTTAATGAAATTACGCAGATGTCCGAAGGTACAAAATCACATGGCACGTCTCAAATGTGGCTGTGACTGGAGAAATGGATCTCATGGGATTTGTGACCAGTGTAGCTCCAGATCAAATAGCACACATTTTCACTGAAATAGTAACATAGAAAACTTGGCAGAGAATGGCGTAGGTTATTAGCCCCGGCATCGATCGATCTTGGCACTAAATAACAAAAGCACCCCATCCTCATCCACATACATGTACATATAGTTCCTGAATTGTGGGTTTCCTGAAAAGAAATATTAACTCTTTGCATGCTAGCGGTGAAAATATCCGCCAAACAAATTAGGAGTATATGTTTTATTTCTCTCTGTAAATATGTCTTGGAATTTCATTAGAATTGAGTCCTCAGGACTCAATTCTAATGAAATTCCAAGACATATTCATGATATTTACAAGGAGAAATAGAAGAAAATATGATGAATATTTGTCCGCTAGTTATACCCACTTTTTTTGTAAAAAAAAACGGGTATATTGTTTTCGTCACGGGTGTCCGTCCGTCCGTACGTCCGTACGTCCGTACGTCTGTACGTCCGTCCGTACGTACGTCCGTCACGTTTCTTGTAACTCGAAAAACTTTTTCACCTTCATACCTACGCGCCTCATATTTGGTATGTAGCTTCGTTATCATGTGCAGATGCGCAAAGTGAATTTGGATTTTTGATCCGACCCTCCATCATGGATTATCTCCCCCTTTCGGACTCAGAATTTCCCATTTTTTCCTCGTAACTCGAAAAACTTTTTCACCTTCATACCTACGCGCCTGATATTTGGTATGTAGCTTCGTTATCATGTGCAGATGCGCAAAGTGAATTTGGATTTTTGATCCGACCCTCCATCATGGATTATCTCCCCCTTTCGGACTCAGAATTTCCCATTTTTTTCCTCGTAACTCGAAAAACTTTTTCACCTTCATACCTACGCGCCTGATATTTGGTATGTAGCTTCGTTATCATGTGCAGATGCGCAAAGTGAATTTGGATTTTTGATCCGACCCTCCATCATGGATTATCTCCCCCTTTTGGACTCAGAATTTCCCATTTTTTCCTCGTAACTCGAAAAACTTTTTCACCTTCATACCTACGCGCCTGATATTTGGTATGTAGCTTCGTTATCATGTGCAGATGCGCAAAGTGAATTTGGATTTTTGATCCGACCCTCCATCATGGATTATCTCCCCCTTTCGGACTCAGAATTTCCCATTTTTTCCTCGTAACTCGAAAAACTTTTTCACCTTCATACCTACGCGCCTGATATTTGGTATGTAGCTTCGTTATCATGTGCAGATGCGCAAAGTGAATTTGGATTTTTGATCCGACCCTCCATCATGGATTATCTCCCCCTTTCGGACTCAGAATTTCCCATTTTTTCCTCGTAACTCGAAAAACTTTTTCACCTTCATCACCTACGCGCCTGATATTTGGTATGTAGCTTCGTTATCATGTGCAGATGCGCAAAGTGAATTTGGATTTTTGATCCGACCCTCCATCATGGATTATCTCCCCCTTTTGGACTCAGAATTTCCCATTTTTTCCTCGTAACTCGAAAAACTTTTTCACCGTTCATACCTACGCGCCTGATATTTGGTATGTAGCTTCGTTATCATGTGCAGATGCGCAAAGTGAATTTGGATTTTTGATCCGACCCTCCATCATGGATTATCTCCCCCTTTCGGACTCACAATTTCCCATTTTTTCCTTGTAACTCGAAAAACTTTTTCACCTTCATACCTACGAGCCTCATATTTGCTATGTAGCTTCGTTATCATGTGCAGATGCGCAAAGTGAATTCGGATTTTTGATCCGACCCTCCATCATGGATTATCTCCCCCTTTCGGACTCACAATTTCCCATTTTTTCCTTGTAACAACGAAAAACTTTTTCACCTTCATACCTACGCTCCTGATATTTGGTATGTAGCTTCGTTATCATGTGCAGATGCGCAAAGTGAATTCGGATTTTGGATCCGACCCTCCATCATGGATTATCTCCCCCTTTCGGACTCACAATTTCCCATTTTTTCCTTGTAACTCGAAAAACTTTTTCACCTTCATACCTACGCGCCTGATATTTGGTATGTAGCTTCGTTATCATGTGCAGATGCGCAAAGTGAATTCGGATTTTGATCCGACCCTCCATCATGGATTATCTCCCCCTTTCGGACTCAGAATTTCCCTATTTTTCATTGTAAGTCGAAAAACTTTCTCACCTTAATACCTACATTTCTGATATTTGATATGTACCTTCGTTATGATGTGCAAAGTGAATTCCGATTTTTGATCGGACCTTCCATCATGGATTATCTCCCCCTTTCGGACTTAGAATTTCACTATTTTTCCTCGTAGGTCGAAAAACTTTTTCACCTTAATACCTACGCGTCTGATATTTGGTTCGTAGCTTCGTTTTGATGTGCTGATGCGCAAAGTGAATTCGGATTTTTTATCCGACCCTCCATCATGGATTACCTCCCCCTTTCGGACTTAACATTTGGGAAAAGTGGGTATATTGCGATGGCGCGCCATCGACTTTTTCTAGTTTTGAATTATTTATAGCCGACAAGTTTCCCAGCATGCAAAGAGTTAAAATCGGTAAATGAGTACCGTAATAACCTAAATATTTGGACACTATGAAATAGGTGTTCCCCTAACCAAATTATACCAGCATACATCTATTGCGACACACATTGTTATAGGAAACTACCGTAATATATTTTCAAAAACGAGGATATGGGATTGCATTGTTTCCGATTGTACGGAGCCCCGCAGGGGACGTAGAATTTTTTTTTATTATTAATTTGTTCCCACGAAATAACAATTTGTTCCCTCAATTTACCATTCCCACAAATTAACAATTTGTTCCCTCAATTTAACAATTCGTTCCCACGAACAATCCGGGTTGTCATATTGTTTTTTCGTGGGAATGAATTGTTAATTTGAGGGAACAAATTGTTAAATTGAGGGAACAAATTGTTATTTCGTGGGAACGAATTAATAAAAAAAGTCCATGTCACCTGCAGGTCTTCGTACGATTGACCTTTTCTGATGCGACATAATCTTTGACATCCTTCTACAGTAGATTGTCGTTAAAATTATGACGACACGCCATTTGGATACCACATGATCCCACACCCTGAGAATAAACTGAGACCAACCGTGTGATTTTGTACCTAAGAAATGTGCGATATTGCATGTAACGTTTTACAGAAACTGCAATATTTTCTGTAAATTACATAGAAAGTTAACCCTTAGACCGCTACACACAACCATTGTCGTCTGCTGATGCTTTTAGATCTTGCCTTATTTCTCCATTACGCAAACACGTCTTATTTGGAATTAATAAATCACTGAACTACTTTCGACAAGGGAGATAATCAATATCACGCGAACTATTTTCATACGAGCCAAGCGGATTGTTCTGTTTATGATTAGGATATATAGTTTTAAGCTATCTCCTGTGATATATAATGATACATTACTTTGTTATGTTATGGGTACTAATACATGTTGTTTCAATAGCGTATCTCTGTAACGGTATTGTTGTAGATGGAGTTGCAAATAATTTAATAATTATTACGTTCAAATGGTGGCGTAATACTGATAGCACTTCTGTATAACTGTGATTGTCATAAATGGCGCAACAGTCGTGAGGTTAAGGTCGCCGACTTCAATGATTTAATTACCGATTCCCGAAAGGGTCGGGGGTTCAAACCTCAACGCGGTATAAAAAAAAATTCTCCATATATATTATTTTTGTGATTTTAATATTTTTTAATATTTTCACAATTTTATGATTTTAATAAAAATACCTATAAATTGATAGAAACTTACCAACAATTAAAGTGTCTGTCTTTAAGTAATATATACACAGACAGTTGTTTACTGATGTTTTAAGTTTAAGTAATATATACACAGACAGTTTGTTACTGTTTTTTTTAAGTTTGAGGTACTGTCTATACTGTCTATACCATATAATGTTTTACTGTCCCAAAATCTTTTTTTTTGGCTGTCACAATTAATTAATTTTCGGACAGCAAACATTTTTTTATGAATTTGAAATAATTATTGTCCTCCATCTGCTCACAACACTGTTCGAACTGCGCCTGTGGCTACCACGACCAGAATTCACTGGCCGCAAACACAGTAGCCATCGGCGTCTATTTATTAAATTATTATTTTTGTATTTTATTTGAATTTCGCGTGAACGCTGCATTTTGTGTCAACACCATTTACAGAAAATATTGGTGATTTTCTAAACGAATATCGGAGAAATGCGGCTATATATTTTGTCAATTTTCAACACCATTTACGGAAAAAAATTACTGATTTTTTAAAACAATATCGGCACAACTAAATACGGTGATAGAATTTTTGTCAACTTTTCAACACCATTTACGGAAAATATTACTGAGTTTCTAAAAACAATATCGGCGAAGGTGTACTGAACTACTCTTTATTTTAAATAACCAGCCGTCTAATAGATCTGTGTATAATCGAGAGTATATCTTTAATTGTCATGTTGTCTCCGACAGTGAGGTGTTGTGGCACACATCAAAACGACACGTCAATTTCAAAACATTGCCTAAGGGTCACAGCTGTGTGGTGTCATCAGATCAACACCTCGTCACACACAACTACGCATTATCGATTTTTTCCCCACACAAAGCGACGTGTATTTACAACTAGATCTGTGTAATGTGTCGGGTGTAGCCAAAGACCATACATAAATTCGTAATTAGTCACAGATGTAGCCTTAAAATATAATCGATTTCCTTAAATTACGTCCGCATGTTGACAGATATTTCAGAGCAGACGTCATCGTAATTTGCAGTTATTTATTTCCAAAATTAACCATATATTCTGTAAATGGCGTTGAAAGTTGACAATAAATTAAGACCAGATCAGTACGTTAAATCGCTATCGACGACAACTGACGATCCGATGAGAGAGTAATACCGTTTAAGCGTATCCAATGTTAAATATACATCGTTATTTTTTTATGACTTTCGTAGTTTTTACCGAGAAATTCAAACCGTTTCCAATTATTGGGGAACATAATATCATGATTAGCACATCGTTTCACTAAGCGGGGGCTACTCAGGAAATGGGATCACACGGTCTATTGTTTACACTGGATTAATGGCGGCCTCCATGAGGTCTCAGGTAAATCTTATTTTTCAATAATACGACTGTGGTTTCTTCCTTTTAGTGATAACCATGTTCCAGCCGTTAACACTTATTTAGCAACATTACTTAATATGTAGTTAGTCTGAACATTCTGCAGAGAAATCTGAATTGGACGGAATCGAGCGTTGTTTAAACTTAGTCCGGTTCATATGCACAGGTCAAAATATGAACTGAAAATGGCGCTTTGTGTGACAGAAATCCGTACGCGGACGAATAAAAAAAATATTTTGTTATAAATATCACATACAGCGAAACAGCGGTATCATCTACTGTTTTAATAATATGCATACATATTGTAATTAATGTTTAATAGTGATATACTTATGAATAATATACGATACTATGGTTTATACTCCAGCACTATGTTTTTAGGCTGTGTGATTTGCCTCAATATAAACTGGATTAATTAATACTTATATTCATGCGCTTCATGACAACATCATTACATTTAAAATATACAAATATTACTTAAAGGGGTACCGATATGATACATTTTAATAATATAAATATTGAAAATACACATTACAATCGCTTACAACATAAGTTATTGATTGAAAATAGTCACTGCATCGTGACCTATTTGACCGCATTACCTATTGCGCGGCAACCTCACCAAACCCGCTGTTTACATAGGTAACCGGGGGTTTGGTGAGGTAGGCTCGCTAATACAATGTTTGCGTAATGTCTATAAAAACATGTTTGAACAGCACATCAGAATCATTTCAAATGGAAATGATTCTGAAGTGCTGTCAAAGCATGTTGTAAATTATTCTAAAGTGCTGTCACAGCATGTTTTTGATGATAGAAATAGAAAATAAACAGCAGACGACAAAAAATTAAGAAGCGGTGTAAGGGTTAACAAAATATTCACAGAAAAATGCGTATTCATTATTGTATTCCACATTTAGTGTAAACATTTTGTCAACTTTGTAAGTAATTTATTATAGGAATGAATGGCCTTTTTGTGGAATTTATCGGGGTATAAACTTGGAAAAGTCACGGGAATACTGGACGAAGCGATAAAAAATTACAATTTTCGAGAAAAAAAATCAAAACTTTTTTTTTCGAAAATTGTAATTTTTTAAGGCCTCGTCCAGTATTCCCGCGACTTTTCCAAGTTTATATCCCTGATAAATTTAACAAAAAGGCCATTCATTCCTTATAATTCCAGCATTTGAAATAAATTCATCAAGAAAATGTGTTTATTTTCCGTTTTCTTAAGAATTATTTTAACTGCGCCTCACAGTTACGGAAAGTAGTTCGGCGTGGGAGTTTACTGGGATATAAATTTTGGACAGAGACTTGCTACGGGCCAATCAAATGTTAGGGAATTATGTAAATATTTTTGTGCTGCAATTATTGGGAAATATCGTGAATTTTGTAAATAAATTTCCTATGATAAATATAGGTACAAAATCACATGGCTTGTCTCAATTGTGTCACAATATTGAACCCTTTACATGCTTGGAAAGTTTTTAGCTATAAATAGTTATAAAAAAACAGATGAAAATGCATTATATTTTCTTTCATTTCTTCCTGTAAATATCACGAAAATGTCTTTGGTCCATAGGACTCAATTCTAATGAAATTCCAAGATATATTTACAGAGAGAAATAAGAAAAATACTCCTACATTTGATGGCTGTTATTTTCACCGCTGGCATGCATAGAGTTAATTTAGGGTCATTACAGTACGCCTCATTATTCCCATAGTCTAGATGGGGAGGGGATTTGTTGTGAATACTTTTTCAACTTTTGACGTAAAGTTTTGATGGGAAACATTGTGATTTTTGTAAATAATTGTCATCTTCTTAGGTACAAAATCGCACGGCTTGTCTCAATTGAGTCAGAATATTTAGGATTATTACAGTATGCCTCATTAACTCTTTGCATGCTGGGAATGTTGTGGGCTATAAATAGTTCAAAATAGCGGACAAGAAATCATCATATTTTCTTTTATTTCTCCCTGTAAATATCATGAATATGTCTTGGAATTTCATTAGAATTGAGTCCTGAGGACTCAATTCTAATGAAATTCCAAGACATATTTACAGAGATAAATAAAACATGTATTCCTAATTTGTTTGGCGGATATTTTCACCGCTAGCATGCAAAGAGTTAATCCCTTGGCCAGGGATTCCGCTGAGGAAAATAAAAAAATCGCCACTTCAAAAATTTCGAAAATTGTAATTTTTTATTGCCAATTGCGAAAGTGGCGATTGCCAGCGGAATCACCTGTTTGGCTAGATGGGGAGGGGATGCAGAGAATGATGCAATAACCTTGTGGGGCCTATACTATTGATATCATATAGATCACTTTCACACCTTACTTGTACAGATGGACACTTTGAATGTATCCCGTACATCCATACATGCAAGTCAATAGAACTAAATCATTCACGATGGCATTGATAGTGAATGAATTAAAGCTAATTGCGTGGTGTCCACTCTTAACTTAATTTATTTTTGTTCATCTGACCAACAAATGTAACATGCAAGTTTTCAGAATTTTCTGGGAAAAAAATGTATTCATATTAATGGCATAACATCCAAATTTACTTTCCATCTTCTCTATGTATGTCATATTGTCTCGTTTGAATCATCAGAGTAAATGTTAAAATGTGTGTGGTTTTCCGTTAGTTGAACTTTGCTCTTCGGAGTTAACACTTTTAAACATGTGCAGTGCAGATCCTCGTCTTATCTGGATTTACACCGTGTATTCTGCACCATCAACAGATACATTATTTTCTTACTTCTAAAAGCAATATCACTTTCTGATAAATGAAGTCTGAAAAATACATGGGAGTGTCGTCAATTCCAGTTACTTAGGAGTTGAAAGGGTTAAATTTACCACCAGAATTTTACATCAGCGTCTCGACTTGACTCAAGTCGCTGATAAAGAAGTCTGGTCATCCTATACAGGGACCATACAATCATCTTTGTCCCAGTCCCACAAAACAGGGAGCAGTAGTTACAATAATTTGAGGAAATTTCACTACTTGAACTGTTTTATATATTGAAAAACACTCAACTCAAAATATGGAGAAATGGCAGCATTAGGGTGATAGCAGGGGCGGATCTGGAGGTGGGGTTCCGGGGTTGCAACCCCCCTTCCCTCCCCCCTCCCCGTCAGCCACGGAGTTTACATAGATCACACTTTACCACCCACCAGTTGGAGTCTGAATTTAAATACCGTATAACAGAGGAAAGTGCATTTCGAAGAGCTCAAAAATAGGACAACCTCCTAGTTGCGAACGGTAACTCTTGCAATTACTCCCGTATTGTCCGGACCGTATCGTCCAGACGGTACGGGAGTAGATTGCAAGAGTTACCTTCACAACTAGACAACCCCCCCCCCACCCCCGCCAAATGCTGGCTCCGCCCCTGGATAGAATCACCCAAAATCGCGCCTTGTAACTTTATCCTTGACAGAAGTATGCCTCCACCCTGTCCCATGAAGATGGCAAATTATTTTACAAAATTAATTACGGTATAAAATGAATACATGGGTAGTTCCATTATTTCTCCACTGGAATACACCATTACATAATCCCCTTTGTTCCTGATTACACAAAGCTTAGTCCAAAAGGAATATAAATACCTTAAAGATACTAATCCCTGTTGACACAAGGACAAGCCAGAACCAGATGACAAAAGTGAAAATGAAAGGGTTTAACGTCCTAGCAATTGCCCAGGTTGGGATGAGACCTTGGTTTCAAGTCTAATCTGAAAGACCAGTAGCCTATTTCAACCTATCAACACTTGATCAATCAGGACCAGTAGCCTATTTCATCAACATTGCAAAGTATACTTTGGTAGCAAAGTATACTTTGAGGGAGAAATTTTCAATTTTATGATAAATTTATTAATTTTTATTATACTGAATTTATTACATTATCACAGCCATTTAATGGCTGTGATAATGTAATAAATTCAGTATAATAATTCTGCATACTTTTAATCATCAAATATATGCAGTAGTTAGTTCTATGTGAAATAATGCATTTCAGGAAAAATAAATAATTGCTCCCTCAAAGTATACTTTGCTACTAAAGTATACTTTGCAATGTTGATGAAATAGGCTACAGCGGGATGGAAATACATGTACTAAAAATAAATTCTGAAGGATTGAAACCACAATCTCCAGATTGGAAGTGACAAGTCAGGTGTTCTAACCCCTAGACACAACCCATCCCCGAACCAGATGACAAACGTAAAGTCTTTGACAAAATATTTCTTATATTTGGCTGTGACTGGAGAAATGGGGCTTATCGGTTTTGTGACCAGTGTAGATCCTGATCAGCCTATGCATACCCACAGTCTGATCAGGATTTGCACTGTTTATCATTTTAACAATGAAGCACCCATCATGCTTCTAACAAGCAATATACATTGTTGCCAGGCTACAGGAATGTACTATTTGATCAGGAGCTACACTGGTCACTAAACTAATCCCATAAGCCCCATTTCTCCAGTCATAGCCACATAGTTGTCGTTAGAGTCAGGTTGTCTGCAACAGAACATATGTTTTTTTGCTACCATCACAAGTCAGTAGCCTATTTCAGCAACATTGCAAAGAATACTTTGCAATGTTAGTATACTTTGAGGGAGAAATTTTCAATTTTAGGATAAATTTATTAATTTTTATTATACTGAATTTATTACATAATTATCACAGCCATTTTGGCTGTGATAATGTAATAAATTCAGTATAATAATTCTGCCTACTTTTAATCATCAAATATATAAATGTGTGTTAGTTCTATACAAAATAATGCATTTTGGGAAAAATAAATGATTACTCTCTCAAAGAATACTTTGCTAGATAAGTATACTTTGCAATTTTGATGAAATCGGCTACTGGTTACAGTATATTTCAAGGGGCTCCTGTGTGAAATGTCGCTTGAAATCACAACCAGGGGGCTTTAACTCTGAATTTCTACTGTCTGTTTAACCCTTACAATGCGGGAACTGAAAATAGTCGTCTGCTGTTAATTCATATTTTGTCTTTTCTCTCAGTAAAAACATGGTTTGGCAGCATTTTAGAATCATTTCCATTGGAAATGATTTTAAAGTGCTGCCAAACCAAGTTTTTGATGAAAAAAATGGAAAATAAAAAATATTCAGCAGACAACACAATTTAATTCAGCATTGTAAGGGTTAAAGAACCAAAACAAGTGTAGACAAGGATATGACTGTGCATGCAAATGCTAATCTGAGAAGACTTAAATTGGCAGGGCATTTGGACATTCTACGCCTGCCGACGTATTTGTCATACTGTGCTAAGCTGTAGTGTTATAAAATGTTGACAAATATCCCTGCAATACATTGTTAAACTACACAGAAAATACACAGAAAATAATCCCCAACCCCTGTAAAGGAGATTACCGTATATCAAAAGGTCCACTCATGTCGGAAGAGGTCCAAATTTATAGCAATGAAAGTGAATGGGTTTAATGTCCCAGCAACAGCCAAGGTTATATACAGACAGGACCTCGGTTTCAAGTCTCATTCGAAAATTTGTTCGTCTTTTTGTTGAGGTTTAACAGCCTATCAACAGCTAAGGTCATTTAAGGCCAGGTCAATGGGTTTAGTACTAAATCTCATATATTACCTGTACAAGTACATGTACAAATGGGGGGGGGGAATCCCAAAATCAGAACTGAATATTTACAAAAAAAAACGACTATATATTCAGCCCTGAAATCAGAATAATCCTGATCTGGTGCCAGATCCTTGCCACACCAGAATCACTTGGCCCCATCCCAAAGGCAGTAGGATCAGTAATAATCTTGCTACTTTTATAATGGGCAATAACCCAATTCAACTCCCAGGTAACAAAAGAGCCAAAGATAAAAACATACCTGAGCGCCAAACCAAGCAAATCATGATTCCTATAAGGAGCAACCCCTACTGTTAATACCATTGTATAAGTGAATACAGTGGAACTTCTCTAAACCGACCACACAGAAAATCTCAGCATGGTTGATTTTGATCAGTTTCGCTGGAATTTATCATATCTCATAACATATCGATGGTCTAGTAACATAAGGTCGTAACTGCTATGCTAAAGCATAGCAGTTACGACCTTATGTTACTAGACCATCGATATGTTCATGATTGCAATGCAAGAAACTTGTTCTGAAGTTTTCATATACTTGATGTACAATAGAATCTCACGAGACCAGTAGCCTATTTCACCAACATTGCAAAGTGTACTTATCTAGCAAAGTATACTTTGAGGGAGAAATCTTCAATTTAGGGAGAAATTTATTAATTTTTATTATACTGAATTTATTACATTATCACAGCCATTTTGTCTGTGATAATGTAATAAATTCAATATAATAATTCTGCATACTTTTAATCATCAAATATATGCAGTCGTTAGTTCTATATGAAATAATGCATTTCGAGGAAAAATAAATGATAACTCCTTCAAAGTATACTTTGCTACATAAGTATGCTTTGCTATTTTGATGAAATCGGCTACTGGTGAGACACCCTAGCTATATTGCTTTTTCTTGTTTTCGTTTATTTCTCCACAAAAGTAAAATCTTTGCCCCACAATGTGAAGAGCAGCCAAAAAACAGACTACAGTGTGTGCTGTTTGATTGTGAAGTTACACTGGTCACACATATCATAAGCCCCATTTCTCCATCACAGCCACAAATATGGTAGATGCCAGACTGACTTCCAGAGAAAACACAATGTGATCAGCCACAGACACTACCCCTGATATGGGCTGTGAGACACAGACAGCAGGGGTCCACCAGGGAGATCAAATGTGGCTGTGACTGGAGAAATGGGGCTTATAGGTTTTGTTTAACTCTTTGCATGCTGGGAAATTTGTGGGCTATAAATAGTTCAAAAATAGCAGATGATAATTAATTCATTATATTTTCTTTTATTTCTCCTTATAAATGTCATGAATGTCTTGGAATTTCATTAGAATTGTGTCCGGACGACACAATTCTAATGAAATTTCAAGACATATTTACAGAGAGAAATAAAACATATACTCGTAATTCGTTTGGCGGATATTTTCGCCGCTAGCATGCAAAGAGTTAAAGATGTGCAGTCTGATCTGGGTCTACTCTGTTTGCAAAGCTCACGTTTTGTTGTAGTCAGTAAGAAATAAACGCTGAAATACAGCATAGGACTGGATATCTATTTGCAAAGGGAAGTAACTTAGCTATGATCCGTCATTATGTTTGAATCAACTGATGATCAGGAGGAGGAGAATGGGCAGCTTATCTCTTAGATGGACACAGACAGTTGCTGCAGTGTACCCAGTGACCTGTCACTCCAGATAACAGTGGCCAGACTGGCTGGACATATGGTCTCAAAGTGTACTTTTCACAGGCTTCAACACCTGTCTACAAATGTATATGGCCGGTTACATCACCGTGTCAATTCTGTGTCATGATAATACCAGACACGCCACCTGATTTTGTACCTAAGAACATGTGCAATATCTCATTAAAAATATTTTCAAACTTTACAATATTTTCCATAAATGGCGTCAAAAGATGATGAAATTTTCATAGCAAATGCGGAATTATATTCCGCATCTGCTGTGACAATTCCGTCATCTTACGACCAAATTTTAATGCAGAAAATATCACCGTTTCTGTAAATAAATTTCATGAAAAATCATGTGGCGTGTCTCATATATAGCTCTGACTGGAGAAATGATACTTATCGCTTTTGTGACCAGTGTAGATCCAGATCAGCCTGCACTGACAGAATAGTGAACAGTGCAGACCCTGATACAGTTTTGCGACCAGTGTAGATCCAGATCAGCCTGTGCATCCGCACAGTCTGATCAGGATCTGCACTGTTCACCATTCCATAACTGAAACACCTGTCATGCTTCTAGATACTGTCAGTGAAAGATGTAACATATTTCTAAATAATGGTATAGAGCCTTACCAAGCTGCAGGAACATGCTAGCAGATCAGGGGCGAGCTAGAATTGGCATCAGGCCCATTTCTCCAGTCACAGCCACATATAGATGATGGCTGATCAACAAGTAGCTGTCAGAGCTTTAACCCTTAGACCACTATCTTAATTTTTTTGTCCTCTGCTGTTTATTTTCTATTTTCCATTTTTATCATCAAAAACATGCTTTAACAGCACTTTAGAATAATTTACAACAGGCTTTGACAGCACTTTAGAATCATTTCCATTGGAAATGATTCTAAAGTGCTGTCAAACCATGTTTTTATTGAGAAATAAAGCAAAGATATAAAAGCAACAGCAGACGACAATTGTTGTGAGTAGCGGTCTAAGGGTTATAACTTGCCAATAATGATCAATCATTCTGAACATGTGGTTGACCAAATTGGTTGCTTTATTGACTAGTCGAATCGCTGGTTGGTTGGTTGGTTTAGCTGACTTTTTAATTTGTTGATTGGTTGCTTGATTGATTGGCAATGGGAGGAAGCTACTGATGCAACTAATGAATCAAGAGATACGCAACAGTTGAATGTAAGTCCAACATTGTTGACTCCTACACCGCCGCCGGAATTGCGACTGCTATGTCTCACTTTCCACTAATGCTTCTTTGTTTATTGGTGTTTAACGGCCTATCAACAGCTACCCAGGATCCCAACATCAGAACGGAATATTTACATCGAAAAAAATATATTCAGCCCTGAAATTAGAATAACCCGACATGGTGCCAGGTACATACCACACCAAAGTCACTCGGCCCATTCCCCTAAAGGTATGATTATGAACAATCATAAAATTCACATAAAGGGTATGACCAGATTCAACTGTCACATACAAGAATGCCCAATGATGTACGTGAGGGCCAAACCAGGTCTCCGGTCGGGATTCCAGTAAGGATGAACCCCGATCGTTAAATTATGTGGTTGACACAAAAATTTACTCACTGAATAAATTTCCCATATTCATGTATCTATTTTTGTTAGTAACTTCGTAACTCTAATACGAGTCACTGATTTATGACTGCATGTCAGTGGTATGCCACACTAATCAGGCAGTAATTATTGCCCCTGTCCCCCACTTATGGGCTATAACCCGCCCCCTTTTGGTAACATTACTTGGACAGCCTGAATTGTGAATAATACACGATGTTGCACTTTCCAACCAGCAAAAATGTCACCTTGCAATGTCCTCACGTCAAACCAAACAGTAATTGATAACCCATATCTGCATTACCAGTGCTATGCAACACAATTACTTATTTTCCAATATATTTGGCAAGCAGTGTAGCCCCTGATCAGACTGCATGTTCATGCAGTCTGATCAGGGTCTACACTGCTCGTAAATCTAAAGTAGCATACCTGTGATCAGCCACGTGCCACAAAGCCTGCATGCTGTCCTTATGACATCAACTGCGCCACATGCAGCAGCACAACAATCGAGGCCCACCATGAATAATCTTTGTTTCCCGTCCCTCACAGGACCCAGGCTTTACAGGTATATTACAGTCGAACATGTGCTAAAGGCCACCTCCGAATAGCAATTACCTGTCGATAGCAGCCATGCTTTTGTTTTTCCTATTTACCAATTACTACATAAATTAACCTACACACAAAGACCACCTTTGAACAAAGGCCAGCTTTTTCTCTTCCTATGGCTGTAGCCTTTATTCACAGGTTTGACTGAACTTCTGTTCCTTTGAAACCTTCCCATTTTTAATTGCTTTATGAAGGAAGCAAAAATTAAATGCCTTATTTACCTTACATTGTTTTAATTGAAGCTTTCAGTCCTACAGACCATAGATCCAACATTTGCAAAATAAAAGTGAAAGGGTTCAACATAACAGCAACAGCTATGGTCGGCTATGGTCGGTCATATAGAGACGGAACCACAGTTTAAAGCAACCTCCGGATTGGAAGTCAGGTGTTTTAACCCCTAGGCCACAACCCATCCCTCCAATGTTTGCAACGTTTGCAAACACGGCAGATCCAGATGAGCTGGCTGACGTAACGAACCGTCTCATCTGGATCTGCAGCGTTTGTCAGTATTTTTAAGATTTTGAAACAAAACACTTTTTGGATTAATGGAATAGTCCAAAAGTGAGCACGGTACATTCCATGAGAGATATTTAAGGGTGAAAGGTTTAACGGTACATGCCCACTCAATTAAGGCACAAAATGTTCTTTATATCAAGAAACATCATCTAGGACATTTTTTGGCAAAATAAACATTCATTCACCATTACCCCACGTATTGATTGGCATTATTATACATTATATATCAGACGTACATTCCAACATTGATATCAGGGGCGATAACCGTGTTTCCTTTAAATGCTAACGGACATTACTATTTATTCTCTGTATTTATTTTTTGGTGTGCAATGATCATACTTTATAATCTGTCGAAAATTTTATGTTTTCAGGTGACACGTCATTAATTAGTATGAATAATGAAAAAATATGCCTCATTAATTTACATATGAAAATAGCCCGATACCACTATCAGTAAAATAAATATTACTAAATGAGTATATCTCTATGGCGGTACGACAACATATGCAAGGTGCATGATCACGTGGTTATAACAACAACAACAATGGCTGAAAGTGTTGAAATCTTGAAAGTATTATTTGATATTTTCCTTAATTCCAAAAATGGATTTTGATGAAATATGGCGCAGCAAATGCGTCTTCATGAGCTGCATTTGGTGGTTCAGGGTTTGGCACAGACTTATGTTGTTGATGATTCTTCTTCGCAAAAACGAACGACAGACGTTTGGGCGAAAATACAGAGACCACCAAATGCAGCTTAACAAGGACACTATAAAAAAATACGTACTTTAAATCAGATGGATTCTGGAAAATTCAGTACTTGTTGTTGTTAGTACCACGTGATGATACACCTTGATATGTGTGGAGTAATAGCATTTAATCAATGGGCATTTTGTATGTCACAGGTCCGAGTCTAAAAATGTACCTGTAGGTAGTAAAATGTGAAACAAACATTTTATTTTTTTGTCCTATTGCCGATAGGCTTCTGGTATCCATAGAAAACAGTATGATCCTCAACCTGGGTCACCTTGCTGGCCAGTAATAGCTGACCATTACCTGTATATGGATCATCTAATTGTGTCCAGCCCAGTGGTCACTTCCTGTCCACTTCAAAACTGCCACATGACATTCGGCCCTTACCCTAGGGCCACAACATTAATTGAAATTAATATCAGATAAATTGCTTCCTTTAAAAGTTAATGTGCATGTTTTCCCGAAAATTGAATTAATCAAGATCTTTGGAAAATAAAAACAAGCGGATTATTTTTATTAACATTGTCTAAAATGAAAATAAAATAAATGAGTTTGTTATACATAATAATTATCACGAGTAAACTAAATGTTTGCCCACTACAATTGAAAATATTGCCAAAGTTTATTTTTTTACACATTTTATTATGCACAAACACAGGGCTCCAGATAAGGAAATAGTAATTGAATATTGTCACTCCATCATTTCTGAGGCAATTGGGTATTTCAAAATATTAATTGGGTAAAATACAAGAAACGAGGCAAAGCCACGAAGGCCAGGTTTTTTCCAAGCATAGACACTTGGATAACATAATTATACCCACATTTTGTAGACTAGATGGCCGTGGCCTGCATGTCGCGCCTTGGGGCGAGGCATGGACACTAAAAAAAATAGATATAGTAGATGGAAAATCTTTAACCAAAAAACTTTAACCGGACACACGGACGCACGGACGCACGGACAGACGTATGCCAAAATGCCGACGATATCACGCTTTCCGCAAGCGGGCGCGACAATGATGATAAAAACCCATGTGAAGTATCAAGGTAATGGGTGAAGCAGTTTCAGAGATATAGTACACGAAAAAAGTTTAACAAAAGAATTCAAAGTAATTTGACCTTCACATTGGGCACAGGGGCCGCACGGTTGGGGGGTAGAATGAAAATATGGATGATGATAAACACCCATGTGAAGTTTCAAGGTAATGGGTGAAGCAGTTGCAGAGATATAGTATAACGAAAAACTTTTAACCAAAAAACTTTAACCAGACGTACGTTAAAAAGTTAACGTTGAAAATGGCTAAGTCAATTACGTAGAAATAATAGGTGAAGGTAAAAAAAATGGTCACATGTTGGATAGTTGTATGTGGTAGGCACCCCTTGGTTATGAAGCTGTGAAAGTTTGGTGGTCCTAGGTGGTACAGTACCAAAGAAATGGACTTAAACACGAAAACTTAACATTGTAAACGCAAAAACTTAACATTGAAAATGTCTAAGTCGACTGCGCGGAAAAAATGGGTCAAGTTCAAAACAAGAAACGAGGCAAAGCCACGAAGGCCATGTTTTTTCCAAGCATAGACACTTGGATAACATAATTATACCCACTTTTTGTAGACTAGATGGCTGTGGCCTGCATGTCGTGCCTTGGGGCGAGGCATGGACACTAAAATAATAGATATAGTAGATGGAAAAACTTTAACCAAAAAACTTTAACCGGACACACGGACGTACGGACGGACGTATACCAAAATGCCGACGATATCGCGCTTTCCGCAAGCGGGCGCGACAATGTTGATAAACACCCATGTGAAGTATCAAGGTAATGGGTGAAGCAGTTGCGGAGATATAGTACACAAAAAACCTTTAACAAAAAAATTCAAAGTAATTTGATCTTGACATTGGGCACAGGGGCCGCACGGTTGGGGGTAGAATGAAAATATGGATGATGATAAACACCCATGTGAAGTTTCAAGGTAATGGGCGAAGCAGTTGCAGAGATATAGTAAAACTAAAAACTTTTAACCAAAAAACTTTAACCAGACGTACGTTAAAAAGTTAACGTTGAAAATGGCTAAGTCAATTACGTAGAAATAATAGGTGAAGGTAAAAAAAATGGTCACATGTTGGATAGTTGTATGTGGTAGGCACCCCTTGGTTATGAAGCTGTGAAAGTTTGGTGGTCCTAGGTGGTACAGTACCAAAGAAATGGACTTAAACACGAAAACTTAACATTGTAAACTTAACATTGAAAATGTCTAAGTCGACTGCGCGGAAAAAATGGGTCAAGTTCAAAACAAGAAACGAGGCAAAGCCACGAAGGCCATGTTTTTTCCAAGCATAGACACTTGGATAACATAATTATACCCACTTTTTGTAGACTAGATGGCTGTGGCCTGCATGTCGTGCCTTGGGGCGAGGCATGTACACTAAAATAATAGATATACAGTCAAACTTGTCTTAAGCAAGCGGCCATGGGAAAGTCCAAAATTGCTTGCTTAACACAGGTGGGTGCTTAATGGAGGTTCATCTTGGACCGACTTATAACTTGTTCCATATAGATTTATATGTACAATTAATGTACAGTCAAACTTGTCTTAAGTTCATATGTACATCATGATATACAGTGTTTACTTTAATTTCGAATACTCATTGATCTAAGCGGCGCCTATGTCAATTAGAAATGCCAAACACAAAATGCGTCTGTGTGTAAAAAAAAAAAAAGAAATCAAAAAAAAAAGAAGAAGAAAAAATCGGGATTTCTGAAGCCCCCCCCCCCCCCCGAATCCGCTACTGGATAATGTAAATACAATATGCACAATAGAATGGATTATCAAACGGACGTTTAATAATTTGATGGGTCAATCGCGTGTTTGTTGTTACAAGATGTACCAGTTCGTCCGAAAATCACCAGTTTGTCTCAGTGGCGTATGTAGTTAGGCAACGGCCCACGGTCAGCATAGCTCGGCTTATAACAGCAGTCCACCATGCCACGCTCGCTATAACTTGCACATTATGATGCATGCAAATTAATCCGTTTAAATTCCTTAAAATATCATTTATGAACTTGGATGTGCATAAATTCTGTATATTTTAGTTAATACCAAACTGAATTATCATAAAAATCTGGGTTTACGTTAACATCGATTGGAAAAAGTTGCAAAAGGACGAAACTACGTAGGTACGAAATCGCCGAAATTGTCCGTGATATTTACAGACTTTTTCATGTTTTCTGACAATACAGTTAGCCATATTTGGTTGAAATAAACGCGTGTTTGCATGTGTTTGTTTGTCTGGTTGAGAGTATTCGGAGGGAGTTAACTATGCGGGTTCATGATCAATCGCTGATAGATATATTGCCGACGTCTTTCGCCACAGTAACCTGTCAATCATGCCACTAAGGGCTGCCTTTACTTACCAGCGATTGGCTGTACTGTATAAATAACTCGGCCACGAGAATAACACGTGTTTTGAACTGACAATTATAGTAGCCAGAAGCAATGTTTGGCTAGGGGAATTATTGAAACTATCGACCCTTGACTTTTATTGTCACAGCGGGTAGGCAATGATTTTAGTGAATCGCGTAATGATGTGATGAAAATTTGGTCAAACAATCGGGTGTCATAAAACAAATTGAAATGGTATTGTAAACAGTTTAGCAGGCCTGCAATTAGCGAGATTTATGGTCACTGGGTGGGAAATGGGGATTATCTGAACGAATTTGGTCCCAGCTTTTTTTTTAGAATTTCCGATATTTTGCCGAGAATGGCCGCTAAAACGAGGATTTCGAGGCAAAATGGACGATTTTGCCTGTCCGTTGGCCGCGTTAGACAGGTTCACGCTTAATACAGGTGCATTTTAGAGTAATTTTCATTGGGGGGAAATAAAATGACCGCTTAACGGAGGGAGACGCTTAATACAGGTGGCCGTAAGTACAGGTGCGACTGTAGTAGATGGAAAAACTTTAACCAAAAAACTTTAACCGGACACACGGACACACGGACGGACGTATACCAAAATGCCAACGATATCGCGCTTTCCGCAAGCGGGCGCGACAATGTTGATCAACACCCATGTGAAGTATCAAGGTAATGGGTGAAGCAGTTGCAGAGATATAGTACACAAAAAACCTTTAACAAAAAATTTCAAAGTAATTTGATCTTGACATTGGGCACAGGGGCCGCACGGTTGGGGGTAGAATGAAAATATGGATGATGATAAACACCCATGTGAAGTTTCAAGGTAATGGGCAAAGCAGTTGCAGAGATATAGTAAAACTAAAAACTTTTAAACAAAAAAACTTTAACCAGACGTACGTTAAAAAGTTAACGTTGAAAATGGCTAAGTCAATTACGTAGAAATAATAGGTGAAGGTAAAAAAAATGGTCACATGTTGGATAGTTGTATGTGGTAGGCACCCCTTGGTTATGAAGCTGTGAAAGTTTGGTGGTCCTAGGTGGTACAGTACCAAAGAAATGGACTTAAACACGAAAACTTAACATTGTAAACGCGAAAACTTAACATTGAAAATGGCTAAGTCGACTGCGCGGAAAAAATGGGTCAAGTTCAAAAAAAGGTAGCATGTTGGATAGTGATATGTGGTGGGCACCCCTTGATTATGAAGCTGTGAAAGTTTGGTGGTCTTAGGTGGTACAGTAACAAAGAAATGGACTCAAACTTAACATTGATTGTGGATGCCGCCCGCCGCCCGCCTGCCGCCCACCCGCCGCGCGCCCGCCGCCCGACAGCCCGCCCGCCCAGCTTTCGCCAATCCAACAGCCTAGATTTTTTTTCAAAAAACCTGGCTAAAAAGGTAACATGTTGGATAGTGATATGTGGTGGGCACCCCTTGATTATGAAGCTGTGAAAGTTTGGTGGTCCTAGGTGGTACAGTAACAAAGAAATGGACTCAAACACGAAAACTTAACATTGATTGTGGACGCCGCCCGCCCGCCCGCCCGCCCGCCCGCCCGCCCGCCCGCCCGCCCACCCGCGCCCACCCGCCCGCGACGGCTTTCGCCAATCCAATAGCTTGGATTTTTTTTAAAAAAACCTGGCTAAAAATCACACTACTGTTTACACATCAACAGACAGCAATTATTGAATCGTTTGCTTCGAAATGAAAACATGTCTTGGTATTTCATTAGAATTGTCTCCTTGGAGACAATTCTAATGAAATACCAAGATGTGTTTTCATGGAAAATAAGAAAAAAATAGCTATATTTCTGGTCTGTTTATTGTTTTCTGCAGCATGATAAAGGTACCACAAAATTTGTATTTCTTTTTGATACTCGCTACTTTTGATTTCAATTGGGTTTTTGGAAATTTTAATTGGGTATTTAAGCAAATACGCAGCTTATCTGGAGCACTGCAAACACATAGCTGTTGGTAATTTTTTGATTTACAATTTGATATGCATATGTTTAAAAATTCCATCATAACAGCTAGAGGAGTTACATGCACATTTCAATTTATCAAGTAGTTCAATAAAATAATCAATTAAATACAACTTTTATTTTTACTGGTAATTCCAGGCTGAACGAATATAAATAAAACACAAAATCTGCAAATAGTGTCAAACTAAAACAGGATGATAGATAACGACTTGTTTACACTGTCCAGTACTTCGATAAACATTTTGAATCTCCAAAACAGTCACACTGAGAAACTGATATATCATTTTGGTTAACGTTTACATTCGGAATACACTTTTGGGGGTGTATGAAAAAAAAGAAGTTTTTTCCTTTCTGATTCCTTAATGAAAGTATATGTTGTGACCACTCATTTGAACCATCTGAATGAGGTGGTCACAACATATATGTCCGATGTAACGCAAAGAAAATATTTACAATTTTCCAAATGTAAAATGATGTATCCTCAGATGTAATGGGTTAATTAATATACCTCATAATCCCAATGGTTGAATGCAAGGTCACTACACATATTTACAGGGATTCCGCTGGGGAAAAAAAAATTGCCACTTCAAAAAATTGGCGATAAAAAATTGTATTTTTTTATCGCCAATTGTTTATTTTTATCGCCAATGCGAAAGTGGCGATCGCCAGCGGAATCCCTGTATTCATAGTGCAGTAATAAAAACTATTTTCCTTCAACTGAAAAATGCACAGATTCGGTTGGCCAATCTTACTGATCATAGTGTCAAGCTAGGATGAGACACTCAATTAACCGCTTAGCATCTAAATTATCTGTCTAAACTGCTGTCAGTGGAGGATAACTACCTCCCTATTTAACTTTTATCTCTGTAATTGTTATTTCCTGTTGAAGTCTACCCCCAGAAGTGTCCCTGACAATGGCGTGGAATGGAAAGTCAGATGCGGAAACATCAATTTCACAGCCCCGCTGATTGTGTTTGATCCCCCACTCTGTGTACAGGCCCTGCAGCAAAGATGGGTAAATTTCTGTCCCACACACAAAGATCTCATCATTTTTCCTATTCCAAGTTGTCACGGTACACCAAAAATGGTTATCTAGCTAGTTTAATCTGTTACATTCATTCTGGTACCCCCTTAGGGAGAGGAAATAACACGGATATGTGTTTCAAGGTCATTCTTACATACAGGGTTCATTTTTCACGCTTGTTTCTTTATAAGATATACAAACATTAACCCTTAGACCGCTACACACAACAAGTGTCGTCTGCCGTTGCTTTTATATCTTGCATTATTTCTCAATAAAAAAATGGTTGGACAGCACTTCAGAATCATTTCCAATGGAAATGATTTTGAAGCCTTAGTACTGTCAAAGCATGTTGTAAATTATTCTAAAGTGCTGTCAAAGCATGTTTCTGATGATAAAAATGAAAAATAAAAAATAAAAAGCAGATGACAAAAAATTAAGATAGCGATGTAAGGGTTAAGGAAAATAAATCCCATGTTGCAAAATTATTGTTGAATAAATGATGAGCATTTTATAGAATGCTATTAAAAGTATGCTGAAAATCATGTCACGTTGGGTTCTAGGAAGAATTGTTTTCTAGAGGGAGTGTGAAATAAGTGTAATTGCAATAAACAAATACCATAAATCAATTTAGTCAAATCGGCAAGATAAAACTTTTCCACAAAAAGAAAATCACTGGCAAATTTTTTTTTCTCCATCACATGCTCCCAACATTTATTTTTTCTTCCATGTGAGAAAACAAACGTGTAAAATATGATAAGATCACAGTTCAGTTTTAAACATATTACGTTAATTTGTCATTTTCAAATCATTGTCATAACACAAACGCCATTTTCAGAATCAAAAACCCACATTTCAACAAATATATTTCAATATCTGAAAATAGTAGACAGTATTTACAATTTGTAAAGAAAGCATATTCTTGAAAATTATCATCTGACTAGTTTGAATAAAAGGTTCTCTCTCCCCTTTACATGTACTTTGTTTCTCTTGCACTTCATGTTGGGACTTGAAATTGGCTCAAAATTCCATGATTTCTAATGAAGTGAATTGGTTGTATATGGTGAATCGTGAACATTTCCTAAAATCCCTATAAATTACCCTGGTCTTCAAAATCAAGAAGAACCATGTCAGAAGAAGATTTTTGGTGAAAGAGATCCTGTAAGAAACTAGAGTTGGCATTGTGTACTTCAAAGGTGCTGAAACTGCTCAAATATACCTATTTGCTATAAATAGTTTAAAAAAAATTGCTATATTTTCTTTTACTTCACCCTGTAGATATCATGAATATGTCTTGGAATTTCATTAGAATTGAGTCCATATGTCTTGGAATTTCATTAGAATTGAGTCCTGCAGGACTCAATTCTAATAAAATTCCAAGACATATGTACAGAGAGAAATGAGAAAAATACTCTGATGGCAGTTATTATGGCAGAATTTTTTTAAAATTGACTAAATTCTAATAAAATTCCAAGACATATTTACAGAGAGAAATGAGAAAAATACTCCTAATTTGATGGCAGTTATTTTCACCACTAACACTCAAAGAGACATAATAGTACACAGTGTCTAGCTGTAAAAGCCAGGATTGTTGATAACAATTGCAGCAGATTAGACCTAGATTTTCATAATCAAATATTTGTGAAATCCCCCAAGGCTATTGGTGTATACTAGGCATTGTAATGTTTGTTGTTAGCCAATATTGTGTGGAGCCATGACATAACATTGCCCAAGATTGGTGGATAACCAGATCACATGACCACACCAACAACTAATATGCTGGGGTCATGGGGTCACTCTATGGAAATGCACTGAAGTGTGTGTATCTCAGGGTTTGTGTAAGATTGACAGCTGACCAGTAACAGTTGGTCATTCTTACATGGAAATGACCAGTGGCTACTTCTGACCTTTCAATAGGTAGCATAAGAATTACCCAATCTTCAATACACCGGATTACAGCAGAACTATTGGATTTCTTTGAATTATCAGTGAAGGTAGGAATAATATTATTATATACACGATACAGTGAAACCTCTCTAAACTGGACACCCTGGGAGGTCCCCAGGGTGTCCGGTTTAGAGAGGTTTCACTGTAAATCAGGCATTTAATCATTCTGAGCCATAGCTGCTTACTATGCGATTATGAACATGAACCAGATCCAGGCATTATCACCCAAGATAAATGACTAAGAAACCCATGAGAAATTAGATCACAGATGTGTCCTTGGTGTCCAAGAGGTTCGTTCCATGGTACATAAATACGACTATGAATATAGGTATTGGTCAGTTTATAACATTGAACTGTAAACAGTTTTTGGGCAAATTGCCAGCAATGACTGGTAAATAAGGAACCACTCTCATGTAAAGTATAGCAAGTCGTAGTCGAGAACATCACCGACCCAATCAAGTTGTATATCTATCTTTATATCTCTTTATACTGCTGCACACCCTCACGGGTAATTTCGAGCAGGTATTTATTTCATATATCAAGACAGTCATGAAGTCACGACTAGCTAAGCAAGTCGTTTACCATGATCGAACATCCAAAAGAAAATCTTCAACAAACGTATTAGTCGGCCCTTCACCAACACAATCAAGTGGTGCTTGTAATTTGTATGCTATTGTTTTTAGCACTTTTATGTATTTCACTAAAACTGTTTGTATATAAAACAACAAACTACACAAACACAAAGACTAACTCTAGTATTAGCACCTAAATGTTTAACTGTGTGCATGCTGGAAAATGTGTGGTTAAATGGTTAAAAAACACCAGCGACAATTTATTATATTTTCTTTAATTTCTCCCCGTAAATATCACAAATATGTCTTAGAATTTCATTAGTACCTATATATATTTTGATGTAAATATTTTACGTTGGCACGGAGAGTAACACCAGTGAATGTGACATGTACAGTGAAAACCCTCTAAACAGGACACCCTGGTAAGTTCGCGGAATGTTCCCAGGGTGTCCGGTTTAGAGTGGTTCAACTGTAATTCAAGTATACAACCTATTCAAGACATGTTTGCATGGTCATTAAATAATATAGTACATCGAAATTAACCCTTACAATGATGAATAAAAATTTGACGTATCTGGATCTCTGATTGAAAAAATGAGGCTGATTACATTTGGTCAGTCCGACTTATATGTGACTGACGAATAGGGGCTTATTACATTTGGTTAGTCCCGACTTATATGTGACTGACGTAGGGGCTTATTACATTTGGTCAGTCCGACTTATATGTGACTGACAAATAGGGGCTTATTATATGTGACTGACGAATAGAGGCTTATTACATTTGTTACTGGTATAGCTCATTTATGACTGGATAAATGGTCAGTCTGCCTCGTGGTCTAAGGTTAAGACTGGAGAAATGTGGTATATGGTACCTCCTGATCTGCACAGCCTAATACATAGATATAATGGATGCTTCACGATGCTTCACAGACAGGTGCAGACCCTGATCAGACTGTGTGGATGCACAGGCTGATCTGGGTCTACACTGATTGCAATGGCCATATTCCCCATTACTCTAGTTACAATATATCACATATAAATGGACAAAGATTTAAAAAATATTGGTCTCCAAGAATATTCTCTCTCTCTCCCTAACACCAAGTGAAACATTTGCAAACATTAATTACCCCTCCACCCTGGTAGCACACCCATTGTTGTTTGTGCGCCACTGCCCCGGGACAACCAGTAGCCTATTTCATCAACATTGCAAAGTATACTTTACTAGCAAAGTATACTTTGAGGGAGTAATCATTTATTTTTCCTGAAATGCATTATTTCATATAGAACTAACAAATGCATATATTTCATGATTAAAAGTATGCAGAATTATTATACTGAATTTATTACATTATCACAGCCATTAAATGGCTGTGATAATGTAATAAATTCAGTATAATAAAAATTAATAAATTTTAAAAAAAATTGAATATTTCTCCCTCAAAGTATACTTTGCTACTAAAGTATACTTTGCAATGTTGATGAAATGGGCTACAGATCCACATAAGTGTCAGACAGTCAGAGTGCCAAAACTAAGTCCACCCACTCACTATTACACTTGAGGAGGTAAAGATATTTAGTCATCTCAGTTTCATTGGCAGGTTGAGCACAATGGCTCAAACAAAATGGCATTTCAACACACAAATGTTACCAGTGTATTGGGGAAATTCTGGCAAACTTCTTAACCCTTAGACCGCTACTCACAACAATGTCGTCTACTGTTGCTTTTATATATTGCCTTATTTCTCAATAAAAACATGGTTTGACAGCACAGTGCTGTCAAAGCATGTTGTAAGTTATTCTAAAGTGCTGACAAAGCATGTTTTTTTATGACAAAAATGGAAAATAGAAAAGAAACAGCAAACGACAAAAAAATAGGATAGCGGGCTAAGTGTTAACCAGACTCATGGAAACACAGACTGACATACGGATACAGTCCAAACACTTTATGCCTCCCAGCTGAACCGAGACAAGGGGCATAACAAATTAGACTTTTAATAATATTTTTTTCACAAAAAAAGCTATAGGATACAATGAATGTGAATTGAGTTTGCATGCATAACCGGTTCTATACCAGACAGAAATAAAATGCCCAGTTTTGTTTTTTAAGATCATGGTCCATATGACTGACTTTATTAGAAGAAATGCCACTTTTATTGGTGCCACATGCATAACGATGCAGTAATAACCCTAAATATTTGGACAACGTGTTCTGGGAAACCCCTATGATCATTCACATGTTCAAGAATTTCACCTATGTTTGCTGTACTTGGTTCTTCATCAAAGCAATGATGAAAGTAAAACAAAATCATTCGTGTATGTACTATACAGTGTTATGTTGCAGCAAACTCTGACATGCAGTTTGAAAGTTATTGAATGAAAGTGTAGTACTACAAAGTCTTTTCTTATTCTTTGCATGCTAGTGGTGAAAATAACAGCCAACCAATTAGGAGTATTTTTCTTATTTCTCTCTGTAAATGTCTTGTAATTTCATTAGAATTGAGTCCTCCGGACTCAATTCTAATGAAATTTCAAGACATGTTCATGATATTTCCAGGGAGTTTTAAAATAAAATATAATGAATTGATGCCTGCGTTTAACGGCCACACTAAATCGAAGGACTTGCAAACCGTCTGAAAAAGCAGAAGAAAAAAACTTTGGCCAAAATTAAATTTTGAATCTGGGTAAAACCAGTTTGCGGGCTTAATTGTCGTCTGCTATTTTTTCTGCTACCACATATGATCCCACACCCTGAAAATGATAGGTATATCAATCATGCAATTAAATGGAATACACAGATTTCCTGGTATTCATATTTAATTACATCAGTGATACACAAATACAGGCTAACATTACATCACCACCAGGAAAGAAACTGTTATAATGACAGCCAGATACGGACATTACACAACCTTACATGGTTTTATATCTCTTCCTTCACAAAACTGACCACCTACACAGAGCTCCAGATAAGCTTTGTGTCTAAAGAGTATTGTATCCCCTGATTTCAAATTAAATGGGTATTTTATTTTTGCGAATGAATCATTGATTTCTTGGGGAAAAAACAACTGATCAAAACAAATTTAAACATTGACTTATTTGAGTGTATTATTACTTATTCACTTATTTATACTGTAATAAAGTTGAAAAATTACTTAGTTGAGCTGTAAAAAGCAAACACTGTTTGCTTTTTGCAGCTCAACTAAGAAAGTTTTCAACTTTATTACAGTATTTCCACTACACAATTTGAAAATCAATGCATATTTTCACATTGCTGTGAGTATGTTGTACTCCCACTGTTGATAATCAATGCGTATTCAGCTAAAATAAGTGCGTAAAATACACCAACACGCCCCTTATCTGGAGCTCCACTTACACACATCCTGGGGTGGGTGTTATGTAACACATACCTGTACATGTATACTGTGAACCACTACACAATTGGCCCTATATCTTCACTGATGTAGTACAATACAGGTGACCCCAGGAATGTGGATCATGTAACATGATGTAACTTGTAAACTGTTGGAGACATAGCCCTGGACAGTTAAATTACAGTTAGCACTGTGGTGTCTTGTTGCATAGAAATCAACAGGTAAATATACTTACCGTATTAACCCTAAATATTCGGCCACAATTTAATATTAAAGGGGTTTCCCAAAACAAATTATATCCAAATACATTGTTATTTAGACCACAACTGCAATACTAACCATAAATATTGGCACACTCACTTGTGGGGAAACCATACCATTTTATATGTTTCCCCAAAGAAATGGTGTCCGAATATTTAGGGTTATTGCGGTATAGACACCAGTATGAATTTTTTGTTATCAAAAATGAATTTTACATGGAAACAAAAAGAAATAAGACAATACATTTATAATAAAAAGTATAAAACTAATGTTCATAATGATTTTTTACAGTATTATAAACATCTCTTTACAATCCATTTTTTTCTGGCACTAGGTATAATTCAGAACTACGATAAAAATCAACAATTAAATTATTTTTTTACCCCTCAACCAACTTTAATGTAAATTTCTAAGACGTTTGACCTTGAGCACATGGGCAATATAATGAAAATAAGGATGATGACAAATAAGCATACCGGTATGAATTGACTCAAGCCAATCTGACTTAACTCTGCATGCTGGGAAACTTGTGGGTTATATAAATAGTTCAAAAATAGCGGACAAAAGTCATCATATTTTCTTTTATTTCTCCTTGTAAATATCATGAATATGTCTTGGAATTTCATTAGAATTGAGTCCTGAGGACTCAATTCTAATGAAATTCCAAGACATATTTACAGAGAGAAATAACAAATATACTCCTAATTTGTTTGGCGGATATTTTCACCGCTAGCATGCAAAGAGTTATGGTAACAGAGATAGTAAGTAGATAGCTGAAGACTTACATGCAAATCTCGGACAGACAGATGGATGGGTGGCAATTGTATGTACTAACATTTTCTGTGGTGCATAAAAAATTGCATCCAATTGGCATAATTAACATACATGTAGTCTACCTTTCTATAAATTCCAAGTGGAAATGTATAAACACACAGAATACATGTACATACATGTCAGGCATTTCCACGAAAGAGCACTCAATAGTTTCTTACTGAAGTAATAATATTATATATTATATATTTATGCCAGGGACATCGCCAGGCCTGGCTGATGTGGAAGCCCATTATTATGTGATTTTATAACAAAAACAAAACAAATATTATAATATTATAATATAATTATGATATTCAATAGATCCATATATTAAAAAAAAGACAAAATTAGCTGGACGCCCGGGCTTCCAGTCCTCCACCTGGCAACGTGCCTGTATGCTGTAATTTTTTTCTGAAAACCAAGCCTACATGTATTTTCAGCATCATATCTTTTATGCTCCAACAGAAAAACTGCAGTCATTTAAGGTCAGACGATGTTCATAATATTAATTCATATGACATCACAACTATTCAGTTGCACAGCTAATGTTGACACATTATAGTCCATTATGCCACACAGTCACTGACATAACAGGAGTTCATTCACAGAATGCAACATGACATCATGTCTGTTTGCCTGGTCTGTAATGCAGCATGCAACATGACATCATGTTTACATGGGCAGTTTGTAATGTGATGTCATCGTAAACAGTCAGGTCTGACCTTTCAGTTTATGGTGCTCAGGTCAAATAGATTCTGCTTTTGCAGATGATTGCAGGATGGTAGCATGTCATTAACACATTGCAGATGGGATACCATTAAAGTAGTATGAAATTTTCGTTAACAAATCCCTATTTTCATCATTTCTTCTCGAAAGTATATGTTGTCACCACTCATTTGAACTGTTTTTGTAGCGTTACTCCTTGGATTAAAAAAAGGGCATGTGGAGGCCAGAAAAAAATTACATCATTTTGGTTGAATAATGATTTTCAACAAAAAAATATTGTAGCCTAAGACTGGAATCGGGTTCAATAAATGATATTTGTCCTTTCAATATGTTCAATCAACTGTTCAATCAAATGTTTGGATAACATGTCTAATTGTGACATAAATTGTGACTTTAAAGCCACAACAATTTCAAATGTATTGTTGTATTATTATCACATGTACATCAACAACTACATATTTATTTATTTGTCTGTTTTCATAAGTTTAGTACAATGTTAGCAATAAAACACATAACAAGTTAACCCTTAGACCGCTACACACAACAATTGTCGTCTGCTGTTGCTTTTATATCTTGCCTTATTTCTCAATAAAAACATGGTTTGACAGCACTTCATGTTCTGTCAAACCATGTTGTAAATTATTCTAAAATGCTGTCAAAGCATGTTTTTGATGATAAAAATGGAGAATAGAAAATAAACAGCAGACGACAACAAATTAAGATAAAGGTGTAAGGGTTAAAACTGCTAGGTTTAGTGCATATCAAACATTGCTACAATTAAAATGATAAATTATGTGTATAAATTATAACTGTTATTATTATTATTACACAAACTGATGTTTGTATCACAGACACTGTTGGAAAACATTCAATAGTCGATGCAATCTTTCACAGATAGATATAAAACTGGCAAAACCGGTAGATACTAAGATGTCAGTTGTGTTCAAATTGTAACCATGTGTTAACACTTCATAGACCATTATGAATAGTTTTGTCTCAATTTTTTAAAATTCTCTGTACAAAAAAAAATGTTTGTGGCTGTATACATTAGGCCATACAAAAGTACTTTGGTTCTCAGACACGGACTGTGATGCAGGAGGGTGTATTTTTTAAATACATTTTTTTTGTTTTGAGATGTGAAGTCGCCAGATGCATACAGGTTCTATAAAGTTACTATAACCTGGAAAGCCACCAGATTTTCATCCAACATGATTGGATTTAACATATTTTTGCTGGTAGTGATTTTTATTTACAGTACGATTTTATTTCTCCATGACAATAAAATGCTTGACGCACAGGCATTTTTCTGACGCAGCGATATCTGCAGGCCCGTACGCAGGGGGGGGTGCGACGGGTGCGTACGCACCCCCCTAAATTCGCCGAGGTCCGCTATTTTTCAAACAGTAATCTCAACAAATCTTGAAATGCATTAATATACAGGTAATTTGCATGAAAATGTCACAATTTACCACCGTTGAAATCCGAATTTAAATGACATAAAATGCAGGAGAGTGCATTTCATGCCATCTAGGTTTAAAAAATTTCAGAGGGGTGCGTCAGGGGCTCGCCCCATGTAGTGGCGCGAGTACGCTAGGGGGGTTCAGGGGCTCGCCCCATAGTGGCGCGAGTACGCTAGGGGGGTACCCCCCCTAGTACTCGCGCCACTACATGGGGCGAGCCCCTGACGCACCCCCCAATATAAAATCCTGCGTATGGGCCTGATCTGTGAACCAAAGTTCTTTATTTATGGCCTTAGACTACATGAACTAATACTGCTGTGACAGGTAAACTAATGCAAACAAATACAAACCCATAATCACCTTTGACACCCACCAGCTGTACTTCTTACATCATATTATTGGAACCCAATATACCCCATAATGTCCTAGCTAATACTATTATGAACATGTATGCCAGTATATGCAAACACATGAATAGTAATTAACCCTTACTACGCTGAATTAAATGTTGTCGTCTGCTGGAAATGTTTTATTTTCAATATTTCTCGACAGAAACCTGGTTTTGACAGCACATGAGAATCGTCTCCAGTGGAGACGATTCTCATGTGCTGTCAAAACCAGTTTTTTGGTTAAGAATTAAAGCAAAAATGAAAAACAGCAGACGACAATTTCCGTCAACAGCGTAGGAAGGGTTAAGGCAGCAGAACAAACATGAACTGCAGAAAAGTAGATTATTCTCGAAAACGTTACCAAAATAAGTATTGGTTAAAGACCCCATCAACCAAGTTTGACAAGGATATGCAAATGAGAATGGTAGTTAGAAACTAAAATTATGAATGTAAATGAATAAAGAATTTTGCATCCAAATCGTTTTAATGGCAGATTAATGACTGGTATCAGACTGGTTTCAGCAATGGTAGGCATCAAGCCTGCCATTGCTGACACTGCAGTCTGATACCAGTCTGAACAGTTCGCCATTGAATCTGTGAAACACAAGTTTTAACAAATACAATAGATGCTTATCAGGCTACAGGAATGTGCTAGGAGATTAGGGGCCGTTTCACTAAACACTTAATTACGACTAAAATGTCACTAAACTTCCTATGACTAAAATGTTCGTAAGTGCAAATTTAAGATTGTCTGGAAATTTCAATTGATGGATTTACATGTATTGAGCATAGGCTGCATACATGTATGCAGCCTATGCTCAATAAATGTAAATACAATAATTGATTACACAAAAACATTGTTAATGTGAAATTTACAGACTATCATAATGTTGCACTTACGAACATTTTAGTTGTACGAAGTTTAGTGACACGACCCCCAGATGTTAAACTGGTCACAAATGTCATAAGCCAAATTTCTTCAGTAACAGTCACAGATTATGAGATAAATGTGTCATAAATGCCACAAACTATCTTCATACTCTTCATACTCAGGTCATTGGCTAAATTGGCCAGAAAGGTCATAAGCCCCATTCATCCAATAATCATAGATCTTGAGCTGGACTGGCTAAATTTGCTGTAATCCCCATTTATTTATCCAGTCATGCAGTCACATATCAGGAGAAAGAGACTTGTCGCAAATGCTCCAGTCAGATATCAGGAGCCAGACTGGTAAAAAATGCCATATATGTACATACAACTTCTCCAGTCACAGTGTCAGTAACAGATCAGAAGCCACCTAGATCAAATTTCATACAATCCATTTCTTCAATCAAAATCTCAGATCATAAGCTAGACTGGCTATACACGCCACTAGCCACATTTCTCCATATTCTCGTCTGGTATCAGGTAGGTTAGGTTTCCCCATGTGTAGTCTCTGTGTAAGGAGGTGGGTAGGTGTGAACACAGATTGCCACATGTGGCCACATGTTGGGTAACCAAGACACCCAGAGCCACTTACTGAGGGTAACCACTAACGGGCAGATGGGAAAACCATCTTTGTGCATGTACAAAGACTACAGTATGAGGTCCCCAGAATTTTGATACTGGTAAACAATTCCCTGATATAGTATTGGTGCTGCTTGGTAACAATACAGATATTTCCCTGATTTTTTCCTAATTCACCTCAATTTTCCCTGATTATATTTTTGTCACTTGCAAATTTGTATTTGCCATATTATGCATTTGATTGTATTGCAATATAAATACCTTACAATTTCATATAACATTTGTTGTTTAACCTTTACAATGCTGAATTAAATAATTTTGTTGTATGCCATTGTTCCCCAGCCACACACACACCCCCCACCCTATTTTTCTAAAACAAAAACATGGTTTGACTAAACTTTAGAATCATTTCCAATGGTCTCTTGAGTACCCTTCTAGAAAATGTTAACCCTTTCAACACTACAGCCCTCTATAGCGGTGCTTGCAAATAGTGTAGATCCAGATGATGAGCAGTCTCATCAGGATTAGCACTTTTTGCAAGTAATTTTTGAGAACAAAAACATCCACTTTTTCATAAATGTTCTAGTTTGAAAATAATTTTGTGATAATTAGATTGGTCGGAAAATTAACATTTAAACCCCATTCCAGTTACTTAATTAAGGGTTAAAGGGTTAAAATCATGGATCCAGATTCAGTTGACAACCAATTCTATTTCCGTACATTTCAGTCGAGTGACATCACCGTGATGCAATAAACTGCCGACCGTGACAGCCGTGTCCAATGCAGTAAGACGCCATCGACCCGCCACCACCCCTGCCCCCTGCCACGATGCAGGACGCCTACTCCGCCATGATGGGCCAACCACAGAGGACCTCCGACTACAAGCCCGACCCCGGGCTCGCGTTCAAGTCGTACAACCGGCAGTCGTCTATCTCGCCATCCACTGTACCTGGTTCGTCCTCATACTACCACGGTCTGCAGTATGGCTCGGCCTCGTTCCCGCCCCTGGACTCATACCCGGGCTCCATGTCCATCCCCACCTCCGCCATGGGCACGGACTACACACCGCTACCCGCGCACATGCAGGGTTCACAATCCTCACAGCCCTCCCACATGATAAACTCGATGTCACGGACATATCCGCCAGTACACACGATGACAAGTGCCGGCATGACATCTGGCCACGACTCACATCTGCGTCTCCCCGACATGTCCTCACCACTGCCATCCACATCCACACGAGCCAGTTCCGTGTCCCCCGAAGGTCACTCCGGCCATTCGGACCCCGGTCACATGTCCGGCGACTCCCCCATCAATATCTCCACCTCGAGGGACTTCAGTAGCGACACCAGCAGTGAGAAATCCGGAGACAATAAGGAAAGCGACGAGTCGTTGCTCATGCCACCCAAGAAGCGTGCATTCGATGGTATTGATGCAAAGGATGATACATACTGGGACAAACGAAAGAAAAATAATGAGTCAGCAAAGCGTTCGCGGGAGGCACGACGAATGAAAGAAGAACAGATAGCGCTCAGAGTAGTGTATCTCGAACAGGAAAACTTGCAGCTACGGACTGAAGTGTCATTGCTTAAGACAGAGATTGAAAAATTAAGGTGTATGTTGTATAATTCTTAATTTAATTAGTGATCTGTGTGTATGTAATCAAGTGGATGATAGATAGCAGTGATGGCGAAATGAAGCGACCAGAACTTCAATATCGAGTTGGCAATATCGATACTGTATCTAGGAAAATCCAGTTAATTTCCAAATACCCAGTGATATACATGTGTATATGTGAAGATTAATCCTTTCATCCCTAAGTAACTGGAATGTATTTTTATATGTTAATTTCCGGACGAATCCAAACCATCACAAAATGATTTTCAGACTAGTCCATTTATGAAAATGGGATGTTTTTGTTCTAAAAAATATGAAAATTACTTGCAAAAAGTGCAGATCCTGATGAGACGGCGACGGCTCGTTACGAGCCGGCTCATCTGGATCTGCACTGTTTGCAAAGTTGCAAACACCGAAATAGCGGGCTTTCAGGTTCACAGGGTTAATTTCCAATTACCCAGTGATATACATGTGTATATGTGAAGATTAAATGTAGATGTGTGATTGTAAATACAGTGAAACCTAAATTGGACACTCTGGAGAATATATCCAGAGCTCCAGATAAGGTGCGTATTGGCGTGTTTTAAGCACTTATTTTAGCAGAATACGCATTGAAAATCAAAAGTGGGAGTACAAAACACTCACAGCAATGCGAAAATATGCATTGACTTTCAAATTGAGTAGTGGAAATACTGTAAAAAGTTGAAAATTTACTTAGTTGAGCTGCAAAAAGCAAACAGCGTTTGCTTTTTGTAGCTCAAATAAGTGAATTCTTAAATAAGGAAGTAAATCAATATTACATTTGTGAAAATAAAATATGCATTGAATTTGAAATCTGGGGGTAATAATACTCTTGAGATACAAAACTTATCTGGAGCTCTGACATATCTATTCCACTTCGATGGCCATTGCTGCTTGGTAGCTTTGATTGCAATATCTGTCCATGATTGCAAATACCCTCTAATGTGTTACAGAGTGATCATGCACTTGATTTACAGTGGAGCCTCTCGAAACCGGACACCCTGGGGACCCCTGTTTAGAGAGGTTCCACTGTATATGTATTTAAATGTGAATTGAATGTAATATTATGTAGTAAGTCAGCAGAATACAATGTACTTAGTACAATTCTTATGACACATACTTGGATTGCATGCCAAAGGGACTACAATCAACTCAAATATGATGATAAATTTTGCTGTGCACATATTTATGTACATGGTCCCATGCTCAAACTCAGGAAGCTTAATTGGTCGAGGCTGAGCTATGCTCTGCTCAGTCGCGACCAAAACAAACTGCCTGCTTTTGAGCATAAAATTCCAGAACGTGCTTAGAAAGTTGTTACAATCACAAGCTGAAGAATGTGTCGTACAAGGTCAGCACAAAAATAGAAGATGCAAATTTCCCTTATGTCACGTTGTGTGTGTACAGATTGTTTATGAAGTTCAACCATATTTATCCACTGCTGTGCCCTTTTGTGATAACCATCCATACATACTGTTCACCAATCACCAGTGCATTAACCCTTTCCCTGTTTTGCGATATTTTGACTCTTCCAAATCAAAAACATCTGAATAAAAGAATCAAATGCTGGGTCAAATGATGGTTAAATTATCTGATAGAGTAGAAAACATTGTGGGAAAAGGAGAAATTGCTTGTTACAAGCAATTTCTCCTTTTCCCACAATGTTTTCAGAAGACATCTTCTGCAGAGGCGCGAAAAGTCGTTTCTATCAGCGCATTAACCCTTTCCCTGTTTTGCGATATTTCGACTCTTCCAAATCAAAAACATCTGAATAAAAGAATCAAATGCTGGGTCAAATGATGGTTAAATTATCTGATAGAGTAGAAAACATTGTGGTAAAAGGAGAAATTGCTTGTTACAAGCAATTTCTCCTTTTCCCACAATGTTTTCAGAAGACATCTTCTGCAGAGGCGTGAAAAGTCGTTTCTATCAGTGCATTAACCCTTTCTCTGTTTTGCGATATTTCGACTCTTCCAAATCAAAAACATCTGAATAAAAGAATCAAATGCTGGGTCAAATGATGGTTAAATTATCTGATAGAGTGGAAAACATTGTGGGAAAAGGAGAAATTGCTTGTTACAAGCAATTTCTCCTTTTCCCACAATGTTTTCAGAAGACATCTTCTGCAGAGGCGTGAAAAGTCGTTTCTATCAGGGAAAGGGTTAACCAGTGTCTCCCCCAGGATGCAAAAGGGGCATACTAAGGTCAACAAAAATAGCGATTACATGGGGCGCTTCAGTATATATGGATATCCATAATTCGATTGTTGGATATCCATAATTCGATTGTTGGATATCCATAATTCCATTGTTGGATATCCATAATTCGATTGTTGGATATCCATAATTCCATGGGCGCTATTTATTCAGTATATTATATGGATATCCATAATTTGTTTGGATATCTATAATTTGATTTTTGGATATCTATAATTCGACTTTTTGATATCCAAAATTCAACTGTATTTATGGATATCCAAAATTCAAATTATGGATATCCAAAATTCAAATTATGGTTATCCGTAAATACTGAATACCGGTAAATAGCAAAGCAGCGTCCCATACTTATTCAGCATGTAAAGTCTTGGAAAACAAATTACATCATCATAAATGGTGAATTTCAGTACAGATATTTATTTTCTTTTTTGTTATTTTTTTTCTCAGGGAAGTATAGCAGCACCAAAGCCGAGAATGGTTTGAAATAATGCTATTAAAATAGACTGGGGGAAGCGCTACATGTATCATCATGATTATAGTAATGTATATTTCCATGAAAACAGATAGCAACGCTTATGCTGTGTTCACATATACTCTTTTGAGACTAAAACACTACTAGCCAAATCAACCGGTGATTTCATATAACCGTGATGAACATGTAAAGTGCAGGGATTTTGAATTAACCCTTTCAACACCACGAGTCAGGGGCCGTTTCACTAAACTTTGTAGGACTAATTGTGCACTTACAAACAAGTTTAGTAGTGAAACGGTCCCCTGTATAGTGGTATTGGCAAAAAGTGTACATGTCTAGATCCAGATGAGCCGGCTCGTCACGAGCCGTCTCATCAGGATCAGGGGCCCGTTTCACTAAACTTCTTACGACCAAAATGTTCGTAAGTTCAAATTTAAGATCGTCTGTAAACTTCAATTTATGGATTTACATTTATTGAGCATAGGTTGCATATGCTCAATAAATGTAAATCCAATAATTGTTTACAAGAAAACATTGTTAATGTGAAATTTACAGACTATCATAAGTTTGCACTTACGAACATTTTAGTCGTAAGAAGTTTAGTGAAATGGGCCCCTGCACTTTACTTAGGGGTGAAAGGGTTAAAATGCATGTGTACACATGACTTATAATGTGCAATTGATTGACTACATGTACGACTTGTAAGCTGAATATTCAGACACCATGTACATTGTTATCGTGATAAACAGGTACAACCATAATAACATAACCCTAAATACTCGGACACACTATATAAATATATGGTCACTCACAACGAAGTGTCACAATATTTAGGGTTAGTATGGCTGTACTGGTGTATCGCAATCTATCCCGTCAACACGTATGCGTATGTGCCGTGAAACATTTTTGATATCCTGTCAATACGACCTAGTCACTGCGTGTGAATATGTGCGGTTTGATTCTCCGATTTTGAGGATGAAGCTGGGGTTATTTTTTGGCATGTTAAAGCTAGTTGTAGGTGTTGACGGGATAAATAGAATAGTAGGTTAGTGCCGTGAATGGGAAAAATATCTGGCGCGGCACGGAAACGGGATGGGTTTGGCAAGCCTCGCCCATCCCGTTTCCTAAGCCTTGCCAGATATGTTTTCCCATTCACGGCACTAATCTACTATTCTCTATAACAATGCATTTCGATACAATTTCTTTTGGGAAACCCCTATTTTCATAGGGGTTCCCCAAAATAAATGGTCTCCAAATACTTGGGGTTATTATGTTAACCACAAATATTTGGACATCCTTGCTGTGAGAAACCGTATATTAATGTTTGTTTCCCAGAATAAATTGTGTCCGAATATTTAGGGTTATTACAGTATATCGGAAGTGTTTGTCTAACAGGATTTCTAAAAACATTTTTTACAGTATACGGTACATGTATGTACATTTGTCATTTAAAAATATCATTGATTGAAACAAGAACAGGATTTTGATAATTGCTCTTTATACTGTTTCAAATGTGTATTTTTAGCATTATATTATACAAGACCTACAGGGTGTCCCAATAATAATTGCAGGGATTCCGCTGGCGATCGCCATAAAAATAAACAATTGGCGATAAAAAATTATAATTTTTCGAAAAAAAATTCGAAAATTGTAATTTTTATCGCCAATTTTTTGAAGTGGCGATTTTTTTATTTTCCCCAGCGGAATCCCTGTAATTGTGACCCAATTCAAACAGCTGTAATGTGTTTAATTAAATGAAGACATGTTCACTGATTATACTGAGTGTGTCCCCTTGAACAAAGATTCAAGTGTTAACTCTTTGCATGCTGGCGGTGAAAATAACATCCAACAAATTTGTAAATCTATGTACCGGGTAACACTGGACATGACCTATATCCCTAAATAAGTAGGTCAAGGTAACCAGAATGACACATGGGGGTTAGCCACAAAATATCATGTGAGGAAGCTATTGAATTGTGGGGAGACAATAAAAACGTTATTCATAGCTACAGTGGGGTCAGCGTGTAAGTGCACACACGAACGAACACGACAGGTTGGTTCGCTACCCACCCAAAGTGTATGTTGTTACCACTCAGTTGAACCGTCTCGCCGAGACGGTTCAACTGAGTGGTAACAACATACAATTTTGATGCGAAATGAGAAAAAGTGCAGAACAATATTTACATTTTTTTTTTATACATGAAATACAGTGGGGTCAACGTTCCAACCTGTCGTGTTCGTTCGTGTGTGCACTTACACGCTGACACCACTGTATTTGGATTAGATCCCCGTTTTATTGGAGCACCCTGTACATGTGTGTACAAGCATGTATATTGTATTAAACCTAAATAACACAGTTTATTCTGGTAAACACACATTAATATATGCTTTCTATGTCCAAATATTTACACTATCAATATATTTGGATTGTCTATCACACTATCAATGTATTTGGATTGTCTATCACACTATCAATGTATTTGTATACAATTCAAAACAAAGTGTGTCCAAATAGTTAGGTTTATTACGGTATTACAATGACATGACAATCGGGGAATAATAGTAAATATTCTTTTGAAATCCAATTTCATAAAAAGTCCTGTGCCATAAAACACATGCCATAATAATGAGCTTGCATATGTGTGGGTCTGCTAGCTTAAAGACGCCGGATCAATCATTTTTTTTACATATTTGTAATTCATGTATAAAAAAACCGGAATGTAAATATTTTTCTGCATTTTTTATCATTTCGCATCAAAAGTGTATGTTGTTACCACTCAGTTGAACCGTCTCTGCGAGACGGTTCAACTGAGTGGTAACAACATACACTTTGGGTGGGTAGTGGGGGCACCCAGTAGATTCGCCGGACCAATCTTACGATGCTTCCAGCGCCCCTGTAAGATGTACCCTGCATAATTTATAACCATTTCAACTCTGTAAGTTAACCCTATGCAACCTCATACCGGAACACAAATATCTGCGTTTCTAACATCGGTTTGCATAGTGTTTGGTTGAAACAGTCAGTGGAAAAGACATCCGCTAAATATCCAAATAATTGTGTTTCTAACATCGAGTTACATACGGGTGAACTGCATCTGCTATATTTGCAAACATTGCAGTCAGACCAGCCGTTTCATCAGGATCTGCAGCGTTTGTTGGGTATTTTATAAAAAAAATTAATTACATGTAATTGAAGAGTTCAGTGCTTTCATTAAAATTGTTTTTGATTTTTATTAAAATTTCAGAATTTTTTTAATTGCGCGCTTAAACAATGAAAATATTTTTCTTATTTCTCTCTGTAAATATGTCTTGGAATTTCATTAGAATTGAGTCCTCCGAAGGACGCAATTCTAACGAAATTCCTGGAAATATTCATGATACTTACAGGGAGAAATAAAAGAAAATATACTGAATTGTTGTCTGCTATTTTTGAACTATTTATAGCCCACAACTTTCCCAGCATGCAAAGGGTTAAATAGACAAAGAAGGAAATCTTCCAATTTCAGGAATTTTTGGTCATTTTCTGAGAGTAATTTAAGTCCAATTCCTGTCAATGAAAGCAATGATAGTCCATTCTGGAAGTCGGACTTCGTCCATTTCGCACATCTTCCGGTTATAATTACCCCCTGTCAAGGAGCGCAGGGGGAAATCTGACCCATTTTCTTATATATTTAATAATTTTTTAACACTTATAACAAACTAATTCCGGATTGTTTGAGAACGTTTAAATGCAAATTTATACGGTTTGATAGAAAATAAAAAAACATTCTTGTGTTTGCTTAGGATTTACATTATTTTAACAACATTTTCTGTTGTGAATATGATGTACCTAGAGTGAAATCTATTGGGTAACCCCCAAGTTACCATGGCCGAATTTGTGTCACGTGACCTGTTTACGTCACACCAACTTCCAGAATGCATTAGTATGGAACAGTCCATGTCGCATAATAAGGGGTGACAATGTTCAAGTCCAACATTGTCATGGCGACGCACATAATTATGAGTGATGACCCAATAAATAAGGTCATAAATTTGCCATGTATATGCATGAATTAAAGACTGTAAAGTATGTGTCTTGTTCAAATTCTATATCGCCAATCTATTCTTATCTGCATAGAGATCTGTCACCTGCAGATAATTTGACCATATCCAAGCTTGATTTGTGTCTGTATGTGGTTGTGACTGGAGAAATGGGGCTCTTGGGCTATGCGACCAGTGTAGATTCAGATCAGACTGTGCATCCGCACAGTCTGATCTGCATCTGCACTGTTCGCCATTCCACCATTGAACAACCGTCATGCTTGTAACAAACAAGGAGTATACATCATTATCAGGCTACAGGAGTGTACTATTTGATCAGGAGCTACACTGGTCACTAATCCCATAAGCCCCATTTCTCAAGTCACAACCGTATATGACCTTGTAAAACCCTGTGCAATCAATCAATTGTTTGCGTTCGCCATTCTTGACACCTTACAGAAGAAATGAGCTAAACTATTGTGATCCATATATCTACTTGAAAATTATGTCACACATATTATTTTCAAATTTTCCGCACGCATGTATTTCATTTGGAGATGTCTAAATTTCAGACGGAAAATGCAGTATTTCCACATGTAGTTTTATAACAAAACAAATGTCAATGTTGAAGTATCAAATTTACACTGAAACAATAAAATGTGACTTATCAACACACAAATGCCCCCCGGTGGCAAGTTGGAGAAACTCCAGCAAACGGACACACAGACTGAGGGACCCGCGGACACACACTTCAAACACTATGTGCCTCCTGGCTCTACCGAGACACGGAGGAATAAAAATGTTCTTAATTCGAAGAAAGATCAAAACTGGTAGATTAATATATAATCCACTGTTAAATCCAGCTAATGTATGGTAATAAAATAGTTAAGTACAAGTACTACGGAATTTTGCATGGACATGTCAAATGAAGAAAAAACAGTTTTAGCAATATAATCCTTTTGACAAAATAATAATGACTATAGTTATGCTTGTATGTATTGTTAAAGTTTTTGCATAATAAGATTAATATCAGTAATCAACAATAATTCAATCCTATCAAAAACTAGATCTAGATGTATGCCATCAAAAGATTACTTGCTATGGCTACAGTTTAACCGTTTCAACACTACTGACCTCTTTAGCCGTGTTTGCAATCAGTGTAGATCCAGATGAGCCGGCTCATCAGGATCTGCACTGTTTAAAAGTACTTTTTATATTTATTTTTTTCCAGAAAAAACAACAACAAAAAAGCACACCAAATCATTTTGTGACAATTGGGTTGGTCCAAAGTAAACATATCAGTCCATTTCAGTTATTTAGGGTTGAACCGATTAATTTGACAGGCATCAAGAATAAATTCCTGTCAGTGGCATGGATAAAGGGCTGACAACAAAGGAATACTAGTATATCAAAGTACATGCTACCCATCATGGGGTGGGTGGTTGGTTGGATGAACGAGCCGGCGTAAATTAACTGTGGGGTTCCTCCTTATAGGAATCACGATTTGCCTGGTTTGGCCCTCAGGTATGTCTTTATCTTTGGCGCCTTTGTTACCCGGGAGTTGAATTGGGTTATTGCTCATTATAAAAGTAGTAAGATTATTACTGATCCTACTGCTTTTGGGAGGGGGCCAAGTGATTCTGGTGTGGCGAGGACCTGGCATCAGATCAGGATTATTCTGATTTCAGGGCTGAATATATTTAATTTTTTTTGTAAATATTCAGTTCTGATTTTGGGATTTTCCCCCCATTTGTACATGTACTTGAATATGTACATGTACTTGTACATGTAATAAACGGGATTTAGTACTAAACCCATTGACCCGGCCTTAAATGACCTTAGCTGTTGATAGGCCGTTAAACCCCAACAAACAAACAAAACCATCATGGGTGGCAGGTGGGAGCATGCGATGGGTAATTTAACGATCGGGGTTCATCCTTACCAGAATTCCGACTGGAGACCCGGTTTGGCCCTCATGCACATACGTCTTTGGCATTTTGTATGTGACAGTTGAATCTGGTTATACCCCTTATGTGACTATTATGATTATTCGTAATCCTATTTTAGGGGAAGGGGCCAAGTGACTGGTATGGTATGGACCTGGCACCATATTCTAGTTTCAGGGCTGAATAATGTTTTTCTCGATGTAAATATTCTGTTCTGATTTTGGGATTTTCCCCCAAATGGCAATGCAGCAGGTTTAAACGGGGTCAAACAGGTTTGCCCGGCCTTACATGACCATAGCTGTTGATAGGCCGTTAAACACCAATAAACAAACAAACATGCTACCCATCACACAGAAAAACTAGAAATGGACGCTTGTCGACAAGCGCATGTGTATCCCCCTCCCCAGATACACAAGTAGTTTGAAAAAAGGGTGATCGAGTTATGCTCCGGAGACAAAATCGGTGACGGACAAAGGGAGATAACTAAACAATTAGTGATGCAAGAGTTGTCATTCTTGCGCGACACACCTTTAGGATCAATGCATGTGTGAAGCTACTGGAGCGCAGAATTATTTGTTAATAGTCCTATATTTATGTACATATATCTGCACAGGTGCACATAATTCCACAATATTTTCAACACAATTGACGGAAATGTAATATAGAATGTAATGTAAATAAAAAAAATAATGCTCGCTACTGGAGCCGAGAATTTTTTTAATATTATAGTCCTATATTTATCTACATATATCTGCACAGGTCCACATACTGCCACAATATTGTCAACACAGTTTAGGTAAATGTAATAATTTAGCTGTATAAATTACCTGTAATAAGTTAGTGGTCAGTTAAAAAATTGAAAAAGAATGTAAAAATTTTTTTTTTTAAAAAGTTGAGAAAAAAAAGTTGAAAAATAAAAATTAATAATGCTTGCTACTGGAGCCCAGAATTTTTTTTTAATAGTCCTATATTTATCTACATATATCTGCACAGGTCCACATAATGCCACAATATTTTCAACACAGTTTACGGAAATGTAATATACAATTTATTTTTTTTTAAATAATGCTCGCTACTGGAGCCCAGAATTTTTGTTAATAGTCCTATATTTATCTACATATATCTGCACAGGTCCACATACTGCCACAATATTGTCAACACAGTTTACGGAAATGTAATAATGTACCTGTATAAATTACCTGTAATAAGTTAGTGGTCAGTTAAAAAATTGAAAAAGAATGTAAAAAAAAAAATGGAAAAAATAATTAAATTAAAAAAAAGAAAAAGAATAATGCTGGAGCCCAGAATGTTTTTTAATAGTCCTATATTTATCTACATATCATATATACACAGGTCCACATATTCCCACAATATTTTCAACACAGTTTACGGAAATGTAATATAATCATTTACCTGTATACATTACCTGTAAGTTGTCAGTGGTCAGTTGCACATGCTAGCACATGCACAGGTGAATAGTCTGTATATAGCACTTACCACCTTATGCTACTAGACAAAAATTAAATTGAAAAATAATTTAATTTGAAAAAAAAAATGAAAAAAAAAAATGGAAAAAAAAAGTTTAAAAATAATAATGCTTGCTACTGGAGCACAGAATTTTTTTTTTAATAGTCCTATATTTATCTACATATATCTGCACAGGTCCACATAATGCCACAATATTTTCAACACAGTTTACGGAAATGTAATATAATCATTTACCTGTATAAATTACCTGTAAGTGGTCAGTGGTCAGTTGCATATGCTAGCACATGCACAGGTGAATAGTCTGTATATAGCACTTACAACCTTATGTTACTAGACAAAAATTGAAAAATAATTTGAAGAAAAAAAATGAAAAAAAAAATAAAAAAAAATTAAAAAAAAAAGTTTAAAACTAATAATGCTTGCTATTGGAGACCAGATTTTTTTTTAATAGTCCTATATTTATCTACGTCTATCTGCACAAGTCCACATAATGCCACAATATTTTCAACACAGGACCCAATGTAGTAATTTACCTGTATAAATTAACTGGTCAACAGTGGTCAAGCACTGGACATCTGCACATGCTAGCCCATGCTAGCACATGGTTCTCCCAGTTTCTATTGTTCTCTCTACAGGTAAGGTGTACAGAGCACACAGAAAAGGTGTACAGAGCAGACGAGAAAACAGGTCTTCATGCATTATTGTCCAGTTTGTAGAGTGCGCAAAACAAAAAAAGGGAGATAACTCAAAAATTAGCTATGCAAGAGTTGTCATTCTTGTGCGCGACACACCTCCGGGTCGTGGTCTATGCATGTGTGAAGTTTCATGAAAATATTCCAAAGGGTGGTCGAGTTATGCTCTGGACAGGAAATCAGTGAGCGAAAACAAAAAAAGGGAGATAACTCAAAAATTAGCTATGCAAGAGTTGTCATTCTTGTGCACGACACACCTTCGGTTCGTGGTCTAATTGAATGTGTTAAGTTTCATAAAAATATTCCAAAGGGTGGTCGTAGTTATGGTCAATCAGTGCGCGAAACAAAAAAGGGAGATAACTAAAAAATTAGCTATGCAAGAGTTGTCATTCTTGTGCGTGACACACCTTCGGGTCGTGGTCTATGCATGTGTGAAGTTTCATGAAAATATTCCAAAGGGTGGTGGAGTTATGCTCCGGACACGAAATCAGTGCGAGAAACAAAAAAGGGAGATAACTCAAAAATTAGCTATGCAAGAGTTGTCATTCTTGCGCGCGACACACCTTCGGGTCGTGGTCTATGCATGTGTGAAGTTTCATGAAAATATTCCAAAGGGTGTTCGAGTTATGCTCCGGACAAGAAGTGTCTGCGGCGGACGCGGACGCGCGCCGCGCTGTCAAATCCATAGTATCCCCCGACGGAGTCCGGGGGATACAATAACAACCACCCCACACATGTAACTCAGATGTAGCCGAAAAACTTTCACACAAATCTTGCACAGACGGACGGATAATAACTTGTTCATACATGTACATGCAAATAGCAATAGCCTAGCATTGGGAGGTTTGTGACAAGAAACTACTTTTTCAACACTTATTCAGTTCAAAAAGCTCTCTTCCAATAAAAGGGTACCAGCCAATTACAGATAACATAATTGTTTTTGAATTTATATGTACCAGCATTTATGAAATAAAATATAATCCACACGTAAGTCCCCAAATGGTGTTCGAAATTAATGGAAGATAGACGAATCAGAAATTCTGAAGATTTTCACTAGGGTTATCTTGGAGTTCCTATTAACACAGGTGTCAAAGTTTCTACCATCAAGCTGCAACTGCCACCAATCCCAATATCAAACACTTAGATGCTACAATTGACATGTTTACTGACTAAATTACTGAATCAAGGTTCTCACAAGACAAGTAAGTCTCCCAGGAGTTGTTAATGAGTTAATGAAGTCAATTAACTTGGTATATGTAAAATCACACAGCTGGGTACATGCAAACAGCATAGACCCTGATCAGCCTGCACGTTCTGTGCAGGCTGATCAGGGTTTATACTGTTTGATACAATAGTTGCAGCGGTGGGAACAGTTACAAATGTAAAATCCTGAAAATGGGTAAACAAAATTTTGTTTGCACCCACAAATGTGTAAATCACAGTTTAAAGTCTCATCCGACAAACCAGTGGGATGAAAATACTATGAAAGTATTTTTGATGCACATGGCGAGGTTTGAACGCACAATCTCCGGATCGGAGTTCAGGTACTCTATGTATTTTTGATACCTGAGGCGAGGTTTGAACCCACAACCTCCAGATTGGAAGTCAATTGCTCTAATCCCTAGGCCACAACCCATCCCTAAGTAGCAATCAAATAGTGATCAATCAGCTAGTTTTGTTCCACATTTTGAATAGTGTCTATCTACACAGGTGTCTATCTGCACAAGTGTCTACCCACTGAGAATCAATTTCAGGGGATTATCAAGAAGCTAAAGTAATCCACAAGTTTATTCCCACCATATCTCCCAAGGGGACAGAGATAGCCCCATCTGTAGGGTGTATTTCCTGTTTGGGATTAGATGTGAACATGTACACTACCAGCTTCACTATTCTTGAAATCAAGCAGCTTGATTGACTAGCCTGAACTGTAGCACAGACAATCAAATGGCTTGATTGGGAGTTAGCATTGCAAATAGATGTTCAGAAATGTTGACATCTGGGCAAGATTAACGGAAGTGGTTGTGTACAACTGGATTCAGACTGGTAGAAGAATGAATCCCTGCTGGTTTTGGCAACATTTGAGAAGGTACTCAATAAATGTGGCTGTGACTAGAGAAATAGAGTTATGGTATTTGACGTCCAGCCCTTACAATGCTGAATTAATTTGTGTCGTCTGCTGAATATTTTTTATTTTCCATTTTTCTCATCAAAAACATGGTTTGGCAGCACTTTAGAATCATTTCCAATGGAAATGATTCTAAAATGCTGCCAAACCATGTTTTTACTGAGAGAAAAGACAAAATATGAATTAACAGCAGAAGACTATTTTCGGTTCCGGCATTTTAAGGGTTAGAGTGGTTAATTGCTGTGACTAGAGAAACGGGATTATCATGGTTGGTGCTTTGTGGGTATTCTGCTACTAAAATAGGAATTTCCCTACCAATATTTGTGGTTGTGACTAGAGAAATGGGGCTTATCATTATGGGATTTGTGACCAGTGTAGCTCCTGATAAAATAACACATTCCTGATAATAATCTATTTTGCTTCTTAGAAGCATTATGTGTGTTTCGTTGATGGAATAGTGAAAAGTGCAGATCCTGATCAGACTGTGCGAATGAACAGGCTGATCTGGATCTACATTGGTCCCATTTCTCCAGTTACAGCCACATTTCAGAATTTGTCATTTTGGCAGATACTGACAAATACAGTAGATCTTGAGGAGACGGCTCGTTACAAGCCATCAGTAGCCAATTTCATCAAAATTGCAAAGCATACTTATCTAGCAAAGTATACTTTGAGGGACTAATAATTTATTTTCCCCGAAAAGCATTATTTCATATAGAACTAACAACTGCATATATTTGATGATTAAAAATATGCAGAATTATTATACTGAATTTATTACATTATCACAGCCAAAATGGCTGTGATAATGTAATAAATTCAATATAATAACAATTAATAAATTTATCCTTAAATTGAAAATTTCTCCCTCGAAGTATACTTTGCTAGAAAAGTATACTTTGCAATGCTGATGAAATAGGCTACTGGATGTACAGTATTTGCAAATGTTAGCTTTATGGAATGCCGACTTGAAAGGACTAAGCCTCATTTCTCATAGATCAGTGACTAGACTGGCTACATATACCATAAGCTCCTTTCTAAGGTCAAATGTCATTAACTAGACTGGCTACATATACCATAAGCCCCTTTCTCAGGTCAAAGGTCATTAAGTAGACTGGCTACATATACCATAAGCCCCTTTCTCAGGTCAAAGGTCATTAACTAGACTGGCTACATATACCATAAGCCCCCAATTCACATCCACAAATGACACAATGATGGTTTTCTCACAGGCGCCTGTCTAAATGACCATAAGGTAACCACAGGGGCGTGAAACCCAAATGGAACAACATCCCACAGAAAATTACAACTAATTGTCTTGCGACCAGTGTAGACTAAAAATGGACGATTGAATAAATGTGGTTTTACATCCGTTCAACAAGGTCACTTATAATTTGCCCCACTGTCTAAGCCAATCGCTGGCCATTATCAAGCTCCACTTATATCAGACAATCTGATGTGGATCAGAGGGCCCATTTCACTAAACTTCGTAAGACTAAAATGTTCGTATGTGCAAAATTATGATAGTCTGTAAATATCACATTAAGAATGTGTTCTTGTAAACAATTATTGGATTTACATGTTTTGAGCATAAGCAGCCTATGCTCAATAAATGTAAATCCATCAATTGAAATTTCCAGACGATTCCAAATTTGCACTTACGAACATTTTAGTCGTAGGAAGTTTAGTGACACAGGCCCCTGATCTGCCGTCATCATTCACAATGCAATCAGTGAACCATGCATTAGGTTGCCAGCGAACAGTGTGGAGCAATATCCCAATTCATAAGCGCACAGGATGATCAGAATCTACACTGGCCAATTTGTTTGTTGGTGTTAACGGCCTATCAACAGCTAAGGTCATTTAAGGCCAGGCAACGGGTTTGATCCCGTATTCAACCTGCTGCATTGGGCACAAATTTCTAAGTCATTTGACCTTCAGCACAGGGGTCGCATGGGTAGACTAGTTCCCCTTAAAAACAGTAACACATATTTCTGAGTCATATGACCTTAAGCACAGGGGTGGTGGGGGGGGGGCACATGGGTGGGCTATAAAATTAAACTGTGTTATTACAGTAACAGAGAGAGTAGGTAGATAGCTGCAAACATTAACGGAAACCTCGGACCAACAAGCGGACAGATGAACAGACAGACGGACAGGGTGACGACTATACATACATACCCTGAAAAGAACATCAAAAGTACATGAAAATAAGCCCTGGTTTGTAAGATTTTCCCATACTTAATTATGTAATATTGAGCAGTAATATGACCTTATCTGAAAATTTGAATTCTGATCCTTATGTTGAATGTCCACAGGATTATCCTGTCTTCAGCTGTTGGCATGATATGACAAAAAGTTGAGGCTTATGGCCAATGCGACCAGTGTAGACCCAGACCAGCCCAGTCTGGTCAGTGTCTTCACTGTTCGCTATTTGGACGCCAAACCAACCATTTTGAATCCAGCCCAGAAATTAGAATAACCTGGGGCCCGTTTCAATAAACTTTGTACGACTAAAATGTTCGTAAGTGCAAATTTAGGATCGTCTGGAAATTTCCGTAGGCCATGTCTTCTAAACGCATTCTACGAAAGACAGCCAATGAATACAGTCACTATTTGACCAGGCGCTACACTGGTCACAAATACCATAAGCTCTCCAGTTATAGCCACACATGTGTGTGGGTCATGTCTTCTAAACGCATTCCATTGACGCCTCCACCAAACACGGTCAACAAACACAGTCACTAATTGACCAGGAGCTACACTGGTCATAAATCCCATAAGCCCCATTATTCCAGTCACAGCCCGGGCCATGTCTTCTACACTATGTTCCATTGACGCCTCTACGAAACACGGTCAACAAATACAGTCACTAATTAATTGACCAGGAGCTACACTGGTCATAAATCCCATAAACCCCGTTTCTCCAGTCATAGCCACACATGTGTGTGGGCCAAGTCTTCTAAACGTATTCCATTGACGCCTCCATCAAACACGGTCACTATTTGACCAGTAGCCTATTTCATCAAAATTGCAAAGTATACTTTAGTAGCAAAGTATACTTTGAGGGAGAGATTTTCAATTTTATGATAAATTTATTAATTTTTATTATACTGAATTTATTACATTATCACAGCCATTTTGGCTGTGATAATGTAATAAATTCAGTATAATAATTCTGCATACTTTTAATCATCAAATATATGCATTGTTAGTTTTATATCAAATAATGCATTTCAGGAAAAATGAATGATTACTCCCTCAAAGTATACTTTGCTTGTAAAGTATACTTTGCAATGTTGGTGAAATGGGCTACAGGAGCAACACTGGTCATAAATCCCATAAGCCCTATTTCTCCTGTCATAGCCACACATGAGGCACTCCATGTGATTTTCTACCTTTGGGCATCTGCTTAATCTCATGAAATGTGTTCACAAAATTTATAATATTTTGCATAAATAAACTTAAAAGTTGGCAAAAATTTCAAAGTACATGTTTTTGTCAACTTTTGACATTATATACGGAAATTATTATAAATTTTGAAACGTATTTCATGAAAAGTGAAAGGGTTTAACGTCCAAACAACAGCTATGGTCATATAGAGATGGTGTATTTCATGAAATTACGTAGATGCCCGAAGGTACAAAATCCCATGGCGTGCCTCACATGTGTGTGGGTCATCCATGTAACGCCTGCCATTATTTGACGCCTCTACCAAACACGGTCACTGCACGCCCCAAACCCCACCTAGCATTCCTGGGGACAATAGGAGCTCCTCAGGCATAAAATCACCACGCTTCTCAGCCCTTGACCCAGGGGATGTGGAGATCTCTTCAGAATATTTCTCACAAATGTAGCTGTGACTGGAGAAATGAGGCTTATGGAAGTTGCGACCAGTGTAGATCCAGATCAGGATCTGCACTGTTCACCATTCCATGAAACACCTGCCATTCTTCTAACAAAAAGTGAAAGGGTTTAACATCCCACCAACAGCTAACGGGACCACAGTTTAAAGGCGAGGTTTGAACCCACAACCTCCAGATTGGAAGTCAGGTATTCTATTAACCCCTCGGCCACAACCCATTATTCTTCTAACAAACAGTATAGATCGTTATCAGGCTACAGGAGTCTGCTATTTGATGAGGTCACAGTCACAGCTACAATCACCATGCATATCAGACCAGCTTGACCACCAGGATGTGGAGATCCTCTTCAGAATATTCCTCACAAAATATGGGTGGGACTGGAGAAATGGGGCTAATGCGTGTTGCGACCAGTGTATATCCAGATCAGACTGCATCCGCACAGTCTGATCAGGATCTGCACTGTTCGCCATTCCATCAATAAAACACTTGATGCAATATATATCATTATCAGGCTGCAGGAGTGTGCTAGGTATTTGATCAGGATCTACGCTGGTCACAAATCCCATAAGCCCCATTTCTCAAGTCACAGCCATGCGATGTTGTACCTCAGAAAATGTGCCATAAATATCTCATGAAAAATATTTACAAACTGTAGGATATTTTCCGTGAATGATGTCGAAATGTGACAAAATGTCTGAATTTAGTAGTAATTTACTATGAAAATTTTGCCAACTGCTGAGTCACATGGCTGTCTCCAATGGTGTCATTTCGCCAGGTGTCTTGAAAGCCAGGCCTGCTGCCCCCTTCCACTAATTAACCACAGACCTGGGAGGGTGGGCGAGAAAACTCACACCGATGTATCACCCACCAGCTTAACCTTTCGAATGCGGGAACCGAAAAGTGTCATATGCTGTTGTTCCATAGTTTGAGTCGTCTCTCAGTAAAACATGGTTTGACAGCATTTTAGAATCATTTGAAAGGAAATGATTCTAAATTGTTGCCAAATCATGATTTTGAGGATAAAAATGGAAAATAAAAAGCAGAAGACAAAATTTAATTCAGCATTGTATGGGTTAACCCTTTCAACACTACAGACCTATCATAATGTTTGCAAACAGTGTAGATCCAGATGACTCAGACAGAGCCATCTCATCAGGATCTGCACTATTGACGGATATTTTCTTATTTCTCAATACCCTTTTCTGATAAATGGAATAGTCTGAAAAATAACATGGGAGTGTCCATTCCAGTTACTTAGGGATGAAAGCGTTAGGTCCAGATAAAAATGTATACCGTAATAACCCTAAATATTTGGACACAATTTGCTTTGGGAAACCCCTATTTAATAGGGGTTTCCCAAAGCAAATTGCATCCAAATACATTGTTATTGTGATGAAACCTGGAGTACTGCCATATTAACCCTAAATATTGTTGTAGGGAAACCATAGATTTTTATATGTTCCCCCAAATAAATAATGTCTGAATTGTTAGGGTTAATACGGTGCAACCTGGGCTAGATCTAATCTGATACAACAGAAGTTGTTTCTAAATTTGAATTTTGCTAAGACACAATACATACGATAATCTTGCCTTTCTCAGACCATCGTGAAAGATCATTCATAAATTCATTAAATTCTATTTTACCTGAAAAACTGACCGGTGTGACCCTAAAGAGCCACAGATGCAACCATCTGTGGCTCTCATCTGTTTAGGGTCACACTGGTCAGTTTATCAGGTAAAAGAGAATTTAATTGTTTCAATTTAAATTCCACTTCACATGGAAACTCACTTTACACCCATTATGAATCAAGTTTACATTAATTTTGCAACCAATCCAATTATCACAAAATGATTTTCAGACCAGTCCAATTATGAAAAGGGGGTGTTTTTGTTCTCAAAAATATAAAAATTACTTGCATTACAGAATATTATGCAAGTTTCATAACACGAACGTTTATTACATCTGAAAAATAAATAAACAAGGCAAAGCCATGAAGGTCGGGATTTCGCAGACTTAAGCACAAAAACACATTGAAATTGACTATGTAACTGAGTGGGAAAAGTAGGTCAAGGTGAAACGAAGCTCATATGTCGTACCGACACGTCGTACACACCCACTGAATATTTTTGACTCAAAAGCTTAACACTGAAATTTAGTAAATCGTTGAAGCGGAAAAAGTAGGTGAAAGTCAAACTATTTTTGAAAGGGCCCATAAATGTGAAAAAAATAATTCTTGCTAATTTTTTTTTTCAGAGACATTTGTATTACAGGGCTCCAGATAAGGAATTAGTAACTGAGTATTTTCATTCCATCATATCTGAAGCAATTGGGTATTTCAATATTTTAATTGGGTAAAATAAAATCACACTACTGTTTACACATCAGTTATTGAATATTTTGCTTCGAAATGAAAACATGTCTTGGCATTTCATGAGAATTGTCTCCTTGGAGACAATTCTAATGAAATACCAAAATGTGTTTTCATGGAAAATAAGAAAAATATGCTATATTTATGGTCTGTTTATTGTTTTCTGTAGCATGATAAAGGTAACACACAATTTGTTATTGCTTTTTGATACTCGCAACTTCTGATTTCAATTGGGTTTTTGGCAATTTTAATTGGGTATTTACGCAAATACGCAGCTTATCTGCAGCTCTACATTATGATGCCCGTTGTTCATCAATCCAGGCAATTAAAAAACGCTAAAAAATGTCATAATTAACAGATAATCTAAGTGTAAAGGTCTGATTCACTACTCTGCAGAGTAAGAGCTATGGTATTACATCATTAGCGGCTAGTTGCCATGTATACCATCATGTGAGTTGTGATTTCGCACCGAAACTCTGTTATGCGAGTATTTGAAAAGTTACAAGTCCGCAACTACAAATATACATGATCCAAGCAATGTTTTACCTTGACTGTATTCTGCAACACGCGGGCCTGTATAACGGTGGTTACTGGTCCAGAGTTGGCCTCATATAATATAACATACAACATACACCCAAATACAGCAATAAACCTACATATTTGGACACTATTTGTTTTGGGAAACCCCTATAAAGGGGTTTCCCAAAACAAATAGTATCCAAATACATTGTTATTGTGATAAATCAGTACAACCATACTATTCCTAAACATTGGGACTCTCTTTGTTGTGGGAAACCAGATATTTATATGCGTTTCCTAGAATAAATTGTGTCTGAATATTCAGGGTTATTACGATATATCTGATCGCAGCCACAATGTTTTACCTTGACTATATTCTGCAGCACGCGGGCCTGTATAACGGTGGTATGGTCAGCCGTGTGTCGATACATGTCCACTACCAGGTCGATACACCGCTCGGCAAACGGCACGAAGTTCATCGTCACCCAGTCAACCTGGAAACGTTTTTCAGGTGTGTTTATCGTTTATACAAGATAATACTATATTCTCCTTAAAGGAGAGATAACGTATAAGAACATTTTAAATCAAGAAATCAATAACACTGGTGGGAGATGATACCCCTTAAAAACTTTAACCCAAACTTCTAAGTAATTTGCCCTTGACCACAGGGGCCGCATGAGTGGGCCGGCCACAGATGAAAATATGGATGATGAATAAGCGTATGAAGTTTCAATTCAAGCCAATCCGACTTACGGTAACAGAGATAGTAGGTACCCGAAAACGTTAATGCAAATCTCAGATGCGCAGACAGACAGGGTTCTGACAATATGTAAAAAATAAAAAATAAATTGTTTTTTTTGGGGGGGCGGGGGGGTGGTAAATAAAAAAAATATTGACCAAGGGGAGATAACGTATGAACATTTTGAAATTAAACAAAATTATTTGTTGTGACGAGTTAAATATCTATCACAAACACCACTGTGGGTCGGTTACCTGTGGGCCCTTCACCGAGCCTAACTGCTTCGCGTCAATCTTGCCGAACTTGGGTACCCTTACCCCGTACTCTATGTATGTGAGCAGCTGGTCGAACAACTCGGGGTACATGTTCTGCATAGACTCGGCACCAACTTTCACCGTCTGAAATATGTATATATATAGCAGTATAACTTATATGATTGTGTATCTAAGAAGATGTGCGATTTTTCCTGCAAAACGATTTACAGAAACTGTGATATTTTCTGTAAATGACGTCAAACGTTGCCGAAATTATCACAGTAAATGCAGTAAATTACCATGGGCGGACCCCCTAAAATTCGCTGAGTAAACATTTTTTACAAGTTACAAGGCACGTTTCATGCCAAGTGCCATGTATTCCATGCATTTTTCGGTCGTTTTCTTATTGTTTCAAAATTTAAACGTTTTCAATCAAAAATCATGTCTAAACATACTGTGACAGTGTCAATATTTTTGCTCCAAAATGCGCCAGAACGCAGGAAATGCGATGTAGATTTCAAAAAATTTCCGGCGCTCCTAGCGCTATCCCCGTTGCTCGGTCGACTATTTTGCAATACTTGACTATATTATCGAACGAGCTATGCTATAGTCAAGTATTGCAAAATAGTTACGCCCCCCCTAACCCGAAATCCTGGATCCGCGCCTGATTACTATGATAATTTTGTCAACTAGCTTCCAACATCATCAACAGAAGATATCATAAATGGTATAAATAATACTTTTATGGAAAACTGCACGTTGTCTTTAGGCGCAAATTCACATGATTTGTCTCACATGTGCATGTAAGTGGCAAAAAATGAGGCTTAACTCACGACAATTGTCGCCTGCTGTTGCTTTCATATCTTGCCTTATTTTTCAAAGAAAACATGTTTTGACAGCACTTCAGAATCATTTCCAATGGAAATGATTCTGAAGTGCTGTCAAAGCATGTTGTAAATTATTCTTAAGTGTTGTCAAAGCATGTTTTTGACAATAAAAATGTTAAATAGAAAATAAACAGCAGACAAAAAAAAAAAATGAAGATAGCAGTGTAAGGGTTAAGGCCATTGCGTCCAGTCTTGCTTGCTCTGTTACAGTTTTGTCTCGCTGCTGCCCAGAAGACACACTCGTCTGGTCTGGGTCAACACTGGCCACAAATGTCATAAGCCGCCTTTCTTCAGCCACAATCATATCTGAGACCAGCCACTCAATTTTGTACCACTGTGATATGAAAACTATTTACAATATATGCCGTAAATGACGTCGAAAGACGACGATATCGGAGCAAATGTTGAATAGAATTTCACACTTGCTATGAAAATTTTGTCAACTGTAGATGTCATTTACAGAAAATATCACAGTTTCTGTAAATATTGTTCATGTACCTTCTTAGGTACAAAATAACATGGATTGTCCTTTAATTATATATGAACACAAATCCACGTAGGGGCATATCTGGTCTGTAAATTCAGTTCTGAAACTACAATATCTTGCCAGCACCAAAATATAAGGTACCTTTCCTTGACCGGGAGCCCCATATATTCTACCCAATCCAGGGGCAGTAACCTGGTGAGAGAAAGAAATAAAGTTTCCTGGCGTAGTAGTCTCCCTTACACTGTCACAGCCAACAAACACGTTCCAATATGTGGCTGTGACTGGAGAAATGGGGTTATCGGTTTTGCGACCAGTGTAGATCCAGATCAGCCTGTGCATCCGCACAGTCTGATCAGCATCTGCACTGTTCGTCATTCCATCAATGAAACACGCGCCATGCTTCTAACAAGCAATATACCGGTAGATCGTTATCAAACTACATGAGTGTGCTATTCGATCTAAAGCTACATTGGTCACACATCCCATAAGCCCCATTTCTCCAGTCACAGCCACATATATTGAGGAGATGATGAATACTAAAAAAGAAATCAGTAATGCTGATGGAGGATGTACCATATTAAAAACACTTTTAACCCTTAGACCGCTACACACAACAATTGTTGTCTGCTGTTGCTTTATATATCTTGCCTTATTTCTCAATAAAAACATGATTTAACAGCACTTCAGAATCATTTCCATTAAAGTGCTGTCAAAACATGTCGGAAATGATTCTTAAGTGCTGTCAAAGCCTTTACCTTTATCATGCTGCAGAAAACAATAAACTAACCACAAATATAGCATATTTTTCTTATTTTCCATGAAAACACATCTTGGTATTTCATTAGAATTGTCTCCAAGGAGACAATACTAATGAAATGCCAAGACATGTTTTCATTTCGAAGCAAACTATTCAATAATTGCTGTCTGTTGATGTGTAAACAGTAGTGTGATTTTATTTTACCAAATTAAAATTTTGAAACACCCAATTGCTTCAGAAATGATGGAGTGACAATACTCAATTACTAATTCCTTATCTGGAGCCCTGTAACATTGTATTCTGGATGCAAAGAGTTCAAGAATCAGGATTTAGCAAGAGATCGACAGAGAGAGAGACATATAGATGACACGTTTTATATAATATACAATACACGAGACCCATTATTCCACAAACGGAAGCCGGTGATACCAATAAGAAACATGCGGCTATATATGAAGTCTATAATTTTCCAATTTTGCCGATAAAGCATATTACATAAAACCAGTTAAGGAACATTAGATTTTATGTTCAATTATCAGGTTTATGGGAAAACCGAGCGATTCACATTTCTCACAGGCATTCAGTCAGCACAATGAAAGGCCTCAATAACAATGTATTCCTGCAAGTGGCAATCACAGAAAGAATGGCAAGGATTGATTAACCATTCGTGTGAATCTCAGTAATGATGAATTCATGATTTAATGTGAATTCATGGATTCACACATTATTTAAATTCATCAGCAGAAACCAGAGAGAATTAATTCTCTGACCAAATGGCGATCAGTGTATGCACAGACATATTATATCTGGGGTGACAGATCCAAAACACATGTGTGGTTGTAACTAGAGACATGGGGGCTGTTTCACTAAACTTTGTACGACTAAAATGTTCGTAAGTGCAAATTTATGATAGTCTGTAAATTTCGCATTAACACTGTTTTCTTGTAAACAATTATTGGATTTACATTTATTGAGCATAGGCTGCATTATAATGCAGCCTATGCTCAATAAATGTAAATACATCATTGTAATTTACACACGATCCTAAATTTGCACATTTTAGTCGCACAAAGTTTAGTCAAACGGGCCCATGGAGCTTATGATATTTGTTACCAGTGTAGCTCCTGATCAAATAGCACACTCATGTAGCCTGATAACAATCTATATTCCTTGCTAGAAGCATGATGGGTGTTTCATTGATGGAAAGGCGAACAGTGCAGATCCCGATCGGACTGTGTAGATGCACAGGCTGATCTGGATCTATATTGGTCGTTACACAATAAGCTAATTTCTCCAGTAATAACCAATAGATTCTGTTTCTCATTGTGCATCAAAAGCGTTAATGGTTTAGATATGGCACTCAGGAAATTTCATATAATTGCTTAATACATGTTTCTTCATTGCCTGCTTCCTGATTAAAGTATAAACTAAACTTGTATGGGTGAAATGAAACGTGCACAGAGCCAGATAAGCAATATTTATTGGCTTCTTATTACATCCAGACTGTTTTAGGAAATGATTGGGGCATGTTTATTATGAATAACAAGTTTGTTTGTTTGTTCGTTTGTTGGGGTTCAATGGCCTAGCTGAGGTCATTTAAGGCCGGGGTCAATGGGTTTAGTACTGAATCCCATATATTACCTGTACAAGTACATGTTCAAGTACATGTACAAATGGGAGGAAAATCCCAAAATCAGAACTGAATATTTACAATAAAAAAAAATATATATTCAGCCCTGAAATCAGAATAATCCTTATCTGATGCCAGGTCCTCGCCACACCAGAATCACTTGGCCCTCTCCCGAAAGCAGTAGGATCAGTAATACTCTTACTACTTTTATAATGGGCAATAAACCAATTCAACTCCCAGGTAACAAAAGAGCCAAAGATAAAAACGTACCGGAGGGCGAAGCCGGGCAAATTGAGATTCTTAAAAGGAGGAACCCCTACCGTTAATTTACGCCATCGCGTTCGACCAACCAACCACCCACGAAGAACAAGTAATTGTGTCGATACAGGGAATGTCGAGGAGTCATTTTACCATGACCTTGGCCATGAGGGTCGCAACGGTAAATGGTATTCCTCATACTGAAAATATTGATGATGATAAACAAGCATATGAAGTTTCAAAGCAATCTGAACAATGGTTGCAAATAAACTTAGCAGATTTTGAACATATGTATGGAGGCATGCACAAATGGCATGGTGACATATCGATGGTCTAGTAACATAAGGTCATAAGTAGTTACGACCTTATGTTACTAGACCATCGATATGCTTTCCACCCATGGTGCGAAAAAAGGATTTTCAACATGGGGCTTCAACATGGGGAGTCAATATGACCACCTTTTCAACAAGGGCATTGTTATTATGAAACTATAATCCCCTCGCTGGCAGCCTTGATAATAAAATGAACTCAGTGATGTGTATGCAAAACAAAGCATCATACCTGTAGCCTATTTCATCAACATTGCAAAGTATACTTTGAGGGAGAAATTTTCAATTTTTTTAAAAATTTATTATTTTTTATTATACTGAATTTATTACATTATCACAGCCATTTAATGGCTGTGATAATGTAATAAATTCAGTATAATAATTCTGCATACTTTTAATCATGAAATATATGCATTTGTTAGTTCTATATGAAATAATGCATTTCTGGAAAAATAAATGATTACTCCCTCAAAGTATACTTTGCTAGTAAAGTATACTTTGCAATGTTGATGAAATGGGCTACTGGAAACACACTGTGGCCAAATATTATCAAAATGTGACAAGGAGTTAAAATGAAATAGAGAAACTAAAATGTGTCCATGGGACACCGATGCCTCCACTGCCGGAATGTATCAATGCACCAAGCTCTCCAGATGGCTAAGTCATTTAAGCAGAAAAAGTAGTTCAGGGTCATAAGAAGGTCATAGAATGTTATATATCAGTTTCTGATGTAGATCAATAGCGGATTACTGTGTGCACGTTTGGTAGCCGTAGGTGTTGTTGTGGCCGAAGAAGAACGGAATTAACTCTTTGCATGCTAGCGGTGAAAATATCCGCCAAACAAATTAGGAGTGTATGTTTTATTTCTCTCTGTAAATATGTCTTGAAATTTCATTAGAATTGATTCCTTAAAGGTACATGCCCACGCAGTAGGCACAAAATGTTCTTTATAGGAATTAAATAAGTGTATAATTATGTCACTATTCCACCAGTTCTAAAAATTACGAGTGCCCGCTATACAAATATAATCATTTATTAATTATCAATTTACTGTTAGCGACGCGCGGCGGTAACAGTCTATTTTGATAATTTGCGGGGACGACGACTTTCACATCACGACTTGCGGTGCGCATGCGCAGTATACTACGCGCGCAGTAGGCTTCCCAATATGTAAACAAGAATATCAACATGTCGAAACGTCCAGGACGGAAATTGTATGAAACGGCGTCGGCCAAAAAATAGGCGAAATGTCTGAGGGACTGGCAGTACAGAGAGAGAGAATGGTTAATATTGGCGACCAGATCACCAAATGGAAAGAGTTACGTGGAGATTTAGATTTGGACTCAAACAGAGATTTTTCTTCTCAACTTCCGATATTTCACTGCGCATGTCAAATATGTGATATGATTGACCGTGTCACGTGACGCGTGTTGGTAAAAATAGCACGAGGTCGGAAAATACCCTTTCTGGTCGCGGCATATACAATGCGATTTAACACCAATTAACACGCGCCGTAATTAAAAATAACTCGTTAGTGGGTAGACAAATGGCTCATATAAGGCATGACAGAAAATGAAAAGTAGTAGTACAGTGTAACCTGCTGCGTGGGAATGTACCTTTAACTAGCGGACAAAAATTCATGATATTTACGGTGAGAAATACAAGAAAATATGATGAATTTTTGTCCGCTAGTTTTGAACTATTTATAGCCCACAAGTTTCCCAGCATGCAAAGAGTTATTAAATGCACAAGTGATCTGGATCTGGAAATAATTCAAGCAGAAAAAGTAGGTCAAGGTGATATGAAAGTTGATTATTGTGCGAAAGTTTTGTAGCTGTACGTGTTGCAGGTAGCCGAGAAATGGGCGTAAAAGTACAAAGTGGTCTGGATGGCATTTAAGTGGAAAATTAGCGGATGATCTGGATCTATTTCTCCAGTCACAGCCACATATAAGTATATGGTTTCCCACAACAACGAATGTCCCAATATTTAACCCTTAAATCGCTACACACAACAATTGTCGTCTGCTGTTGCTTTTATATCTTGCCTTATTTCTCAATAAAAACATGGTTTGACAGCACTTCAGAATCATTTCCAATGGAAATGATTCTGAAGTGCTGTCAAAGCATGTTGTAAATTATTATAAAGTGCTGTCAATGCATGTTTTTTGATGATAAAAATGGAAAATAAAAAGCAGACGACAAAGGGTTAGTGTGGTTATATTGGCTTATAACAACAAGAATGTATTTGGATACAATTTGTTTCGGAAAGCCCCTATAAATAGGGTTTCTCAAAACAAATTGAATCCGAATATTTAGTGTTATTACTGTATATTACAGGCATGGAACCAGGATTTCGGGTTAGGAGGGGCGTAACTATTTTGTAATACTTGACTATATTATCGAACGAGCTATTTTTTTAAATCTACATCGCATTTCCTGCGTTCTGGCGCATTTTGGAGCAAAAATATTGACACTGTCACAGTATGTTTAGACATGATTTTTGATTGAAAACGTTTAAATTTTGAAACAATAAGACAACGACCGAAAAATGAATGGAATACATGGCACTTGGCATGAAACGTGCCTTGTAACTTGTAAAAAATGTTTACTCGGCAAATTTTAGGGGGGGGGCGGCGCCAGGCCGCCCCCCCCCACCCCCCCCTGAATCCGCACATGTATTATACTCAATGCAGGTCATAACTATTATAGAGAAGCTAGTAAATTGAGAAATTGGTGAGACTATGACTGCACCAAAGAGGGATCGTAGCTAGTTATCTCCCGTTGAATTTATTTATAGAAATCTGGGGCCCGTTTCACTAAACTTCTTACGACTAAAATGTTCGTAAGTGCAAAATTATGATAGTCTGTAAATTTCACATTAACAATGTTTTCTTGCAAACAATTATTGGATTTACATTTATTGAGCATAGGCTGCAGCCTATGCTCAATAAATGTAAATCCATCAATTGAAATTTACAGACGATCTTAAATTTGCACTAAGAACATTTTAGTCGTACGACGTTTAGTGAAACGGGCCCCTGGTCCAAATTGTGTAGTTTAGAGTCTTATGTCTTGTAGAAAGGGCGAATGTATCTTGATTTGTTATGAAAAGAAGCAATTATAGTGATTTTGACTTGCCTTGATCCAGATTATCCTAGATGTATGTGCAATCTGATCAGGGACTGAATTATTTGCCAGATTCTTATTTTCACACTTATTAATTATATTGCACAATGAGTGTAGACCCAGCTCTGGGTCTACCCTGTTGGCAGTCTTATAATTTCTGCACTATTCAGTAAGAACTAGATTGGTCAGTAAGCGAGGCTTATGGAATACCCCCGCGTGGGCCCAGGTACCCCTAAAATAAGTAAAAATTTCCAAGTGTGTGGGCTTGTGACCTTGACTCTAGACTTAGCGGGAGCGGCATGTACGTGAATTTGTCACAGGGTGGTAGAGGTCCATTGGAGCAATGCGTGTGTGAAATGTGAAGCAGATCCGAGCAAGGAAATAGAAATTATAACCAATTTCTCTGATGTTAAGTTTTGTAAAGAGACTAAGTATGTGACCTTGACCTCGAGATCAGCGGGAATTTGTCACAGCATGATAGTAGAGCCTTAGAGGAATGCATGCATGAAATATTAAGAATTTACGATGAAAGAAATAGAAGTTATAACATATATCTCTGATGTTAAGTTTTGTAAAGAGACTAAGTATGTGACCTTGACCTTGGGATAAGCAGGGTTTGGACGGTCGTAGATTTGTCACAGCATGATAGTACAACCTTAGAGGAATGCACAAGTGAAATAATAAGAATTTTCAATGAAGGAAATAGAAGTTATAACTTATTTCTCTGATGTTAAGTTTTGTAAAGAGACTAAGTATTTGACCTTGACATTGGGACCAGCGGGGGTTTGAAGGTCGTGGATTTGGCACAGCATGGTAGTAGAGCCTTACAGGAATGCATGTGTGAAATATTAAGTATTTTAGATGAAGGAAATAGAAGTTAAAACAATATTTCTCTGATGTTAAGTTTACGGACGCACGGACGGACGCACAGACGTTCTTACGGTACTATACTTATGTGGCTTATCACATGTTAAATATTAGCCACATAAAAGGATTTTTAGCCACATAAAAGGATTTTTAGGTGGCTAATTATAACCAACCCTATCCTTTACTAAGTCCATAACCCTGTGGGGCTAGCCACATAAGTATAGTACCATTAGGGCGGACAACCTGACTCCAGTATACCCCCCCACAACTCGTTGCTGGGGGTATAAATAAACGCTAAAATAAATCATAGGACCGGATAAATAGATTTGCAAAGGGAAATAACTAACCACGATCCCTCATTAACCCACGGACAGATAAACATGCCACACCTATATGTGTATACTTGTAAATCAGAAGTTCTTGGAACACAGAAACTCCATCAACAAATAATATCAGCTTGCCACAATACATTTCAATGCAATATCCGTTGGGAAATGTACTTTTTTCTTTATCCTCAATGTAGCAGAAAAATAGGCCATGATCAGATAATATCAAGATGATTGCCCCCGCGGCCAGTGTACACCCAGATCTGCGCAGTCTGATCATGGTCTACACTGTTCATTGTTAAGTCAAGGGAGATATGTACAAGTACATTTATTCCCATTCAGAACAGCTTTTGACGACAACAATATTTTTGGGTGTGCATACTAGCCTATATCTACACTGGTTGCAAATGTACTTTGGACCATTTTATCAGCCGATAGTCGACCAATATGATACGCAGCACAACAAAACGGTGCTTATACAAATCCTGACCAATGTAGCTCCTGCTCAGATAGCACACTCAGGTAGCTTGATGCAGATCTTAAGCATTTGTTTAACACATCAATAATGTTTCCCAAAACTCAACAGCAAACAGTGTAGCCCCAGATCAGACTGCGCAGTCTGATCTGGGGCTACACTGGTTGCAGACTCAATAACCCCTCTTTTCTCGTGATGAGCCACATATGCAAATTTCCATACTTGTTGGCCTAGAATTAATCATGAAAATCTGGGAGTACCAATGTTATTGTCGCCACAGTGTATCACCCTATCCGTCAATGATACACCAGTTTTGTAACCGAAGCCTGTGATTACTAAACCTTTCGAGCGTGAACTCAAATTTCAAGCAACCTGATTTGCCGAGTCTGAGCTATGCTGAAATTCAAACTGCTTAATTTCAAGGACAAATTTTTAGAACATACTCGGGAAGGTTTACATGCAAAGCCGCAGACAAAATTTTGGTACACTCACAGTTTAGCATGACTGTCTTTTTAACCTTTTCAGCACTAGACCTCTTTCCTAATATTGGCAAACAGTGTAGATCATGATGAGCCGGCTCATCAAGATCTGCACCATTGTGGATATATTCTGGTATTTGACAAAACACCCCTTTTATGATTAATGAAATAGTTTAAAAGTCTACATGGAAGAGGCCACATCAATTACTTAGGGGTGAAAGGGTTATGCTTTTTTGCTTATTTTCCAATAGCGAAGACAGATATACAGGGATCCTCTATATTATCGGACAAAAATGGCAGTTTTTTTACGATATTTTTCTTAAAATAGCAGCTACGGGCATACAATTTTCACAGAACAATCGTCGGTTCTTGCTTTCTCAATGCATGCAAACTATTTAGCAAACTGTGCCATTTTTCTCACTTAAAATTGGGTCAGATCATCAGTCATAAAATTGCCCCAAAATTAACATCGACAATCAGTTATCCGGACAAATGTATACCGGTAATCGTCTTATAACTTGTATTCTCACTTTAAAATGATACTGTTATTGCCTGAAAACCAGTGTAAACAGCATTGTGTAGTTTTGCAGAAAAAACAATCACCATCCGCTTCTTGGAAAACATCGTACATATTTATAGAATTTATTGTATTTATAAAACAACTCTGAAATAACGTAATGGGCGCACTCGATTGGAAGCCCCCGCGCGACTTTTGACGTTTTAAACAACTTGTGGACAGAGTTGAGGAACGTTTTCAGCAAATTTTACTAAAATGTTTACTTTGGCGATATATTCTTCACACTGGCATGGAAACAGCAAGCATCCGAGTGACTTAGATGTGTTTGTTGTAAAATCGGATCAAATGAATGCGTTTAATTAACAGGTATTCATTCATTTGTCTGATAAACTGATTGCCCGGATAATTGGTATGACCCCTGTATGGCCATTTGCTTCTATCCTGAATCACATTCATATTTGCACTTGATGCTTTTTGCATTATTCCACAATGTAAAACGGGTATGAATGAAATGTTTTGCACTAAATGCAAATACCAAGGACTACAAGAAATCATATTGAACTGATTGAAACGATGTACCAATTCACTGCCATGAATGGGCTACCTTGAATTGAACGAAGCCATCATTGAATATCACACGTTTGTCTGAATAATATGTGGAAACTAAAAAATAAACAGCAGACAACAAAAACAAATTAATTAAATGACACTTATTTGATTTGTGACCAGTTCAGCTCCTGTAACTTGATAATGATCTATATTGATTGCTAGAAGCATGACGGGTGTTTCATTGGGGGGGGGATGGCGAACAGTGCAGATCCTGCAGTCTGATCTGGATCTACACTGGTCGCAAAACCCATAAGCCCCCCGGCCCTTTCTACAGTTACAGCCACATATGTTGAAAATAACATGTAAATATTGGTGGCCGGAAGAAAAATCAAACATTGTGAACAAATGTTTTTACCGTACATGTTAACCCATTCCATGCGAAATACCCATATATCGGTAGAAAAATTTCTAAAAACAAATCTGCAATTTTTCTCATTTCTCATCGAAAGTATATGTTGTGACCACTCATTTGAACCGTCTTGATGAGACGGTTCAAATGGTGGCCACACCATATACATTTATGGAGATACGAGAAAACTAATCAGATTTTTTATCAGTACGAAATGTGTTAAAATACCACGTGGAATAAAGCTATGGAATAAAGCAGATGTTTATTTCACAATGTAATAAACATTGCGATTTGCCCGCATGGAAGCTCAAAAGTAGACCAAAAATGTTTAAATCAACGCATTTTAATTACTCAAGTCGCGTATCAGATGTAATGTAATGTAATGTAATGTAATTGAGAATAAATTAAAAAAATCAAGGCGTAAAACATAGTTATCTCCATTACGAATGGCAAAACAGGAGGTTTTCTGCTTGTATGACGTCATAACATCACATGCATTTATGTCAGTGTTGCTGTGCGTGTCTGTTGGCGCCAATAAGTCCTAGATGATAATTATAAGCATAGAAGAAAACAGAGCAGTATACAAAAGGTTTTAAATATAGTATAAAGAAAATATATGCATAGTGTTATACATGTATATGCATATTATTGTTTTCATACCACATTACATTGTTTCCTAACACGACAAAATATATTACATGCTACCCAGTGATTTACCATGATTTATTTCCTTTTAGACGTTCGTGAGACGTAATGACGTCATTTCCGGCGAAGAAACAATTCATACGCTAACGTCAAAATTGTTTGTTTATTGATGTTTAATGGCCCAACGTAAAAATTGTCAATTTTGACAACGTTATAAGCTGGTCTAAGAGCAAATTCCACATTTTTCGAATTTTCCACATCTGTAAATCCGACAAAGAAACGAGTGCTCTGCACTCGTATCTTTGTCGGATTTCCATGTCTCAGGAAATAAATCTGGTATTTCAAAATGATAGTTGAATAAACTCTATATACTTATGGGATAATTTGATATTCGTGCACTAAAATATAGAAAAAACCTGCAGGGCGTTGAGGTTCACACTTCACAATATTGTTACCGTTGGTAATGCAGTGTAATGAAATGTAATTAGAGTTATGTACTCAGAACTATGTAGACCCCTGTATGGGTAATTCATTTTCATTCTTCTCCGATGCTAATGTCTGTTCATAATTGCAAAGCATGAAAACATGTCTTACAACTGATTTACAGTGGAACATCTATATACTGGACACACTGGGGACCTCCCAGGGTGTCTGGTTTAGAGAGGTTTCACTGTATATTAGTTTCCTGGAATAAATTGTGTCTGAATAGTTTGGGTTATTATGGTTGGTACCTGTACTTGGAGATTGGCTTTACCAGTAGCCTATTTCATCAAAATTGCAAAGTATACTTTTCTAGCAAAGTATACTTTGAGGGAGAAATTTTCAATTTAAGGATAAATTTATTAATTTTTATTATACTGAATTTATTACATTATCACAGCCAAAATGGCTGTGATAATGAAATAATTTCAGTATAATAATTCTGCATACTTTTAATCATCAAATATATGCTTTCGTTAGTTCTATATGAAATAATGCATTTCCGGAAAAATAAATGATTACTCCCTCAAAGTATACTTTGCTAGAAAAGTATACTTTGCAATGTTGGTGAAATAGGCTACAGGTTTGGAGAGGTTCTACTGTATCGGCGAAATACAACGATACTAGAGGTCATTCCAAACCTGTTGTCATGGTTACCTTAATAATGGCCTCCACTGCCTGCAGTGTGGCTTCCTGTAACGGCGTTGTCGTTGCGTCAGGATTTGACGGCAGGATAAATGGCGACAAATCCCCGTGCACCGGCACAGTCAACGCCCGCTTCAACACGCCCGATAACTTCTGCAGGTCGGACGACACGAACCTCATCCGTATATGCTCCAGAAGCGGCGTGAAAGTCTGTATCAACGCCGACAGGAACGGTTGTGAAGGTACGTACATCGTGTCCGAATACTCCGACGGCTTCGTCGCGTTTGTCCCGATATTTAACCACACTTTCCACGCCGCCGACCACAATGCAATGTCGTATTCAGCACTTCCGGTTTCCGAGTCAGTTTTCTCCGTTTCTGTTTCCAGTTTGCCGTCTGCTGCTGTTTTCACGTCACCTGTCCGGTTAATGACTTCCACACTCGGTGCGGACATGGAATTGAGCGGTACTGCGGGTATGGTGAGAACAGGCTCGTCACGTTGGTCTTTGTTGATCAGCAGTATCTCCTGGAAACTTTTAATGGCCGCGATGGAGATCTCAGTGTTGTGACACAACGCAGCGCCCTCTATGTGCTCCAACAATAGCGCCCAGGCATGCGGAAAGTCACCTACAAGTAAATTATACACGCCATAGTGATTTATTTAACCTGCAAGTAAATCATACAAGCCATAGTTATTTAACCCCCACAATGCAGAATAAAGTTTTGATGTCCGCTGTATATTTTTTAGTTTCCTTTTGAAACAATATTTTGTTTTCAGCATTTAACATTTCAAATTAATACAAAATTTAAATGGTCCCAAGTTTATCTGATGTCTGAATGCATCAGAATGTGGCCACCTGGGGCCCGTTTCACTAAACTTCGTAAGACTAAAATGTTCGTAAGTGCAAATTTGGAATTGTCTGGCAACTTAAATTGATGGATTTACATTTATTGAGCATAGGCTGCATATGCAGCCTATGCTCATTAAATGTAAATCCAATAATTGTTTACAAGAAAACAATGTTAATGTGAAATTTACAGACTACCATAATTTTGAAGTTTAGTGAAATGGGCCCCTGTGGCCTACCGGTATGTATAAGTTATTGTCCACATATTGGATTTCAAGGAATTAAATGTGAGGGAGAGGTAGCGAACTCAGCATTTAGTGCCTTAAAAAATCATTTTCTGTTGAACAGGTAGTCATTAAATCTGGTAATATGCAACTTATTGGGGTTAAATCTTGCAATATGTGAAATCAGTGGAGCCTGATACTGGCTAGCGATTGGCTTAGAAAGTAGGGCGAATTATAAACAAATGTGTGAACTCCAGAAATTCCTTTGGAATTGGAATTATTAAATTGTGACAAAAATTCCAGAATATGAAATGAAAACATGAGACATACATAAGTGCCGGTGGTCACGTTAAGGGATAGTCGTTTAATACACTGTCATTATATAGGCCAAATGGTCGGGAGGAATTGAAAGTGGTCGCTTAAGACAAAAGTCGCTTAATGCACGTGGTCGCTTGTGCAAGTTTGACTGTACAATGTATTGATTCAGCTGATATGTAATCTTTCCATGGCATATGGGAGAAAATTGGACCCCATTCAATAAGTCATACAATTAATATACTTGACAGGACACATTTATATAAATTATTACGTTTTAGGCTAAATATTCTCCCAGACAATGAGATTTTGCAGGGAAACAAAATTTGAAAAAGGACCTTAACTCTTTGCATGCTAGCGGTGAAATTACCATCCAACAAATTACGAGTATGTTTCTTATTTCCCTCCGTAAATATGTCTTGGAATTTCATTAGAATTGTGTCCAGAGGACGCAATTCTAATGAAATTCCAAGACATATTCATGATATTCATAACAAGAAATAAAAGAAAATATTAAAATTGTCATCTGCTATTTTTGAACTATTAATAGCCCACAAATTTCCCAGCATGCAAAGAGTTAAAACGAATGCTTGTAACCACTGTAGGCCCAGATCAGCATGTGCAGCCACCCAGTTTGATCTAGACCTCCAATGTTTGCCATTTGTGGCTGTGACTGGAGAAATGGGGCTTATGGGTTTTGCAACCAGTGTAGATCAAGATCAGCCTGTGCATCCGCACAGTCTGATCAGGATCTACACTGTTCGCCATTAAATCAATGTCATGGTTCGAAAAAGCAATATACATCGTTACCAGACTACAGAGTGTGCAATTTGATCAGGAGATACACTGGTCAAAATTGCTAATAGACCAATTTCTCCAATCACAGCCGCATTTAGTCAATGAAGCGGCACTATATTGTAGCTTGCAGGTATATTTAATCCTGATGAAACTGTTCATTGAAAGATCACTTGATGTGAATTGAAGGGGTCGGCGGAAGAAGGATGTTAATCACAGTTATCCCCCTTCTTCCATTGACCCACTTAAATTACACTGGTCTAAATTGTCTAAGGCTACCATGGCTTCCCATCCCCTATTCCCACAAACTTCTATGTGATATACAGTCGAACCTCCCCGAACGGCCACCTCGCTACAACAACACCCTCTCTGTAACAGCCACTATTTTATATCCCAAATGGATGATTTCCTCTATATGTAACCATTAGACTGCTGAGCACGAAAATTGTCATCTGCTGTTGATTTTGTATTCTTTTTCAATAAAAACATGTTTTGACAGCACTTTAGAATCATTTCCATTGGAAATGATTCTAAAATGCTGTCAAAGCATGTATTTGAGGAGAATTATCGAAGAAAATAAATAAACAACAGACGACAAATTTAATACAGCGTTAACCTCTCTACAACAGCCACCTCTCTACAACAGCCAGTTTTGCGTCTTCCCAAGGGTGGCTGTTGTACAGAGGTTGCACTGTATACAATATCTAAGTAAAATTGAATGGGTTTAACGTCCCAGCAACAGCTAAGGTCATATAGATGCACACCGCAGACCAGTGGGATGTAAATACCATGTACCGTATTTACCGTATATTTCCGGACACTTTTAATTAATTACTTTTGTCAGTGTCCGAATAATTAGGAATATTAATTAATTCTTAAAAAGTGGTGTCCGAAAATTTAGGTTTTATTTTGCCAAAATGGACGATTTTTAAAAAAAAATAAAAAAATTTATGGACCCATAGCCTCCTTTTATCTCACCGATGTGAATGTGCAGCTGATCACGTTTGCACATTTCGTAAATTAATCCGAGCAAACTGGGAATACCGTAACATCAATTATTAGTCCCAGTAACAAAGCAGTGCTAATTGTTATGTGCTCGATTTAATTGTTCCGGCATGCGTTCGCGCTCACCATTGGTGGAATATTAATTAGGTGTAAAGGCTGACCAATCGGAGATCGCGTATCAGTGGCGCAGATTAACTCAACCCAGATTAACTAAATTGTTACAGCACTGCCCACGCCCCCGGCGCATGTACACAAATGTGTACGTGACAGCTGGCCTTGTTTCACTAAGTCATAATTGAGCCAGTGCATGAGATAATCAACTTTATTATATAACTGAGATTTTCGCCGAGAATGATTTGACTTTTTTCTGCAAATATATCGGAAAGTTGATAACATTTTCAGAGCAAATGTGTAATAATTACTAATTTAATATTCGTCAACATTCGATATCGTTTACAGAAAATGTACACTATTATCAGATTCATCTTCGTTGAAAATCTCACGTGATAAGCCTGATTACCTCATGAACTGGCGCAATATTATAACACGTCGGGCAAAACATGTCTATACAGGTCTGTGGTGTTGAAAGGGTTAAAACTCTGTGAGTACTCAAACCCACAGGTGGAATAGTCGGACGTGTGACACAAAGAAAATGACCATTACAAAAATATCCACTTGATCTCGTTCTATTATTAACGTCATGTACAGTACGATACCAGGTGGGTGGGATAATGGGATTTTTTAAATAGGAATTTATTTTGGTGTCATAGGTCCGAGTCTTCCACCTGTGCTCACCATATGAGTAAACACAGTTTGCAACGCACGAGCTTGTCACGTGACGTTGTAGCTGATGGAACAGGATATCGGTCATTAGGTCATTGCGTCATCGAATGATGATGGGGCTACACGTGTTTACTACACTTTTTTCTACACGCGTTTACAATAATGGATTGCACGGACCTGCGTAAATCTACATTCTACATGAACATGATGAATAAATAAAACATGACGTTAACAATTCTTGGATTCAATATATTTATTACATGCGAAGATAACAGTGAAAACTTATGTATTTTTTGTTGACATTATGATGCGTCTTGTGCGAGAACGGATATAGCACGGTTCGGATAAGCAACACGGAAGGTTGTATGTCGCCGGACTTCCGTGTACTAACGGGGTCGCGCTGTACTATAACATAACGTAACATAGTAAACAACTTTAATTAAAAATGTTTTTATTATACCATTCTGGCCTATACGGTGCCGCGGAAAGTAAGCGCGAAACAGGAAATGTCAATTTGAGCTACAACAACAAAAACTTTTATGGGTGCTCTTGCCTATTTTCGTGTCCGAAAATTTACGATTTGAGAATATTATCAAATGTTAGCTTGTCCGAAAATTAAGAGTACATGAAAATAATTAATTTTCTACAAAATGAGCTTGTCCGAAAATAAAGGGTGTCCGGAAATTTACGGTAAATACGGTAAGTATTTTTCACGCCCAAGGTGAGGATTGAACAATCAGCCTACAGTATTGAAGTCTAATGCAATATCCCCTAGGTCACCAGAGCCCATCCCTAATACCTAAAGTAAAGTAACGTTCTGGAATGGTAAAAATCAATTAACCCATAGACCGCTACTCACAACAATTGTCGTCTGCTGTTGTTTTTATATCTTGCCTTATTTCTCAATGAAAACATGGTTTGACAGCACTTCAGAATCATTTCCAATGGAAATGATTCTGAAGTGCTGTCAAAGCATGTTGTAAATTATTCTAAAGTGCTGTCAAAGCATGTTTTTGACGATACAAATGGAAAATAGAAAATAAACAGCAGACGACAAAAAAAATTTAGGATAGCGGTCTAAGGGTTAATACAGTACCTAGCAATTTCATATTAATATCCTGTAAAAAAAAGACAATTTTAAAGGCTTCCATGGTGGGGCAATTATTTCCTGAGATAAAAATAAGGACTAGGTCTCTTGATGTCAAATGGTACCTATTGGCATTTGCCAAATAGGCATTCCTAAATTGGCTAAATCGGTATCTCTTGCTTTGCCAATTTTGATGTATTATTGTCTAATCCTTTCAACACTACAGACCTCCATCATAATATTTGCAAACGGTGTAGATCCGGATGAACCCGGCTCGTAACGATCTGCACCATTTGTGGAAACAATACCCCTTTCTGATAAATAGAATAGCCTGAAAAATACCATGGGAGTGTCCATTCCAGTGGAAGGGTTAACAGCCTGTTACCAGCATAGGTCTTTTAACCCTTACAGTGCTGAATTAACTTTTGTCGTCTGCTGTTTATTTTCTATTTTCAATTTTTCTCATCAAAAACATGGTTTGGCAGCACTTTATGATTCTAAAGTGCTAACAAACCATGTTTTACTGAGAAAGAAGACAATATATACAATGGCAGCAGACGACAATTTTCAATTCCCGCATTCGAAGGGTTAATGTGTGTCCATGAGAGCGGAGAAAGGACCGGGATAGAGAGTAACTTTTCTACATTGCAGGGATGGGTCGATTTCTCAAAAACGGCTGCTAATGTGAACTTTGTTCATTTCAGTTTTACACTTACAAACTTCTTAGTCTTACGCATTTTAGTGAAATGGACCCCAGGTCAATATCTACGCTGTTTGCCATCGAGATCACAACAGCAGTTGAACTACAGTCACAGATATGCCTCACAAAGCCGCACACTTACGATGGAATGCCTGCAGTCTGGTCTATATCTACAGAAGCAACAGTGACACAGACAGTCAAAGAAATGCCTCACAAAGCCCCATACAGTGGTCGTCACATTTCTCATCTATACACCAGCTGTGCTACTCACAGAAATCCATCACAAAGCCGCGTACTTACGATGGAATGCCTGCAGTACGTGCCTCTGTGCCGTGAACGTGCGGGCGACACCGGCCAGTGTGAGGACTCGTGTCTCGGCCCACTGTTTCTCGGCGGTGTCACGCGAGTGGTGCATCAAGATGTTACCCGCCACTCCCTCGTCCTTCGTGCTGGGCGCCGTGTTTGACAATCGCTTCACATTCTCCAGCAATGGGAACAGAACCTACGGTGTTAACAAAAACTGCCATGATCTGTATACAAGTAATATAAACTGGTTTAGATCACAGGTTGAAGTAATGGACCGAGGTCTATGAATACATTAAATATGCCTAAAAGCATCAATAAATGAAGAAAAAAAAAGCTAAATTTCTTTTTTTACTCCCTCCATATGGAGTCTATATGGAGGCAGTAAAGAAAAATTTTAGCTTTTTTTTTCTCCATTTATTGATGCTTTTAGGCATATTTAATGTATTTATAGACCTCGGTCCGTTACTTCAACCTGTGGTTTAGATATGTAGAAACAAAAGAAATATGTTGTCATATTTGTGTCAGATTTGTTTTTCATTTAAATAAAAAATATGACTAAAATATGACTACAGAATTATTTTGTTTAAATTTAAATAAGAAATACATGTATAGCTAAAATATGACTACAAATTGTTTAATTTAAATAAGAAATATGGTTAAAGTATGACTACTTAGTGTTTTGTTTTACACATGTCTGAAACCTGTGAACCTATGGAATAACGACATAGAATCAATGGTCAAAAACATGGTTAGTGACATTCAACCCGTCCAAGACAGAGACAATGATTTATTCAAGAAAACATAATAAACCACAGCATCCAGTACTTAAAATGAACAATCATCCTCTTACAACAGTTAATGAACATACACATCTCGGAATAATTCTACCAGAAAACGTAAAATGGTATCCGGACATCTCGTCATATCTAAATAAAGCATGGAAAACAATTGGCATATTACGATCTCTGAAATTCACCCTAAACAGGTCAGCTCTTGAACGCATGTATTTTTTGTTCGACCTCTTTTGGAGTATGGTGATGTTGTATGGAGTAATTGCACAGACGAATTAAAACACCAGGGGCCCGTTTCACTAAACTTCTTACGACTAAAATGTTCGCAAGCGCAAATTTAGAATCGTCTGCAAATTTCAATTGATGGATTTACATTTATTGAGCATAGGCTGCATATGCAGCCTATGCTCAATAAATGTAAATCCAACAATTATTTACAAGAAAACATTGTTAATGTGAAATTTACAGACTATCATAATTTTGCACTCACGAAAATTTTAGTCGTAGGAAGTTTAGTGAAACGGCCCCCAGATCGAAGCAGTACAGATAGAAGCTGCGCGAATAGTGTGTGGAGGTACTAAACTTTGTAATATTGATAAATTATATCAAGATCTCAGGTGGGAATCCTTAGAAAACAGACGAAATAAACATAAACTTATACTATTTTACAAAATGGTAAATAAACTATCCCCGCAATATCTTAGCGATCTGAGTCTATTTCACCAACATTGCAAAGTATACTTATCTAGCAAAGTATACTTTGAGGGAGAAATTTTCAATTTTCGGATAAATTTTAATTTTTATTATACTGAATTTATTACATTATCACAGCCATTTTGGCTGTGATAATGTAATAAATTCAGTATAATAATTCTGCATACTTTTAATCATCAAATATATGCAGTCGTTAGTTCTATAATTATGAAATAATGCATTTCAGGAAAAATAAATGATTACTCCCTCAAAGTATACTTTGCTAGAAAAGTATACTTTGCAATGTTGGTGAAATGGGCTAAAGAACAGATACAAGCACGGTATACCCTTAGAAACGCTAATAATATACCATTAGTACATTGTCGTACACAATTGTACTCAAATTCATATCTACCCCACACAATTCGTGAACGGAATAAATTGTCAGAACACGAATAAAATGCGCAATCAGTACCGTCCTTTAAGGCAACGATAAATAAAAATGTTACAAAATCACCCATCTTATACAATATAGGCTGCAGACAAGGACAGATACTTCACGCCCGTCTTGACGTTCGTCAGGCAGTTCCTTGAATTATGACCTTCATCGTAGATCTAGCGTTGATTCTCCAAATTGTACTTGAGGTGCAGTAGAAACAATCAATCATTTCTCAATGAAAATACACGTTGTTACCACTCACTCGAACCGTCTCAGCGATGAGTGGTAACAACATATATTTTCATTGAGAAACGAAGAATATGGAGAAAAAAATGTTCATAAATTTTGATACTTGCGAATCAATATGAGACATGCATGGGTCGACTCTACCTGCCAAAGTGTCTTCGTCCATGTGCCTTGTTGCAGCATCCCACTATTAGAGAGTGAGCTAGTTAGAATAAATACGGTAGCTAAATTAACAAATATATTTTTTCTGTTTTCTTCATTTCACAATGGAAATATATGTTGTTACCACTCATTTGAACCGTCTCGGCGAGACGGTTCAAATGAGTGGTAACAACATATATTTTTATTGAGAAACAAAGAATATGGAGAAAAAATATGTTCATAAATTTTTATACTTGTGATAAACTCTACCTGCCAAAGTGTCTTCTTCCACGTGCCTTGTTGCAGCAGTCCACCATGTGCCGATATCGTGGAGAACAAAGTCTGACCTGCGCTCTTCCGCACGGCAGGTCGAGGGTCAACGCAAAGGTCACCCAAGTGTGTAAACAAACACATCCACAGGGCGTCAAACGGTGACATGTCGGACGGCTCAGACTTTTCATTATCGGAAGTTCGGTTTTCCAAATCAGTTTTGATACGTTGTCGATTTTGGTAGAAGTAGTCGGATATATTCCACTGTAAGTAGAGACAAGTAAATTAGGTCGCAATCTCAGATATAGATGATCTATAATAGATGGTGAGTTGTCTCGCAAATTCAATGAATGGAATAATTTAACCTTTCCTAGACTTGTATAAATATAGAGGATCTTACAAGAATGATGGTTCAATATCATGGGCGGATTCAGGGGGGGGGGGGGCGGACCCGGTGCGCGCCCCCCCTAAAATTTGCCGAGTAAAGATCTTTTACAAGATACAAGGCACGTTCCTACGCGTTGTGAATTTATTGTTTATTGGGGGGTGCAGCCAAAAAATAAACGTGGGGCTTTGCTCCAAAATGCGCCAGAACGCAGGAAATGCGATGTAGATTTCAACAATTTACAATTTACAGTGGGGGGGGGGGGGGGGGGGAATGCCCTCGAATCATATTAAACTAGAGCTAGTGAGCATGGGCTAACGGACGAATGGATGGACAAATGGAAATATGCCGGGGTATAATGAGCACAAATGTTAGATTTCACTTATTGCATAAGCTGAATTGATAACATGCAACATGATTTTCAATACACCATGTTATTGGACTGTGAACTATGAATGCACATTTTGTGCAATAAAATAAAGATTATTGCATGTTGATGACAATATTTTAAGGGCACTGGGTCTCATGTCTAGAAGGTGATGATTTTTATCATATTTCTGAAGCCAACTGTATCAAAAAATCGCCCGGAAAAAAATTAGGGATTGTTAAAAACATGTTTTCCAATCGATGGTTACTAAAGTATTTTATTTAAACTAATTACACTAAAGTCTATAATGGGAACTGTTTAATAAATTTGGTATAGTATTATCATTTCACAACAAACAAGAAACGAGGCAAAGCCACGAAGGCCAGGTTTTTTCCAAGCATGGACACTTGGATAACATAATTATACCCACTTTTTGTAGACTAGATGGCCGTGGCCTGCATGTCGCGCCTTGGGGCGAGGCATGGACACTAAAAAAATAGATATAGTAGATGGAAAAACTTTAACGAAAACACTTTAACCGGACACACGGACGTACGGACGGACACTCTAACGTTTGGCAGTTATGGGCTTTTTGTTATTTAAAAGATCAAAGGATAAGCTCATAAAGATCAAAGATATTAGGAGCTTACGGAAAAGAACAAAGGAATCCTTTGTTACTAACCCTTACCCTAAGCTCCTAAATCCCGTTTGCTGGCTCGGACGGACGGACGGACGGACGGACGGACGGACGGACGGACGGACGGACGGACGTATGCCAAAATGCCGACGATATCGCGCTTTCCGCAAGCGGGTGCGACAATGATGATAAACACCCATGTGAAGTATCAAGGTAATGGGTGAAGCAGTTGCAGAGATATAGTACACGAAAAAACTTTTAACAAATAAATTCAAAGTAATTTGACCTTGACATTGCGCACAGGGGCCGCACGGTTGGGGGTTAGAATGAAAATATGGACGATGATAAACACCCATGTGAAGTTTCAAGGTAATGGGCGAAGCAGTTGCAGAGATATAGTATAACGAAAAAGTTTTAACCAAAAAATTTAACCAGACGTACGTTAAAAAGTTAACGTTGAAAATGGCTAAGTCAATTACGTAGAAATAATAGGTGAAGGTAAAAAAATGGTCACATGTTAGATAGTTGTATGTGGTAGGTACCCCTTGGTTATGAAGCTGTGAAAGTTTGGTGGTCCTAGGTGGTACAGTACCAAAGAAATGGACTTAAACACGAAAACTTAACATTGAAAATGCGAAAACTTAACATTGAAAATGGCTAAGTCGACTGCGCGGAAAAAATGGGTGAAGTTAAAAAAAAAGTAACATGTTGGATAGTGATATGTGGTGGGCACCCCTTGATTATGAAGCTGTGAAAGTTTGGTGGTCCTAGGTGGTACAGTAACAAAGAAATGGACTCAAACACGAAAACTTAACATTGATTGTGGACGCCGCCCGCCGCCCGCCCGCCGACCGCCCGCCGCCCGCCCGCCCGTCCGCCCGGCTTTCGCCAATCCAATAGCCTGGATTTTTTTTCTCCAAAAAACCTGGCTAATAATTGAAGTTTAAAATGTGACTTGTGCATTTTTAATCGGTTGTGTAGTTTAAAAGTTACGTAAGAAATGGTAATAGTCTCCTATATAATTACATACAAGAAACGAGGCAAAGCCACGAAGGCCAGGTTTTTTCCAAGCATGGACACTTGGATAACATAATTATACCCACTTTTTGTAGACTAGATGGCCGTGGCCTGCATGTCGCGCCTTGGGGCGAGGCATGGACGCTAAAAAAATAGATATAGTAGATGGAAAAATTTTAACGAAAAAACTTTAACCGGACACTCGGTCGTATGGACGGACGGACGGACGGACGTATGCCAAAATGCCGACGATATCGCGCTTTCCGCAAGCGGGTGCGACAATGATGATAAACACCCATGTGAAGTATCAAGGTAATGGGTGAAGCAGTTGCAGAGATATAGTACACGAAAAAACTTTAACAAATAAATTCAAAGTAATTTGACCTTGACATTGCGCACAGGGGCCGCACGGTTGGGGGTTAGAATGAAAATATGGACGATGATAAACACCCATGTGAAGTTTCAAGGTAATGGGCGAAGCAGTTGCAGAGATATAGTATAACGAAAAAGTTTTAACCAAAAAATTTAACCAGACGTACGTTAAAAAGTTAACGTTGAAAATGGCTAAGTCAATTACGTAGAAATAATAGGTGAAGGTAAAAAATGGTCACATGTTGGATAGTTGTATGTGGTAGGCACCCCTTGGTTATGAAGCTGTGAAAGTTTGGTGGTCCTAGGTGGTACAGTACCAAAGAAATGGACTTAAACACGAAAACTTAACATTTGTAAACGCGAAAACTTAACATTGAAAATGGCTAAGTCGACTGCGCGAAAAAAAAGGGTCAAGTTAAAAAAAAGAGTAACATGTTGGATAGTGATATGTGGTGGGTACCCCTTGATTATGAAGCTGTGAAAGTTTGGTGGTCCTAGGTGGTACAGTACCAAAGAAATGGACTTAAACACGAAAACTTAACATTGTAAACGCGAAAACTTAACATTGAAAATGGCTAAGTCGACTAGGCGGAAAAAATGGGTGAAGTTAAAAAAAAAGTAAGATGTTGGATAGTGATATGTGGTGGGCACCTCTTGATTATGAAGCTGTGAAAGTTTGGTGGTCCTAGGTGGTACAGTAACAAAGAAATGGACTCAAACACGAAAACTTAACATTGATTGTGGAGCGCCCCGCCGCCCGCGCCGCGCCCGCCGGCCCGTCCGCCGCCCACACCCGCCCGCCCGCCCGCCCGCCCTTTGGCCGCCCGCTCCGCCCGCCCGCCCGCCCGCCGCCCGCGCCCACCCGCCGCGCCGCCGGCGCGCCTTTCCGCCAATCCAATAGCCTGCATTTTTTTTTAAAAAATTACCTGGCTAAAAAAGTAACATGTTGGATAGTGATATGTGGTGGGCACCCCTTGATTATGAAGCTGTGAAAGTTTGGTGGTCCTAGGTGGTACAGTAACAAAGAAATGGACTCAAACACGAAAACTTAATATTGATTGTGGACGCCGCCCGCCGCCCCCGCCCGCCGCCCGCCGCCAGCCGCCCGCCGCCCGCCTGCCGCCCGCCCGCCCGGCTTTCGCCAATCCAATAGCCTGGATTTTTTTTCTCAAAAAACCTGGCTAATTAAGTCCTCAGTGACTTTGACCGTGGGCGGTCGGACGTGGTCATATGCAAAACAAAGCAGCATCCATAGACATAATTTGGCCAAATATTTTCAAAATCGGTGAAGCAGTTGACGAGTTATTGAAAAAATATTATTTTCTTTAACATGTTTGCCTTACAAACAAGGTGAACACGAGTCCTCAGTGACCTTGACCTTGGGCGGTCGGACGTGGGTCATATGCAAAACAAAGCACCATCCCTAGACACACATTGTAGCCAAATATTGTCAAAATTGGTGAAGCGGTTCACAAGTTATTGAAAAATTAAAGGTGTTACTAACGTACGTACGTACATGGACCAACGCTATATCCCTTTTGCCTTTCGGCGAGGGGATAATAAAGCGATTTCACACGTTTTCATTACTGGTTCATAGCAAAAATGCCAAATTATGCCACGTCAACTTATCTCCCTTGCTTATCACAGTTTAGCATATACTTGATTATAACGCATGTTTTTGGCAATCTTATACAGTGGTGTGATTGATTTATATATGTCATTTACTGCACATGAAACGAAAAAACACATATTTGATATCAGGGACACCATCTGAGACAGTCGCTTTAATAAGATTATTAAGACTATTTCAAGTAAATATTAGGGAAATGTTACAAAAACCTATGAAATTGAAACACAAGTAGACAAATGTGGCTATAATTGGAGAAATGGGGCTTATGGATTTTGCGACCAGTGTAGATCCAGATCAGTCTGTGCATCTGCACAGACTGATCAGGATCTCCACTGCTCACCGTTTTATCAATGAAACACCCGTATTGCTTCTTATAAGAAGTGTGAAAATATTTATCAGGAGCTACACTGGTCACAAATCCCATAAGCCCCATTTCTCATGTCATAGCCACAAATGAAAATGAAAGTGAATGGGTTTAACGTCCCATCAACAGCTAAGGTCATATAGAGACGGGACCACAGTTTAAAGTCTCATCTGACAGACCAGTGGGATGGAAATACTATGTTAGTATTTTTCACGCCTAGGACGAGGTTTGAACCCACAACCTCCGGATTGGAAGTTATGTGTTCTAACCCCTAGGTCACAACCCATCCCTAGTCACAAATGAGAGCGTGTACCCACCAGCAGTCCGATGGCAGTTAGGCTGACGTTCAAGTCCTGATTCTGCAGACCAAACTTGGCCGCCGTCTCCACGACAACCGGCAGGTGGCAGCAGGGAATTATGGGGAGAAAATCTGTCACAACGAGCTGTAGGCTCTGAAAGCCAATCTGAACCAGCTTTTCTCTGAAACAAAAGGTGAAAGGGTTTAATGTTCAAGCAACAGCTGGGGTCATATGAGACATGCCATGTGATTTTGTACCTAAGACCATGTGCGATTTTTCCTGAATTATATTTACAGAAACTGTGACACAGGGCTCCAGATAAGGAATTAGTAATTGAGTATTGTCACTCCATCATTTCTGAAGCAATTGGGTATTTCAAAATTTGAATTAGGTGAAATAAAATCACACTACTGTTTACATATCAACAGACAGCATTTATTGAATAGTTCGCTTCCAAATGAAAACATGTCTTGGCATTTCATTAGAATTGTCTCCTTGGAGACAATTCTAATGAAATACCAAGATGTGTTTTCATGGAAAATAAGAAAAATATGCTATATTTGTGGTCTGTTTATTGTTTGCCGCAGCATGATAAAGGTACCACAAATCTTTTATTGCTTTTTGATACTCGCTACTTCTGATTTCAATTGGGTTTTTGATAATTTTAATTGGGTATTTAAGCAAATATGCAGCTTACCTGGACCTCTGGTGACATACATTATATTCTGTAAATGAATATCGAAAGATGATAAAATTGTCATAGCAAATGCGGAATATAATTCCGCATTTGCTATGAAAATTTCATCAACTTTTGATGTAATTTATCGAAAATATAGTAAATTTTGTAAATATTTTTCATGAGATATCACGCATGTTCTTAGTTACAAAATCACATGGCGTGTCTCATATAGAGATGTGACCTCAGTTTCATAAGATCCCACACACATGGTTAACTGGACAGAATGGACAGAGAAATTTATTATTCCACCCCGGCACGTATTCCCAAACCGTGCCAGACATAAAGAATGGTTCGGAACACAATTTTCATGCAAAAATGCGTCCCCTGAGAGTGACATTACTGTAGATAATGATTACCGTAATAACCATAAATATTCGGACACAATTCATTCTAGGAAAACACATTTAAACATCAGGTTTGCCACAATCTCCATGTTTAGGGTTAGTAGGGTCATTCTGGTTTATCACAATGTCAATATTTGAATATAATTTGTTATCCCAAATAAAGGTGTCCAAATATTTAGGGTTATTATGGTAAGTGTTGTTGTTTTTTTCTGACTGCGACTATCCTCACTAACAATGTTTTGTCAAAAATATTGCGCAACTGCAAAACAATTATACAAATGCAGGTGTAAACAAACACAGCCGGGCTACGCAATATTTGGCAGTAACTTTTGACTTCCAGCCAAAAAGAGAACACACAGATACATAGAAAGCATTTTATCTGTTTTCCGTAAGCACTTACGATGTACCTCTCTCTGTGAGGCTAGCAATAAGTGGGCATTGCACAACACCATTATGGGTCGTAGGAAGAGAACATTTGGCCGACAATGAGCAGACAATATGGCAACATGTTACGCATCCTACGTGGTTATATATCCATAAATATCAGACTGACTTGAGAGCTTATTGCAGACAGATCTATATTGGAACAATGAATTTGTAGCCGTGCCATATTTTGTGGTCGTCTTCGCGTCTCCAGTTCTATCTAAGGACGTCTTACACGATTCCATTGTTGACGAAGAGAAAATTCACGCTGTTATTTTAGGATATTTCTCTATTCTTTTGCACTAACTCTTTCAGAAACTGGAATGGATTTTGTATGCTAATTTTGCAATCAATCCAAATCGTCACAAAATCATTCTCAGACTAGTCCATTCATGAAAAGGGGGCGTTTTGGTACTCAAAAATGTAAAAATCACTTGCAAAAAGTGCATATCCTGATGAGACGGCTCGTCACGAGCCGGCTCATCTGGATCTACACTTTTTTCCACTACCACTATACAGGTCTGTGGTGTTGAAAGGGTTAAACAGTTTCACCCAATTAGTATTTTTCAAAGGAAACAGAAGTTATAAGAAATTTACCTCCAATGTTAAGTTTGTGAAAGCGACCTAAGTTTGTGACCTTGATCTTGGGATTACTGGTGGTAGGAGAGTCATGGATTCATCACAGTACGATAGAGGACCATCAGAGTATTGCATGTGTGAAATATCAATAAGTACTATTACAGGAATTTACCCCAACATTAAGTTTGTGGACGGCGACAAATCCAATGCAGATAGTCGTAATGGTTAATTTTCAGTACATAAAGCTCATGTCATAAGGCACATTGTGGTAATATTTTCTGAGAACAGGCTCGTCTCTATAATATCTGGACCATGATTTTATATTATAAAATCATCCTTATTTGACAGTGGTTGCTATTTTTTTTACAGAATCAGACCAGACACCTACGTACCCCTGGTTGTCTGTGACGGCCCCTATGACCCCCAACGAGACCAGACACCTATGTACCCCAGGTTGTCTGTGACAGCCCCTATGACACCCAACAAGACCAGACATCTACGTACCCCTGGTTATCTGTGACGGCCACTATGACACCCAACAAGACCAAACACCTAGTAGTATATAAGAGTCACAATGATACCATCATCACCTCTGGAAGGTGCCAGCTACGCGCGGCACCTTCCACAGCATGATGGTATCATTTGTGACTCTTATATACTACTACCGCGAGACCATATATTTATGACATGAGAAGATACACCCTATTAGAGATAAAAATCCCTATGTTATACTCAGTATATATATAACATAATGGTTCTAGTTAAGTGTGCGTGGTTGAAGACAGGTAGTCACGAGAGATGTTTTCGCACCGGTATTTACGAATATTGCAAACATCACCGTGCATGGATGCGAAGAGGTTCCGTTTCACCTCGCCCATGTCGGCATTGTGGGGTAGGGACCAAAGCCGAGTCATTGCTTGCTATGTCCACCATGCGGTGGCACTCAGGCTACTCATCGAATGGCTAACAAGGGATTACGTGCTCGCAAGTATTATCGTTTAGTAATAATTCAAATCGGAAAGTCAGTTAGAAAGATAGAATCGATCTAATAAGTCACGGTGTTTCTACAGCATTAAAACACTGTAAAAAAAAACATTATCAAACTAATTTTATAAAATTGGAAAATTGAACAGAAAAAACAAGTACCAATATTATTACAGAAAATGGATAATACAATACAATTTGAATTGCAAATTTTTAATGACTGTGTTGAAGAAGTTTACGAAGCTTACGGGGGTTATAATCCTGTATATAAATTCTATAAAATGAGAACACTAGGTGATATCGAATACATGAAATACCAGCGTAATTTATTACGCTCCGATAAAATTTAAAATTTAAAATATTATACCGGCAATTATGTCAACTATACAAGAGGCAAATACGAACATTAAGACAGATAATGCTTATCGGATATGAAACTAAGGTGTATTATACAAAAAATTTAAAACCCAACGATTCGTTTACGAATGTACATTTCTACGATATCGCTTATAAAGATATTGAAAAATTATTATTGAAAAAAAACAACAACTACTAATTAATTTATAGCCGAGTGTATTTTCCTTATCGAAGGTATGTAAACTGGCAATCTGAATTTATCAATTTTATCAACCTCGAGCGGTCGGATAGGAACGCCGTTGTCATGCAGTTGTTTACCATAGCGACCACATTTGTAGGGATAGAAATAAATAAATAAAAAATGTTTAGCTCCAACCGCGGCGCGAACCCACGACCCTCGTCTCTATAGAGTATCGCCTTAACCCACACGACCATGTAGGCTGTTATGATAAACATTACCTAGTGTTGTACAATTATCGATTTACGACAATGTTTCAATTACACGGGTTATGAACCATGCGTAAATTGATAGCCGAGGTAAACAGACAGTTATTTATAGACCGAGTGTATCAATTTACACAGGCGATTACAGTGTAATCCTCGACTGAATTTGTTATGCGATTACGGCGTAATTCTCAGTGAAAAACACATGTTGTATAGGTATGTAAATTTGTTTATTGCACCAATATAAGAAAATTAATTATTTTTCTTATATTGGTGCTGTAACATTTCTTCCGACTTTATCTCAAGTTTTTCCCTAAATTTATCCCAATCAGTACACTCAATCTTGGGCATGGTGGCGCGCGCTTTGATTCTTATATCATTTTTTAATTGTTCATATCTCCCCATTTCTTCCACCACGGATTCAAACTCTAAATTTGATATTTTCTTATCGGCCAACGCTTTGGACACCATAACGTCGATGCTATTTTTCTTCGACCTGGCGAGAACGGATATTCTATCATGTTTTCTACATTTTTTCTCGAGTTTTCCACCCGACGCCCTAATTACCATACACAACAACCCAGAAACGGCCGACACCGCACATAAAATCCCCGCTACGGGAACCGTTATAATGGTGATATAGTTGCAGCTGTCCCCGCCCCACACAACACAGAAACACTCGCCAGAGCCGTGCTAGATACTTCAGCCATGTTCACCGCGCGTCTATAATTTTTAGCGTTTCTTTTTCTATTTGTATATTCTCTAACTAAAATATCCTGCATAGCGACGATATTATTAACTACCTAAAATCTGAACTTCTTTCGTTAATTGTACACAGTGTTGATGGAGTGGTATTGACAATTGGAAGCGTTGATTCGTTCATATTTAAATTTTACAAATTTATTTCAATATATTAGTATTTACAAAAGTTCAATTAACAAGAGGACAATAGTAAGAATCTCTGTGACACCGATCGAACAAAGTTAATAACCACTACCTTTGGAAAGTCTAATTCGATCATAACCGGAGAACGAAACCACCGTCGAACTATCTCCAGAGATTTTAGTGACTCCAACGTTCTTCCCCATCTACTACAATATTTATCGCGACCGCGCCCACAGGTTTACCACTACCATTAACCGAGCAGACCGCCATTTGGATAACTTCACCCGCAGCTGTCATAGTGTATCCCCCACATTTATTACTCGCTTTGGCACCGAACGAATATTCATAGTGCCCCTCAACCAATGGGCCCCGCTTCTCAGCCCAAACTGTTATGGCACGTTTTAGCATTTTCATTGTTCGCACTATTCCGGCAAGCGCACTGTTTGCGTTATATGCCTCAGTACGAATATTATAAGAGGCCTCCTCAAGAGCTTTGGTCGCGGCTATACGATCATGTTTCAGTTTATCGGAAACTTCGGTTATCTTTCCGTCTAGTTCGGTAAGTGCCGCTTCTCTACTGAGAGAGTCCTCTAAGCGCAACGCATCATAAGCCTCCGTAATGGTCGCCTGGTGGCCTTTTAGGGCTTTCTCAACACCCGACCGGGCCTCTTTTTGAAATTCGGTTATTTTTCCGTCTAGTTCAGCAACCGCCGCTTCTCTGATGAGAGAGTCCTCTAAGCGCAACACCTCATAAGCCTTCGCAAGGGCTGCCTGGTGGTCTTCTCGGGCTTTCTCAACACCGACCGGGCCTCTTTTTGAAATTCGGTTATTTTTCCATCTAGTTCACCAACCGCCGCTTCTCTGATGAGAGAGTCCTCTGAGCGCAACACCCTATAAACCTCCGTAAGGTCCGCCTGGTGGTCTTCTCGGGCTTTCTCAATACCCGTTCGTACCCCCTCAACCCCCAACCGGGCCTCTTTTCGAAATTTGGTTATTTTTTCGTCTAGTTCGGTAAGTGCCGCTTCTCTGTTGAGAGAGTCCTCTGAGCGCAACGCCCCATAAGCCTCCGCAATGGCCTCCTTGTGGTCTTCTCGGACCCCCTCAACCCCCGACCTGGTCTCTTTCAGAAATTCGGCTATTTTCCCGTCTAGTTCAGTAAGTGTAGCTTCTCTGTTGAGAGAGTCCTCTAAGCGCAACGCATCATAAGCTTCCGCAAGGGCCTCCGCAAGGTTCCACTGGTGGTCTTCTCGGACTTTATCAATACCCGACCGGGTCTCTTTTCTTTTGAATTTGGTTATTTTTTTATCTAGTTCGGCAACCGCCGCTTCTCTGACGAGAGAGTCCTCTGAGCGCAACACCTCATAAGCCTCCGTAAGGTCCGCCTGGTGGTCTTCTCGGGCTTTCTCAATACCCGACGTGGCCTCTTTTCGAAATTTGGTTATTTTTTTATCTAGTTCGGTAAATGCCGCATCTCTAATGAGAGAGTCCTCTAAGCGCAACGTAAGGGCCGCCTGGCGGTCTGCTCGGACTTTATCAATATCCGACCTGCTCTCTATTCGAAATTTGGTTATTTTTTTACCTAGTTCGTTTAGTTCCGTTTCTCTGATGAGAGAGTCCTCTGAGCGCAACACCTTATAAGCCGCCTGATCTTTCTCAATATCCGTTCGGACTCCCCTCAATTTGTGCAGTCGCCGTCAGCACTTCTACTCTAACATCTGATATACTCCTGTGAATCCCGTTTGTGACCTTCGATATGGTTTTATTGATCAGGGCTTGGTTTTTCCAGTAGTTAAAAAGTCGCCCTCTGTCGGGATGAATCCACCTTCTGCCGGTTCCAAATTCTTTGAATTTGTCACCCAATCGGAAGAACTACCTGGTCCGTATATACTCATAATAAAATTAATTATAATATTGGGCACCTATACTCAATTAGAAATTTCGAGAACTACCGAAATCGGGTAATCGTTTTTCAACTTTCTCGCTTGATCATCGAGAATAGAGACTGTAAATTCGTGGATATGTCCCGATTCCAAAACTTTCATCTCGGGGTGTGGGAAGTCTAAGGTCACAGTCTCACCATAGAAACAGTCGCTGGCTTGCACGGTTTTCAGTAATGTGCTGGGAGTGCCGTCTACCGTGTTGTACGATTTGTTCACCCGATCCAGGTGCACCCTGAGAGTTTTCGTGAAGGCGAAGTCCACCGGGTTATCACCGACGTACTCACCCGGGGTAAACACTCCTTTGTTTGAGGAGTATGTCTCTCTAGATTCCTCCACCAATCCTGGGGGATTAGATTTTCCCAATTTCCTTTAGAACTTAACCCCCAATCGCGATTGTACTTCCAACAAAGGTTTATTATTATCGACGCAGTTACCGGACGATCTGGCGAGGGCATGTTGGAGATTGTCCGATATATTAGAATACATTGCATACTATGAACACGCGCAAACTTAATACCAAACTATCGGTTCGCCTAACGCGCAAGCTAGCGAACGCGTACTATAGCCCCCGCGGCTACTGGAAGGGACTCGCTGCCATCAAGAACCTCGCGGCGGCGACCAAGGTTTCAGAAAACGCTGTCAAGGAATGGCTCAAGAAGCAGGCCATCTGGCAGATCTATTTACCCGCGCCTCACAATATTCCGCGCCCGAAATTCGACGTGCCGGTACCGAACCAAGTTCACCAAGCGGATCTCCTGTTTCTCCCTCACGATCGCGTCGGTCGTAAGACGTACAAGTACGCGCTGACAATCGTTGACGTAGCGAGTCGCTATAAGGGGGCTGAGCCGTTGGCCACTAAAGAGTCTAAGGAGGTGGCCGAGGCTCTCTCCCAATATATAAGATGAGTCCTCTCAAATGGCCGAATCTTCTCCAGGTCGATCCCGGCCGCGAGTTCATGGGCGCGGTCTCTCATCTATTGTCTAAGCACGACGTTTCTGTCAGACGCGGCCGCGTCAACATCCACCGGGACCAGGGGATCGTGGAACGCTTCAATCGAACCCTGGCTGAGAGACTGTTCGGACACCAATACGCTAAAGAACTTGTAGACCCTCATTCGCGATCGACCGAGTGGGTGGCCAGACTGCCCGCCGTGGTCTCCGCACTGAACGGAGAGGTGACCAGATTGATAGGTAAGAAGCCCGTAGATGCTATCAAGTTTAAAAGGGTGACGAGCGAGCCCTCTGCCGTCTCGCGCGGGCGACCCGTTGGTTTAGAGGAACAACGGCTTCCATCGGATATTGATGTCCGGTACCTCTATCAACCGGGAGAGCTCGAAGGTGGCAGCCGCCGCGCGACTGATCCCGCGACTGATCCCGTGTATATCATCTAGATCGATCTATTACCAAGCCCGATGAGCCCGTGCTCTACTATTTGGATGATGGGCCATCACGAGGGTTTGTTCGCGAAGAACTTCTCACGGTGCCTTCTGACACCCAGCTACCCCCGGATCGTTAGAGTCTTTAGTATTCTCTCAGAGTTCTTTTTGTTTTTTATCTATCCTATAGGCTCGGTGTGTAACTCTTCCATCACTCTCCTCTTGTTGTAGTACGCCGAGAGTCCTAATTTTTGTTGACAGTATGTCTTCATCACCCCGTTAATCATTCGGAATCCCCTGTTCTCCGCCATATCCCTACCCCCTTCGAGAGCACTCTTATACCTTCCCCAAGTCAGATCGTTAGATCTCTTCGACATCCCCTTGGCCGAGTGCTTAGATTTTCCATCACCGCTCACGTAGTAACACTTGCTGCACAGAGCGATGGCTCTATCCCCTTCGAATTCCAGCTTGAACAGTCCCGGAGTTCTGTTGCTCCACACGTCCCACGCCAACCACTCGGTCTTCTCCTTATTGAACTTTCTCTTCATATTCTTTCTCACCACCGCCTCCAGCGTCTTCTCGACAGCGCGAAGTACATGCTGTCAGTGTCCATCTGTATCAGTTCGAAATCTCCGCGATCCACGTACTTGTCCAAGAAATCGTAGTAGAACTCCAGCATCCGGAGCTTGGCCAACTGGTAGACCGCTATGCCACACTGAAACGGTCTGTTGATCACCACTCGAGTCTTCCTGCTCGATATCTCGTAAGCCTCCCCAATCTCCTCCAAGTCTTCGAACCACGCCGACCTCAGTGCCCGATCGACAGTCTTCTCATCCTTCGTATATGTGGTGTTCAGGTGTCTCTCTTGCGCCTCTATCAGCTTGCCACAACACGCGTTGCCAACCAGTTTGAATATCTCCGCCAACACCGCCTTGCTCTTGTCGACGTCCCCCGTCCGTCTAGCAGCGGTGACCTCTTTAACGAACCATTGAAACGGTTTGCCGGGCGTGTAGTCTATCACCCTATGCACCGCCTTGATGATCAGACCGTGCTCCAAATACCACTTTAGCAGCGGGGAGTATATGATCATCTTCTTGGCGGACATTGCCTCCACGAGCTTTCTCTGTCCTTCGACTCTTTTCCTCCCGGTCCCGGCCAGGTAGTCAGTCCTTCATGTGCTGCGGAACCTCGTTCTCATCGACTTCTCGATTAACGAACACCGGTGACATTTCCGAGAACTTGTCTCTCAACGTTTCAGGGACCTCTATATCCAACTCCGCAAATCCGAACCACTTTTCACTCCTGACCTTCCTCACGAAACGGTCTATATACGACTGTCTTTCCGGGTCGTCACACGTCCATATCTGCTCCTCACCACACGGCATGTCCTTCGACAGAGTAGATAGGTACAGAGCATTGGCATCGTACCCCAGCACCGCCTTGCACATCTTCTTCTCCCGACTCCCCACCTGACCACTGATCGTCGACCTTCCAGCCTCGGCGTATCTGGAGAATACTATGGACGGACCACCGACCAATCCCTGCTTCATCATCTCGTAAGTTTTCAGACTTCGGTGACCACATCTCGGGGTGTCCGCTTCCCATCGATCGACCCGCGGAGTAGGTACTGAAGGGAAAACACCGGGCAGAGACACAGCATCCTTGAGTATATCCACGCCTCTTCCCTTGTAGAACTCCGTCATTTTAGTCAGAGCCTCTAGGAACGGTCCTACATCCAAGTCGTTGTAGTGTTGCAACCATTCCTTGAACGTCTTCATCCCCTTTTCTCGGAATACCTTCTTACACTCTTTCCACTCGGACAACGACAGTAGGAACTCACCCTTCAACTTCGAGTACCACTCGGGATAGTCTGGCAGCCCCGGATGGTCGAGCTTGTCCGCGCTATCGAACCACTCGTATGGAAAGTGAGACTTTACCGTTTTACAGTCGTACGCCTTAACCCACCGGTCGTACGTGGTACCGGGTCCCAGATACTGGATGATGTCGAGAAATCTAAACTCCGGGGTAAACAGAAACATCGTCGTGCTGGCTCTCTTTCCGACCATCACCTTATTCACGGTGGCCGCCAACTTCTCTACAAAGTACTGCTTGATGAGGTTCAGGTCGTACCTGCTACAGTTGAACCCCACCACCGGGACTTGGTCAATCCAAGAAATAATATTTGCTTGCTGAGACTTCGATAACATATCTATGTCGGCCGGCAGATACTTCTTCCTAACCCCCTCCCTGATTGCCTTGCCTCTCATCTGCAGCTCGGTCACGAACTTCTCGACTAGCGTGTCGGGATCTCGTTCGCATAGGTGTGTGATCCCTTCATGCATCGTATCCCCCAACGACACCGATATAGGAACGTGCTCGACCTCGAAGGTCAGGTCTTTGGTGGGTCGCGTGGTTTTTGACTTGTCGAGATACGCCTCGAAGTCGTAGACTATCTGGTGGGGGTACAGAGTCGTCTCCTCCTCGCGTGGCAATTGTGGATAGTAGGTATTCACCTCATTCAACCACTCGCACTCCCACATCACCACCAGCTCGTAACCCGCCTTCCTTATCTTGGCGTCTTGAATTTTCGTCCTCTTGTACAGCGATCTCGCATTACCTCTCATGCAATGCCTCGGACACCCGTGCCAGTAAGCATCCGTGAAACTGAAACACGGTCTCGGTCTCGTGACAGTAACCGTCGACCGGATCACCGGCCACCCACCTCTCACCACCGTGACCGCAGTTGGCGTGATGTATGTGCTTTCCCACCCTCTCCTCTTCTCTGCTCAACCATTGAATCGACCTCACACTCGCTGACCCCTTAGGATAGAACGCCTTCTCGTAGGCCGACTGCGGTCTCTCTACCCTCTTACCTGGACATGTCACCACGGTCTTCCCACCCATGCAGGTGGTCGCGTGCCTGTGCATGTTACACGACTTTGTGAACCGTTGTTGACATCTGGTGCACCCGTACTCGTTCGTCATCTTGTGCGGAGATTCGTTATGAGGAACGAGTGACCTCCAAACATTCCTATCGTCATTGTCTTCCCCCCAACCACGTCGTAATTTGCCGGAACCTTCATGAGGTACCACACTCCATCGGCGGTGGGCTCGTACACGCGAATACCCAGCTTGAAATGCTCTTTGACCTTCTTAATATCGTACAGGGGAATTCCCTGGCTACCCGGTCCGTTATCATGCCCGAGATATTCGCGAGCCAGAGCTCGTGCCTTCTCACAACAGCGGTCTGGTCTCTCTCCACGTTGGATGGCTATGCACCTAAACAGACACAAGTAGTCGTCGTACGTGTCGACGGAATACATTCCCTTTTTCTGTCTTAACCAGTCTGGGAGTTTTCCCGCTCCCATGAGAAGTTGTTGTGCGTCGATGATCATCTTCACCTCGACCGATATCCAACGAACGAAGGTCCATTTTGTGTTTGGTCTATCGACTTTGTCGATGTCCATTCGACCTTTCTCTCTATCGGATATCCAACTCTCGGCTTTGGCGATCTCGTTTATCCACGGACTGCCCTTTGATTGTTTGTGATAGATCATAGTAGCGTCGGTCTCTATGTTCCTAATACGATACGAGCACGAATACCTCAGATAACATGCCGTGGTCATCTCTGGGCGAATTTTATTCATTATGCGATTAGCGATCTCCCCGTCTACCCCCCTCTCGAAAGTCCATACTATCTTCCTCCTACCCCTATCAACAGTTTCCCTAACTTCGGCTTTTTCGGCGAGAATCCTGGGACCCTCCTCCACCAAAGCTCTGGCGATATCTCTCCTCTTCTTGGGAGGTCTCCCCACCAACCCTTGATAAATCTTATTGTAGTACGCCTTGTATAGGGGTTTTCTAAGTGCGCTGTGATCTTCTTTTACACGCTGCGCGTAAGCGGTGACACGCAGACTGGCCGTCGTCTCGTTCTCCAATTTCTCGGAGCGTTTTTCGGGGTCGGCGGGCAGTCGTCCGGTCGAAACAGCACGCCGCAGCCTCTCCTTGTAGACGACGGCTCGCGCGTCACTTATCCTATCTGCTATATCTTTCTTGAGTCTCAAACCTCTTAGGGAAATTCCCCAACTCTTAGCTTGCTCTCTCATTTGCTTTATGGTAGGCATTATACTGAGTATAACCAATAGATTTTTTATCTTCAATAGGGTGTAAGTTTATATTTATTCGTAATAAATATATGACAGATTGTTGTAATATACTTAGTATAACTTATGGATAACTTGTCTTTAATAGGGTGTCAGTTTATATTTGTGACAGATTGCTGTAAATATACCGAGTATAACTTATGGATTTCTTATCTTTAATAGGGTGTCAGTTGTTATTTTATTCGTAATAAAAGTATGACAGATTGTTGTATATATATACTGAGTATAACATAGGGATTTTTATCTCTAATAGGGTGTATCTTCTCATGTCATAAATATATGGTCTCGCGGTAGTAGTATATAAGAGTCACAAATGATACCATCATGCTGTGGAAGGTGCCGCGCGTAGCTGGCACCTTCCAGAGGTGATGATAGTATCATTGTGACTCTTATATACTACTCACCTACGTACCCCTGGTTGTCTGTGACAGCCAGCCCTACGATACCCAGCATAACCAGACACCTATGTACCCCTTGTTATCTGTGACAGCCCTATGACCCCCAGCATGACCAGATACCTACATACCCCTGGTTGTCTGTGACAGCGCTATGACAACCAACGAGACCAGACAGCTACGTACCCCAGGTTGTCTGTGACAGCCCTATGACACCCAACAAGACCAGACACCTACGTACCCCTGGTTGTCTGTGAAGGCCCCTATGACACCCAACAAGACCAGACACCTACGTACCCCAGGTTGTCTGTGACAACCCCTATGACACCCAACAAGACCAGACACCTACGTACCACTGGTTGTCTCTGAGAGCCCATATGACACCCAACAAGACCAGACAACTATGTACCCCTGGTTGTCTGTGACGGCCCCTATGACACCCAACAAGACCAGACACCTACGTACCCCTGGTTGTCTGTGACAGTCCCTATGACCCCCAGCATGACGAGACACTGACGTACCCCTGGTTGTCTGTGATGGCCCCTATGACCCCCAGCATGACCAGACACCTACGTACCCCTGGTTGTCTGTGACGGCCCCTATGACACCCAGCATGACCAGACACCTACATACCCCTGGTTGTCGGTGACAGCCCTATGACACCCAACAAGACCAGACACCTATGTATCCCAGGTTGTCTGTGACAGCCCTATGACACCCAACAAGACCAGACACCTATGTGCCCCTGGTTGTCTGTGACAGCCCCTATGACATCCAACAAGACCACACCTACGTACCCCTGGTTGTCTGTGGCGGCCCCTATGACACCCAACAAGACCAGACACCTACGTACCCCAGGTTGTCTGTGACAGCCCCTATGACACAGCCCTATGACACCCAACAAGACCAGACACCTACGTACCCCAGGTTGTCTGTGACCTCCCCTATGACACCCAACAAGACCAGACACCTACATACCCCTGGTTGTCTGTGACGGCCCCTATGACACCCAACAATACCAAACACCTACATACCCCTGGTTGTCTGTGACAGCCCTATGACACCAAGCATGACCAGACACCTACGTACCCCTGGTTGTCAGTGACGGACCCTATGACATCCAACAAGACCAGACACCTACATACCCCTGGTTGTCTGTGACGGCCCTATGACATCCAACAAGACCAGACACCTACGTACCCCTGGTTGTCTGTGACAGCCTCTATGACATCCAACAAGACCAGACACCTACGTACCCCTGGTTGTCTCTGAGAGCCCATATGACACCCAACAAGACCAGACACCTATGTATCCCTGGTTGTCTGTGACGGCCCCTATGACACCCAGAATGACCAGACACCTACATACCCCTGGTTGTCTGTGAAAGCCCTATGAAACCCAACAAGACCAGACACCTACGTACCCCAGGTTGTCTGTGACAGCCTTATGACACCCAACAAGACCAGACACCTATGTGCCCCTGGTTGTCTGTGACAGCCCCTATGACACCCAACAAGACACGACACCTACATACCACTGGTTGTCTGTGACAGTCTCTATGACCCCCAGCATAACCAGACACATACATACCCCTGGTTGTCTGTGACAGCCCTATGACACCCAACAAGACCAGACACCTACATACTCCTGGTTGTCTGTGACGGCCCTATGACACCCAACAAGACCAGACACCTGCATACCCCTGGTTGCCTCTGAGAGCCCCCATGACACCCAACAAGACCAGACACCTATGTACCCCTGGTTGTCTGTGATGGCCCCTATGACACCAAGCATGACTGTCTGTGAAAGCCCTATGACACCCAGCAAGACTATACACCTACGTACCCCTGGTTGTCTGTGACAGTTCCTATGACCCCCAGCATGACCAGACACCTACGTACCCCTGGTTGTCTGTGACGGCCCCTATGACCCCCAGCATGACCAGACACCTACATACCCCTGGTTGTCTGTGACAGCCCTATGACACCCAACAAGACCAGATACCTACGTACCCCAGGTTGTCTGTAACAGCCCTATGACACCCAACAAGACCAGACACCTATTTGCCCCTGGTTGTCTGTGACAGCCTCTATGACACCCAACAAGACCAGACACCTACGTACCCCAGGTTATCTGTGACGGCCCCTATGCCACCCAACAAGAACAAACACCTACGTACCCCTGGTTGTCTGTGACAGTCCCTATGACCCCCAGCATGACCAGACACCTACGTACCCCTGGTTGTCTGTGACGGCCCCTATGACCCCCAGCATAACCAGACACCTACGTACCCCTGGTTGTCTGTGACGGCCGGGCCCTATGATACCCAATAAGACCAGACACCTACATACCCCTGGTTGTCTGTGACAGCCCTATGACACCCAGCATGACCAGACACCTACATACCCCTGGTTGCCTGTGCCAGCCCCTATGACACCCAACAAGACCAGACAACTATGTACCCCTGGTTGTCTGTGACAGCCCTATGACACCCAACAAGACCAGATACCTACGTACCCCAGGTTGTCTGTAACAGCCCTATGACACCCAACAAGACCAGACACCTATTTGCCCCTGGTTGTCTGTGACAGCCTCTATGACACCCAAGAAGACCAGACACCTACGTACCCCTGGTTATCTGTGACGGCCCCTATGACACCCAACAAGAACAAACACCTACGTACCCCTGGTTGTCTGTGACAGTCCCTATGACCCCCAGCATGACCAGACACCTACGAACCCCTGGTTGTCTGTGACGGCCCCTATGACCCCCAGCATAACCAGACACCTACGTACCCCTGGTTGTCTGTGACGGCCGGGCCCTATGATACCCAATAAGACCAGACACCTACATACCCCTGGTTGTGTGTGACAGCCCTATGACACCCAGCATGACCAGACACCTACATACCCCTGGTTGCCTGTGCCAGCCCCTATGACACCCAACAAGACCAGACAACTACGTACCCCTGGTTGTCTGTGACGGCCCCTATGACACCAAACAAGACCAGACACCTACATACCCCTGGTTGTCTGTGACAGCCCTATGACACCCAGCATGACAAGACACCTACGTACCCCTGGTTGTCTGTGACAGCCCTATGACACCCAGCAAGACCAGACACCTACATACCCCTGGTTGTCTGTGACAGCCCCTATGACACCCAGCAAGACCAGACACCTACATACCCCTGGTTGTCTGTGACAGCCCTATGACACCCAGCATGACCAGACACCTACGTACCCCTGGTTGTCTGTGACGGCCGGGCCCTATGACACCCAGCACCGCCAGACACCTACATACCCCTGGTTGTCTGTGATGGCCCCTATGACATCCAGCATGACTGTCTGTGACAGCCCTATGACATCCAACAAGACCAGACACCTACATACCCCTGGTTGTCTGTGACGGCCCCTTTGATACCCAGTATGACTGTCTGTGACAGCCCTATGACATCCAACAAGACCAGACACCTACATACCCCTGGTTGTCTGTGACAGCCCTATGACACCCAGCATGACCAGGCACCTACGTACCCCTGGTTGTCTGTGATGGCCAAAATGACATCCAGCATGACTGTCTGTGACAGCCCTATGACATCCAACAAGACCAGACACCTACATACCCCTGGTTGTCTGTGACAGCCCTATTACATCCAACAAGACCAGACACCTACATACCCCTGGTTGTCTGTGACGGCCCCTATGACACCCAGCATGACTGTCCGTGACAGCCCTATGACACCCAGCAAGACCATACACCTATGTACCCCTGGTTGTCTGTGACCGTCCCTATGACCCCCAGCATGACCAGACACCTACATACCCCTGGTTGTCTGTGATGGCCCCTATGACCCCAAGTATGACCAGACACCTACATACCCCTGGTTGTCTGTGACAGTCCTATGACACCCAACAAGACCAGACACCTATTTGCCCCTGGTTGTCTGTGACATCCTCTATAACACCCAACAAGACCAGACACCTATGTACCCCTGGTTATCTGTGACGGCCCCTATGACACCCAACAAGACCAAACACCTACGTACCCCTGGTTGTCTGTGGCAGTCCCTATGACCCCCAGCATGACCAGACACCTACGTACCCCTGGTTGTCTGTGACGGCCGGGCCCTATGACACCCAGCACCACCAGACACCTACATACCCCGGGTTGCCTGTGCCAGCCCCTATGACACCCAACAAGACCAGACACATACGTACCCCTGGTTGTCTGTGACAGCCCTATGACGCCCAACAAGACCAGACACCTACATACCCTTGGTTGTCTGTGACAGCCCTATGACACCCAACAAGACCAGACACCTACATACCCCTGGTTGTCTGTGACAGCCCTATGACACCCAACAAGACCAAACACACCTACATACCCCTGGTTGTCTGAGACAGCCCCTATGACACCCAACAAGACCAGCTACCTACATACCCATGGTTGTCTGTGACAGCCCCTATGACACCCAACAAGACCAGACACCTACGTACCCCTGTTTGTCTGTGACAGCCCTATGACACCCAACAAGACCAAACACCTACGTACCCCTGGTTGTCTGTGACAGCCCTATGACACCCAGCAAGACCAGACACCTACATACCCCTGGTTGTCTGTGACAGCCCTATGACACCCAACAAGACCAGACACCTACATACCCCTGGTTGTCTGTGACAGCCCTATGACATCCAGCAAGACCAGACACCTAACGTACCGCCTGGTTGTCTGTGACAGCCCTATGACACCCAGCAAGACCAGACACCTACGTACCCCTGGTTGTCTGTGACAGCCCTACGACACCCAGCAAGACCAGACACCTACGTACCCCTGGTTGTCTGTGACAGCCCTATGATACCCAGCAAGACCAGACACCTACGTACCCCTGGTTGTATTCGACCAGACACAAGACCAGACACCTACATACCCCTGGTTGTCTGTGACAGCCCTATGACACCCAACAAGACCAGACACCTACGTACCCCTGGTTGTCTGTAACAGCCCCTATAACGCCCAACAAGACCAAACACCTACGTACTCCTGGTTGTCTGTGACAGCCCCTATGACACCCAGCATGACCAGACACCTACGTACCCCTGGTTGTCTGTGACAGCCCCTATGACACCCAGCATGAGGGGCCAGCCGTGATTGAGGGCATCGCCGGTATTGTGAAGCACCTGGAAGACGCATTCGAGCTGTTTCTGTCGGATGTCCGGATGCATGATGGCCGACAGCTCTTGCAATGGCGCCAGGATTGTTGATTGCAGTTTCTAGGAACATAAATACCGTAATAACCCTAATTATTCGGACAACATTTGTTTTCAGAAACCCCTATAAAATATGGTTTCCCAAAACAAATTGAATCCAAAAACATTGATACTGACACACTTTGTTGTGCGAAACCAAAAGTTTTGGGGAATAAATTGTGTCTGAATATTTAGGGTTATTACGGTATGTTAGGCAGGAAACAAATAGTGATATTTGCTGTTTTATTCAACAAAAAACATCAGAGCTCCAGATAAGAGGCATATTGGCGTATTTTACAAAGTGGGAGTACAAAATACGCACAGCAATGTGAAAATACAAAATGATTTTCAAACTGAGTAGTGAAAATGCTGTAATAAAGTTGAAAATTTACTTAGTTGAACTGTAAAAAAAATTTTGCAGCTAAAATAAGTGAATTTTTAAATTTGTTTTATTTTTTATCATTGTTTCCTATTTAATACGGAAGAACATCAATAATACATGTGTAAAAGTAAATTACGCATTGATTTTGAAATCTGGGGGTATAATACTCTTTAGATACAAACTTATCTGGAGCACTGAAGACACGATTACTGATTGCTTAAACAAGGCAATCGCTGGAGATTGTCTCACCAACAAAGGTCAAGGTCATTGAGGTCAATGTAGGTCACAATATGAGGAAGCTATTGATGAAGTTTGGTAATGATCCGACTAATGGATCAGGAGATATTCATAATTTGGACGTACAGTACATCCAAAATTTTTGACATGAAGGTCAAGGTCACCAAGTTCAAGACCAAGATTAATGAAACTGGGTGGATAGCCACCAATGTAAGGAAGCTATTGATGAAGCTTGGTAATGATCCGAGTAACAAATACGGAGATATTCAGCATTTGGACATAACGTTCAAAATTGTTGACACAAAGGTCAAGGTCACCAAGGTTAAGGTCACACAAATGACACTGGGTGGATAGCCACCAATGTAAGGAAGCTATTGATGAAGCTTGGTATTCAGCAGTTGGACGTACTGTATGTATTCTAATAAATGCCCCCGGGACTATGAAATTCGTGGGGATCAAAATGTGGAAAATAGGATCAAAATATGTTATTTTCACATACAAAAGCCATTTAAAACAATGTTTTAAACCAAGGGGAATTAACTAAGTAAGTCAAGAGGAAATGTAGGTGAAGGTCAAATATAGATTTGGGGTTGTTGATCTACATCACTAGGAGATGAAGTTGTCTAAGTATGGTGGGTGTAGGGCCAGGAGTATTCCATATACAAGCTTGACTAAAAACCTTAACCAATGGGAATTAACTAAGTAATTCGAGAGGAAATGTAGGTCAAGGTCAAATATAGATCAGGGGTTATTGATGTACACCCCTATGAGAAAAGGTTGTCCAAGTATGATGTCTGTATGCACACTAGTATTCCATGTACAAGCTTGACTAAAAACAGTAACCAAGGTTGACTAACCAAGGGGAATTAACTAAGTAATTCAAGAGGAAATGTAGGTGAAGGTCAAATATAGATCAGGGGTTATTGATGTACATCCCTATGAGAAAAGGTTGTCCAAGTATGGTGTCTGTATGCACAATAGTATTCCATGTACAAGCTTGACTAAAAACCTTAACCAAGGTTGACTAAAAACCTTAACCAAGGGGAATTAACTAAGTAATTCAAGAGGAAATGTAGGTGAAGGTAAAATATAGATCAGGGGTTATTGATGTACATCACTAGGAGATGAAGTTGTCCAAGTATGGTGGGTGTAGGGCCAGTAGTATTGCATATACAAGCTTGACTAAAAACCTTAACCAAGGTGACGCCGACGCCGACGCCGGGGTGACAACATAAGCTCTAACTATTCTTCGAATAGTCAAGCTAAAAATGTTTGTTTTTTACTAGGCGCATAATTTTCGCGTCGCTCACAAATTTTATTAAAAAAATAAATAAAGTGACCCACTTTTTCCAAGATTTAGATGATATTCAGTGAATTAACTTATAATGCCTTATGGCTTGATGAAATTTAATTAGCAGGGTGAGGGATATATATATATTGCACATATTGGTACACGTGTACTGTTACATGACCATATAATTATGATCTCTTGGTGTGTGATACCCGATAGTTCCTGTAGTGGTGCCAGGATTGGCAACTAGTTTCTGACAACAACAACATGTAGACTGACCTTAACCCTTACGATGCTGAATTAAATTTTGTCGTCGGCTGTTTACTTTGTCATTTCCAATTGTATCAACAAAAACATAGGTTGGTAGCACTTTAGAATCATTTCCATTGGAAATGATTCTAAAGTGCTGCCAAACCATGTTGTATTGAGAACAAGAGTTGTCAGAAGACAACGAAGCTCGCCTGTTGGCAGCCTTCATTCAAACTTGTCACAGTTGTATAAAAAACATGAATATTATATAACTTGACCTTGAGATAAGGGGTGTGCGGTGGACCTTGACATTGAGGTCAATGGTGGAAGGTGGATCGTGGATTTGATATAGCATGATACAGCATATTAAGATGAATGCATGTATGAAATATCAATGCGCTCCCTGAAATGAGAAGGAAAACAAAATTTAACCCAGCGTTAAGTTTATGAACACACTGAGTTGGTGATTTTCTACAGCATGATAGCTATTCACATGAGGAATGCATGTATAAATGTGCTAAGTTTGTGACCTTGGCCTTGGCAAAAGGGGTGGGGGGGGGGGGGGGGGGGGGGGGGGGGTCATGGATTTGCTGTAGCACAATAGAGTATCATCAGATGAATGCATGTATGAAATATGAAGGTGTTCCCTGTAAATAAACAGAAGTTATAAAAAGACATTTACTCCAACGTTAAGTTTATGATGTTGATCTTGGGGAAAGGGGTGGGGTGGGTCATGGATTGCTGTAGCACAATAGAGGATCATCGGATGAAAGCATTTATGAAATATCAAAGCGTTCAAAGTGTAAAGAAACAGACGTTACACAACATTTACCCCAATGTAAAGCTTATGAACATGCTAAGTTTGTGACCTTGACCTTGGGGTAAGGGTTGGGTGGTGGGTTGTGGATTTGCTACAGCATGATAGAGGGTCATCTGAGGAATGTATGTATGAAATATCAAGGCGTTCCATCAAAGGAAACAGTTGTTATCAGACATTTACCCCAACGTTAAGTTTATGAATGTGTCAAGTTTGTGACCTTGACCTTGGGGGTAAGGGTGGGCGGTGGGTAAAACATAGGAATTGCTATAGCACAGATGTACAGTATCATCAGATGAATGCGTGTATGAAATATCAAGGCGTTCCATGAAAGGGAACAGATGTTATAAGACATTTACCACGTTAAGTTTATGAATGTGCTAAGTTTGTGACCGTGAAACGGGGTGGGGCGGGGGAAAGGGGTGGGGTTGGTCATGGTTTGCTATAGCACGCTATAGAGTATCATCAGATGAATGCATGTATGAAATATCAAGGTGTTCAAAGTGTAAAGAAACAGAAGTTACACAACATTTACCCCAACGTTAAGTTTATGAACATGCTAAGTTTGTGACCTTGACTTTTGGGTAAGGGTTGGGTGGTGGGTTGTGGATTTGCTACAGCATGATAGAAGGTCATCTGAGGAATGTATGAAATAGCAAGGTGTTCCATGAAAGGAAACAGACATTTACCCCAACGTTAAGTTTATGAATGTACTAAGTTTGTGACCTTGACCTTGGGGTAAGGGATGGGCGGTGGGTCATGGATTTGCTATAGCATGATAGAGTATCATCAGATGAATGCATATTTGAAATATCAAGGCCGTTTCCATGAAAGGAAACAGATGTTATAATACTTTATCCCCAACATTAAGTTTATGAATGTGCTAAGATTGTGACCTTGACCTTGGGGAAAGGGGTCGGCGGTAAGTCATGAATTTGCTATAGCATGATAGAGTATCAGCAGATGAATGCATGTATGAAATATGAAGGCGTTCCCTGTAAATAAACAGAAGTTACACAACATTTACCCCAACGTTAAGTTTATGAACATGCTAAGTTGTGACCTTGACCTTGGGGTAACGATTGAGTGGGTGGTGGGTCATGGATTTGCTATAGCACGATAGAGTATCATCAGATGAATGCATGTATGAAATATCAAGGCGTTCCATGAAAGGAAACTGATGTTATAAAACATTTACCCCAATGTTAAGTTTATGAATGTGCTAAGTTTGTGACCTTGACCTTGAGGTAAGGGATGGCCACTGGGTCATGGATTTGATATAGCATGATAGATTATCATCAGATGAATGCATGTATGAAATATCAAGGCGTTCCATGAAAGGAAACAGATGTTATAAAACATTTACCCCAATGTTAAGTTTATGAATGTGCTAAGTTTGTGACCTTGACCTTGAGGTAAGGGATGGCCAATGGGTCATGGATTTGCTATAGCATGATAGATTATCATCAGATGAATGCATGTATGAAATATCAAGGCATTCCATGAAAGGAAACAGATGTTATAAAACATTTACCCCAACGTTAAGTTTATGAATGTGCTAAGTTTGTGACCTTGACGTTGGGGTAAGGGCTGGGTGGTGGGTCATGGATTTGCTACAGCATGATAGAGGGTCATCTGAGGAATGCACGTATGAAATAACAAGGTGCTCCATGAAAGGAAACAGAAGTTATAAGACATTTACCCCAACGTTAAGTTTATGAATGTGCCAAGTTTGTGACCTTGGCCTTGGGGTAAGGGCTGGGTGGTAGGTCATGGATTTGCTACAGCATGATACAGGGTCATTTGAGGAATGCATGCATGCAATAACAAGGTGTTTCATGAAAGGAAACGGAAGTTATAAGACATTTACCCAACGTTAAGTTTATGAATGTGCCAAGTTTGTAACCTTGACCTTGGGGTAAGGGCTAGGTGGTGGGTCATGGATTTGCTACAGCATGATAGAGGGTCATCTGAGGAATACACGTATGAAATAACAAGGTGTTCCATGAAAGGAAACAGAAGTTATGAGACATTTACCCAACATCAAGTTTATGAATGTGCCAAGTTTGTGACCTTGACCTTGGGGTGAGTGCTGGGTGGTGGGTCATGAATTTGCTACAGCATGATAGAGGGTCATCAGAGGAATGCATGTATGAAATAACAAGGTGTTCCGTGAAAGGAAACAGAAGTTATAAGACATTTACCCAACGTTAAGTTTATGAATGTGCCAAGTTTGTGACCTTGACCTTGAGGTAAGGGCTGGGTGGTGATTCATGGATTTGCTACAGCATGATAGAGGGTCATCTGAGGAATGCATGTATGAAATAATAAGGTGTTCCATGAAAGGAAACAGAAGTTATATGGCATTTACCCAACATTAAGTTTATGAATGTGACAAGTTTGTGACCTTGACCTTGGGGTAAGGGCTGGGTGGTGGGTCATGGATTTGCTACAGCATGATAGAGGGTCATCTGAGGAATGCATGTATGAAATAACAAGGTGTTCCATGAAAGGAAACAGAAGTTATATGACATTTACCCAACGTTAAGTTTATGAATGTGCCAAGTTTGTGACCTTGACCTAGGGGTAAGGGCTGGGTGGTGGGTCATGGATTTGCTACAGCATGATAGAGGGTCATCTGAGGAAAGCATGTATGAAATAACAAGGTGTTCCATGAAAGGAAACAGAAGTTATAAGCCCAATGTTAAGTTTATGAATGTGCCAAGTTTGTGACCTTGACCTTGGGGTATGGGCTGGGTGGTGGGTCATGGATTTGCTATAGCATGATAGAGGGTCATCTGAGGAATGCCTGTATGAAATAACAAGGTGTTCCTTGAAAGGAAACAGAAGTTATAAGACATTTACCCAACGTTAAGTTTGTGGACGACGCTGACGCCGACGACGCCGGGGGTATGATATAAGCTCTTCTGCACTTCGTGCAGGCGAGCTAAAAATGACAAAATATGAAATAACAGCAGACGACAATGTGAAATAACGACAATTTTCGTTTCCCGCATTCTAAGGGTTAAAAAGATAGAGTGAGTGAGTGAGTGAATAGGGTTTAACGTCCGCTTTTCTGACATAGAGGTACAAGCCTCAGGGAGTCTACACGCAGACGGGTCAACGGGGTCGAGTCCCATATCCACCTGTCCAAGGGGGGTAAATCCCAACTTCAGAACTCAATATTTACAATCAAAATATATATTCAGTCCTGAAATTAGAACAACCTGATCTGGTGCCAGGCCCTCGCCACACCAGCATCATTTATCCCATCCCCTAAAAGTAATAGTAAAAAGATAGAGGGAAAGAAATATTATATTATGTTCGGGTACATAATGATGGCCGACAATGCCTGTAGTGGCATCCATTATTTACCAAGTTGCCATGGAAACATGGTTCATGCTTGTAGCCGAGGGCCGAATGCCTCCCCTCCCCATTTATGGAGGCGAGATACATTTACAGTAGTAGGAAAATTTGGAGAATTTTTTTCTTGCTATTTTCTATATTTCTGTTCGAAAATATATGTTGTTACCACTCATATGAACTGTCTCGACGAGATGGTTCATATGAGTGGTAACAACATATACTTTTATGGAGAAATAAAAGAAATAATAAATACATTTTCGACCTCACAATCCCATGGCCGTCACTTACCATATTGCCGCGGAGAGACGGTACATGCGTGTAGCCGAGGGCCGCCTTCACGAGATATGAGACGGCCTCCCCTCCCCAGTTACGGAGACCAGAGTGTGGGTGCTGGCACACCTGAAATACAGAAACATCATTATGTACCGTACCAGTACCATGTAAAGGTGAAGCAGATGTTTGACCACAGGTGACTGAGCCTTCCTGCACACATATCATGGGTCTAAATTGTCTGCCGAACTATGTAAAACATACAAACAAGATTTTCTGGCAAAATAAACATTCATTCACCATTATCCCACATAATGATTGACATTTGCATATGAAAATAGCCTGATACCACTGCGAGTCACCGTCAGTAGAATTGTGTCACTATTTCACCAGTCCTAAAGATTACGACTCACCGCTATACAGGTATAATTATTTAGTAATATTTATTTTAAGTGACGCATGTTGGTATCAGGCTATTTTCATATGCAAATGAGGCATGTTATTTATTTTTAATTATTCATACTAATTAAATGCGTCACCTGAAAAAGTAATATTTTCAACAGATTATAAAGTATGATAATTGCACATCAAAAAACAAATACAGACTATAAATAGTAATGTCCATTAACATTTTAAGGAAACACAGTTATCGCCCCTGATATCAGTGTGGAAAGTTACGTCTGAATGTTTGTTTTGCCAGAAAATTTCACAGATGATGTCTTGGATATAAAGAAAATTTTGTACTTAATGTACATGTATACTTAATGACTGTAGCTCAAATATTTTTCACTTTAATATGAGCGACAAAAGTTAAAAATCACCACTTCTCACTATGTCAAAGGCCATAACTCTGTGAATACTGGATGAATCCGCATCTAAAACCCCAGGGGCCCGTTTCACTAAACTTCTTATATTACGACTAAAATGTTCGTAAGTGCAAATTTAAGATCGTCTGTAAATTTCAATTGATGGATTTACATTTATTGAGCATAGGCTGCATATGCAGCCTATGCTCAATAAATGTAAATCCATTAATTATTTACAAGAAAACATTGTTAATGTGAAATTTACAGACTATCGTAATTTTGCACTTACGAACATTTTAGTCGTACAAAGTTTAGTGAAACGGCCCCCCTGTACGCAACTTCACATGATGACAAATATTCCTGTAAAATTTTGCGACCAACTCAAATACTTTTGGAGAAACACGTGACACAAATTTTGCGACGGATGGATGCGGGAGACATAATGACAAATACGCATGTGAAGTTTCAAGCCAATCTTACTTACGGTAACTTTAACGCAAAACTGTAATGAAAACTTCGAAGTTATTTGACCTTGGGTATAGGGGCCGCATGGTTGGGTGAGAGAATAAAAATATGGATGATGACAAATGAGCATATCAAGTTTCAAACCAATCCGACTTACGGTAACAGAAAAAGTATAGGCAGTCTCGGACAGACAGACAGACAGACGAACAGATGGACAGGGTGGTGATTATATGGAATCTGAATTGTTTTTCGAGGTACATGAACTGTTTATATTGACAAAATAGACAAAGAAAACTAAAGATAGCACCCAGTAATGCAATTGTTGTCAACTTGAACTAAAGATTTGCACAAACATCGAATGTCAACAACAATGTCGCGACAACTTAATGATGAAAACAAGGTCACATGCAGGAATAAAATGCAGGAACAAAGGAATTTGCAACATCAAATCATGTCTGCCATGTTGAACAAACAAGTTGACCTCTGAATCTGATACGAAGCCCGCTAAATTGCCACTCCATTATGGAGAAGGATGCGATCAAACGATCAAACAGCAGCCAGTGGTATCTCCACTCCAGTTGCAAGCGCAAGATAGCACGGTTGGTTATGTGTGTCACGAATGCCTGCTTCAGTGGCCTATTTCACCAAAATTGCAAAGTATACTTATCTAGCTAAGAATACATTGAGAGAGTAATCATTTAATTTTCCAGAAATGCATTATTTCGTGTAGAACTAATGACTGCACATAGTTGATGATTAAAAGTATGCAGATTTATTATACTAAATTTATTATATTATCACAGCCAAAATGTAATAAATTCAGTATAATGAAAATTAATAAATTCCTTAAATTGAAAATATCTCCCTCAAAGTGTACAAAGCAAGATAAGTAATTTGCTATTTTGGTGAAATTCGGCCCAGAACGAGCACTCGGATGTTTTTTTCACAGGTTTTTTTTTTATTACTGTTAGGCAGTCTATAGAGGGCATCTTGCTAGAGATGGACAAACCATATCAGACACTGTATGGTATGTACTGGTATTTAAGATTTCTCGAAATGTCTCCAACATGGCTACAGTTACGAGAATGACTTTAGGAAGTGAAAATATGAACATTTCCATGGTATCTACGCTTTACTGCATCAAACCTGCTTTAGTAATTAGTGCGATAGTTAGGAAAATATGGACGAAAGCAATCCTAACTTGCATTTGCATGTGACATACATTAGCCACTGTAATGTCATTCCAACAGCAGGAGTAAGGTAGCACAGGTATGGTGGCTAATGTATATAAAGCACACATACCTTTTAGGCTTATTGATTATACATTTTCATACAAATCTCAGCACCTCTTGGGGCGATTTTTATGCATTGTAGTGCAGATACCATGGTAATTATATCATATCATATAACAATAAATTCAGGGTTCATACAGCCAAGACTGATAAAAATTCAAGCACTTTTCAAGCACTTTTCAAGGACATATATTCTGATTTTCAAGCACTCAAAAATAGCGAAATAATAAGAGTCTTAAAGAGACTCACAAGTTTACATAGCAATTTCCCGCCAATTATGTCTTCACAACAAAATATAGGTGATTTTAGAAACAACTGACGGACGGATGGACAGACGGGCATGTCCTACTCATTCAAATGCCCCATAACACTGCTTTGAAGGTGTAAATATAAAAACATGCCGACATGCAATTGGTAGTGCTCGGGTTCCGGACATTATTATTTTCAGAAACACTGTTTGTAATTGTGTCGCGAAGACAACAAGCCACAACTTGTATTATTTTACTGTTCTTTCGGAGAACTAAGAAAAAGCACAACACTGAAATAACTTCTCAAAAAGTTTGCTTCTCGTTAAAAACGTTTCTATCGACTGCCATCAACAAGACCGATAACTCTTGGAAATTTTATACATTCGTACCCTAGAAACTTCGGACCAATTGAGTTCACACCTAGTTCGTTTCGTCCTTTAACGAAATTAGCGAAATCACAAGTCTGTTGTATCCTACATGCCGACTTTTACATTTTGTTTTACTTTTAGGCAGAAATTGCCCAGATTGAGACAATATGTTGAAATTCAAGGGCTTTTCCAGGACTGACAGCTTTGCAAGCACTTTTCAAGCACTGGATTGATTTTCAAGGGCTTTTCAAGGTAGCCCTTCATGTTCAAGCACTTTTCAAGCTTGTGCGAACCCTGTGAACATTGATGTGATCACAGCTGTAGCAATTTCGGAGTTATTTCCAGAAAACTTTGCAATAACTTCAAAATTGCTCCAGGTATGAGAACGGCTTCTGTCTTCACCAGGTGAAAGTAATCTGTGCTGCATTGCAGTAAAATTGGTGTTGTAGTTGTTGAGCACAATCAAGTAATTTCAAGAAAAAATAAATAAATTTTCTCGAAATAACTTTCAACACCTACATTATGAAGACAGCTCCGTAAGATGGTGTTAGTTTAATTTTTTCCAGGGCATTTGCTCTTTATCTCAATAAATAAATACTTGAGTAGTTGCCGTACTATTTTGTAAAACATAGGCTGACTTGAGAATAAATAGAAAATGTGGCAGTATTTGAAATGGTATGGTGGGCAACAGACCGGGTGGGTTTCCTCTGGGTACTCCACTTTCCTCTCACATAACGGATCACCGTTATGCCTCCAATCTGTGCCAACGAAAGCATTTGTATAACGTGCTCTCACACATGTTTGTAATCGTAAAATGTGGCTGTGACTGGAGAAATGGGGCTTATGTGTTTTGCGACCAGTGTAGATCCAGATCAGCCTGCGAAGCCGCACAGTCTGATCAGGATCTGCACTGCTTGCCATTCCATCAATGAAACACTCGTCATTCTTCTAACAAGCCAAATGTATCGTTATCAGGCATCAGGAGCATGCTATTTGATCATGAGCTACACTGGTCACAATTATGATAAGCCCCATTTCTCCAGTCACAGTCATAAATAAACAGTTTAATTTTCAAATAACAGATGGGTGTGACATACATTGGCCACCATAAACGCCACTCTGGGCAGTCACAGTCATAAATAAACAGTTTAATTTTCAAATAAAAGATGGGTGTGGCATACATTGGCCACCATAAACGCCACTCTGGGCAGTCACAGTCATAAATAGTTTAATTTTCAAATAACAGATGGGTGTGACATACATTGGCCACCATAAATGCCACTCTGGGCAGTCACAGTCATAAACAAGAAATGCGTTTGTCGAACGCGGATGCCACCTGCAGCATATTTGAGAAACTGTGACAAAGTGGTTAACCGAAAAGTGTGACGGACGGACGGACGGACGGACGTTCTTACTTTCAGGTAACTATGTGGCTTATCGCATGTTAAATATTAGCCACATAAAACCACTTTTAGCCACATAAAACGATATCTTAGGTGGCTAATTGTAACCAACCCTATCCTTTAACAAGTCCATAACCCTGTGGGGCTAGCCACATAAGTACCTGAATGTCTGCCCGGACGGACGGGGACGGACGGACGGACGGACGGACGGACGGACGTTCTTACAATACTATACTTATGTGGCTTATCACATGTTAAATATTAGCCACATAAAACGATTTTTAGCCACATAAAACGATTTTTTAGGTGGTTAATTATAACCAACCCTATCCTTTAACAAGTCCATAACCCTGTGGGGCTAGCCACATAAGTACCCTAATGTGTGCCCGGACGGACGGACGGACGGACGGACGTTCTTACTTTCAGGTAACTATGTGGCTTATCGCATGTTAAATATTAGCCACATAAAACCACTTTTAGCCACATAAAACGATATCTTAGGTGGCTAATTGTAACCAACCCTATCCTTTAACAAGTCCATAACCCTGTGGGGCTAGCCACATAAGTACCTGAATGTCTGCCCGGACGGACGGACGGACGGACGGACGGACGGACGTTCTTACTTTCAGGTAACTATGTGGCTTATCGCATGTTAAATATTAGCCACATAAAACCACTTTTAGCCACATAAAACGATATCTTAGGTGGCTAATTGTAACCAACCTTATCCTTTAACAAGTCATAACCCTGTGGGGCTAGCCAACCATAAGTACTGAATGTCTGCCGGACGGACGGACGGACGGGTAAACGGACGGTGACGGTACGGGACGGACGGACGTTCTTACATTAGGGTACTTATGTGGCTTATCACATGTTAAATATTAGCCACATAAAACGATTTTTTAGGTGGCTAATTGTAACCAACCCTATCCTTTAACAAGTCAATAACCCTGTGAGGCTAGCCACATAAGTACCCTAATGTGTGCCCGGATGGACGGACGGACGGACGGACGGACGGACGGACGGTGACGGACGGACGGTGACGGACGGACGGACGGACGGACGGACGGACGGACGGACGGACGGACGGACGGACGGACAGACAGACACGGACGTTGACGGACGGACAGACAGACAGACAGACACGGACGGACGTTGACGGACGGACGGCGGACGGACGGACGGATGTTCAAACATTTGGGAGTTATGAGGCACCGCTATATAAAAGATCAAAGGGTTAGCTCCTAAATATCAAAGAGTTAGCTCCTAAATTTATGAGGCACCGACAATATCAAAGAGATCAAAGGTACTAACCCTTACCCTAAGCTCCTAAACCCCCCGATGTTGGCCCGGACGGACGGACGGACGGACGGACGGACGTTCAAACATTTGGGAGTTATGAGGCACCGCTATATAAAAGATCAAAGGGTTAGCTCCTAAATATCAAAGAGTTAGCTCCTAAATTTACGAGGCACCGACAATATCAAAGAGATCAAAGGTACTAACCCTTACCCTAAGCTCCTAAACCCCCGATGTTGGCCCGGACGGACGGACGGACGGATGGACGGACGGACGGACGGACGGACGGACGAGACGGACGGACGGACGGACGGACAGACAGACAGACAGACAGACAGACAGACAGACAGACGGACAGTCCAAACACTATATGCCACCAGTTTCTTCGAAACCCGGTGGCATAATAAACAGTTTAATTTTCAAATAACAGATGGGTGTGACATACATATTGGCCACCATAAACGCCACTTTGGGCAGTCACAGTCATAAATAAACAGTTTAATTTTCAAATAACAGATGGGTGTGACATACATTGGCCACCATAAACGTCACTCTGGGCAGTCACAGTCATAAACTATAAATGTGGCCTGTCGGCACACGAATGCCCCCGCTGGCAGCCAAAGAAAACGAGGCATATTTGATTATAAGCCATTTACCCGAGTGTTAAGGTTTCGAACGCACCAAGTCTGTGACATTGACCCTGGGCTTAGCGGGGGCGGGACGAATGTGGATTTGTCACAGGGCGGTAGAGGACCATTGGAGCAATGGGTGTGTGAAAAGTGAAGCAGATCCGAACAAGGAAACAGAAATTATAAGCCATTTACCCAGCGTTAAGGTTTCGAACGCACCAAGTCTGTGACCTTGACCCTGGGCTTAGCGGGGGCGGGACGAATGTGGATTTGTCACAGGGCGGTAGAGGACCATTGGAGCAATGGGTGTGTGAAATGTGAAGCAGATGCGATCAAGGAAACAGAAATTATAAGCCATTTACCCGTTACGTATGTACGTTATGTACGTACGGACGCCGGTAACACTATATGCCCCCCTCACCATTCGGTGGCGGGGGGGGGGGGGGGGGGGGGGGGGGGGGGGGGGGGGGGGCATAATAAACAGCTTAATTTTCAAATAACAGATGGGTGTGACATACATTGACCACCATAAACGCCACTCTGGGAGCAAGATAGCATAGGGAGACCCCATTAGGGAGGTGCCCCATCCATCATAACTGTTGACAAGCTAACAACTCCTGTGTCTGCTCATCGCTATTGCAAAACCATCACATATGTGGCTCGTCAAGACAAAATGGGGCTTATGTTCGCTTGAACCAGTGTAGCTCTTGAACAGGTAGCTCGTGTCACAGATTACTTTCCTTCCTCAAATATTTCAAGTGTCATACCCTATTATGTAATAGTTATAGTTCATATATTTACTTTTTAATAAATGTGGCTGTGACTGGAGAAATGGGGCTTATGGGTTTTGCGACCAGTGTAGATCCTAATCAGACTGCGTCCGTACAGTCTGATTAGGATCTGCACTGTTCACCATTCCATTAATGAAATATAGCCAGCATGCTTCTAATAAGCAATATAGATCAGTATCAAGTTACGTGAGTCCCATATTTGATCAGGATCTACACAAGTCACAAATCCCATTAGCCCCATTTCTCCAGGCACAGTCACAAATTGGTTATGTGAACTATAACTGTTTTATAGTCTGGCACATCCTGCCTGAATGCACACCTGAATGTAGCCCCTAAACGTGCTGCGAATTACGATACTATTACTGGCAGTTTGAGATCGAAGCATGCATGAACATGTGGTGCACATCATGAACTGTCTACAAAAGGGTCTACGCAGGGGACATAGAAGTCTATTTTTTTATTAATTCGGTCCCACGACATAACAATTTGTTCCCTCAATTTAACAAAAAGTTCCCACTTAACTAACAATTTGTTCCCACGAATTAACTACATGTTTAGTCAATTTAAGAATTCGTTTCCACGAAATAACAATTCGTTCCCACGGGAACGAATTGTTAATTCGTGGGAACGAATTGTTATATCGTGGGAACGAATATGTTAATTCGAGGGAACTAATTGTTATATCGTGGGAATGAATTGTTATATTGTGGGACCGAATTAATAAAAAAGAATTATACGTCCCCTGCGGGGCTCCATAGGTTATAACTATAATGTTGTACTTATTGTGAACAATTAATGATTAATTTAATAGATATTGGTGAATCGCAATTTGTGGTTAATTGAGATGAAATGCTGTGATTTCATTGGTCAAGAAACTAGGACAAAAAATATGAATTAGTAATTTGGATGAACATAAAGGTCTTGCCACTCACATGGAGATCTGGGGCCCGTTTCACTAAACTTTGTACGACTAAAATGTTCGTAAGTGCAAATTTAGGATCGGCTGGAAATTTCTATTGTTTGATTTACATTTATTGAGCATAGGCTGCATATGCAGCCTATGCTCAATAAATATAAATCCAACAATTGTTTACAAGAAAACATTGTTAATGTGAAAATTACAGACCATCATACTTTTGCACTTACGAACATTTTAGTCGTAAGAAGTTTAGTGTAACGGGCCCCTGGCACTCCCAACAGCTTTTACAAACAATATGGCCACAGCCCGCCTGTCAAGCCCACAGAGGTGAAACACAAATTTTGAGAAAAAAATTAACACAAATTTCTAAGCCATTGACCTTGGGCATATGTGGATGATGGTAAATACGCATATGAATTTACATGTCAATCTGCATGGTTGCAGAGAGATTTAACACACTTTCAATGCTGAATTAAATTTTACTGTTTGTTGTTGACATTTTTCTCAACAAAAACGTGGTTCAGCAGCACATTAACCATTGCACCGCTATCTTAATTTTCTGTTGTCTGCTGTTTATTTTCTATTTTCAATGTTTAGCACTTTAGAATAATTTACAACATGCTTTGACAGCACTTCAGAAGATGAAGTGCTGTCAAAACAGGTTTTTATTGAGAAATAAGGCAAGATATAAAAGCAACGGCAGACGACAATTGTTGTGTGTAGGGCTTAAGGCTTAAAGTGCTGCCAAACCATAGTTTTATTGATTAAAAGACAAAATATGAACCACATCTGAAAAATAGTATTTGTTTCCCACCTTCCAGTAACTGGAATGGATTTTTCATTTTCCAACCAAGCTGGCTCATCTGGATCTACACTGTTTGAAAACGCCGCTTTAGAGGGCTGTAGTGTTGAAAGGGTTAAATTCTATACAATAAGCTAGTTACTATATATAATTGTGGTCTTTCAAATAGCATGTTTTGTACTGTGTGGGACATAAAAAATATACTTGGCAATAACTGCTGATATTCGTTAGCAATTACGTCAAATGCCTGTCAAATTTAGATGCGGATGATAGGGAGCAGAACGTCTCAGGCATTATGTTTACAGTTATGTAACTAGATAACTTTATTATGAAGTAGAAGAGCCTCCTTGTTCTACTCCCTATGGACACATTCAGGCCCACTATGGAACAGAATATCATATTGCATCAATGTCCAGACACATAAGAAACTGGTCGGAATTTACTAACCAAATAAGATAAATGGACACTCATAATTTTGTCTTCTGAGAAGAAAACTGACGGGTGTCCAGGCTTTCACGACTTTCATGTTTTTATGTTTTTTTGTGGTATTCGTGGCTTTCATGGCTTTTCTTTCGTGGCTTTCGTGGCCTTGTGTGGCCTTGTGTGGCTTTCGAGGCTTTTGTGGCTTTTTTTGTTAGCTTTTTTGCTACTTTCATGGCTTTTTGTGAATTTCATTGGTTTGTTTTGTGTCTCTAGAGGCTTTCGTGCCTTTTTAAGGCTTTTTTCTACTTTTAAGGCTTTTTGCGACTTTCATGGCTTTTTGTATCTTCAGAAGCTTTCATGTTTTTTTTTGCTACTTTCATGGCTTTTTGTGAATTTCATTAGGTTTTTTTGTGGCTCTAGAGGCTTTCGTGCCTTTTTAAGGCTTTGCTACTTTCAAAGCTTTTTGCGACTTTCATGGCTTTTTATATCTTTAGAAGCTTTCATGGCTTTTTTAGGCTTTTTTGCTACTTTCATGGCTTTTTGTGTCTTTTCAAACCTTTTTGCGGCTTTTCCCAGGTGCATCATGACCGAGAGAAAACATTAAAAATTTAGTGCGCACAAAGCAGTTGTTGATGCCATCGAAGAATTATTTGTGGCTGTGACTGGAGAAATGGAGCTTACGGAATTTGTCACCAGTGTAGTTCCTGATTCCTATAGCTTGATAATGATCTATATTGCATGACGTGTGTTTCATTGATGGAGTGGCGAACAGTGCAGATCCTGACCTGGATTTACACTGAACACAAAACCCATAAGCCCCATTTTTGCAGTCACCACCACATTTGAGAGACTGGATTGGAAGCTGGAAAATATTTATCATCACATGACTGTTTTCTCTTCTTTCTTTTTTCAATTCTGGTAACGCATGTTTATGAGGGAAATGATTGGAGAAATCAAGTTTTATGCCTGTTTAACCCTTTCAACACTACATACCTCTTTAGCAATGTTTACAAACAGTGTAGATCCAGATGAGCCGGCTCGTGACGAGCCGTCTCATCAGGATCTGCACGTTTTGCAAGTAGTTTTCAAATTTTTTAGAGAAAAAATACCCACTGTTTATAAATGGCCTAGTCGGAAAATCATTATGTGACAGTTGGATTGGTCAGAAAACTTAACAGCTCCTTTCAGTTACTTAGGGTTGAAGAGTTAACATCCAAGGACAGACATATGGGGACAGCATTTCAATTATCAGCAATGTAATTGAAAGGGTCCCATGAGGAAATTAGCCCCCCTTTACAAATGACATCTTCAATTACAGTACATTGTTTTCTGGTATGTATTCAGTCTATTATAGCTACTAACATTCGTTATGCAACTCTGTGCCTAGTTTCGACCAAAGTCGTATCGAAGATCAAACGTAGTTCTGAATTTACTATTTTGGCGCCAGCATATTAAGGTCTCTTTTCATGGCAACAACGAGTAACTGTCTGTTTGTAATTCTAGACTTACGGAACAAGTGGTCCAATAACTCTCTGTTTTGTAATAACATAAAAACATCATGTGGGCTGTGATGAGTAATGTAAATACTAGAAAAACTATTCCCCAACAAATTCATGAGAAAACTAGCTTACATTGGAATGTATCTATATTTTTGTGAGATCAGCAACCTCGGAACACATTCCATGCGGAATACCAATATATGGGGAAAACATTTCTACATATTTATTCACTTCAGAAACATTTCCATTGGGAAATAAGGAATTATTTTATTGATAAATAAGGCAAGATATAAAAGCAACAGCAGACGACAATTGTTGTGAGTAGCGGTCTAATGTTAATACATTTTTTCGGAATTTCGGATCTTAACCCTTATACCGCTATCTTATTTTTTTTGTCATCTGCTGTTTATTTTCTAGTTTCCATATTTATCATCAAAAACATGCTTTTACAGCACTGTCAAACCATGTTTTTATTGAGAAATAAGGCAAGATATAAAAGCAACAGCAGACGACAATTGTTGTGAGTAGCGGTCTAATGTTAATACATTTTTTCGGAATTTCGGATCTTAACCCTTATACCGCTATCTTATTTTTTTTGTCATCTGCTGTTTATTTTCTAGTTTCCATATTTATCATCAAAAACATGCTTTTACAGCACTGTCAAACCATGTTTTTATTGAGAAATAAGGCAAGATATAAAAGCAACAGCAGACGACAATTGTTGTGAGTAGCGGTTTAAGGGTTAATTATTCTGAATTTGACTGTGCAAATAAATATACATGCAAGATAACAAATTCTACACGCATACAGCCGCACATATATGCCCGAAAATAAGGTTCATTTCTTCTACAGAATGTATGGAGATGTTATGCTGAGCTGACTCCAGAAATAGGTGGGAATGTTCAGCCAAGTTGCCTGTGAGAATCCGACAGTTCAGTTCACGCTGATCTTAACTGGAATGACCATCAACAGGTGGCTAGATCTATATGTGGCTGTGGTTGTGGCTGTAGAAATGGGGCTTATTCATTTCATATTAAAGGAAATATCAATTGTGTTGTTTGTATGTTGGCGAAAAGTGATACCAACTTTCACAACTAATTAATCATCAACATTATTTGTGGCATGTTTGCAATTTTGGGGGTGGGGGGTTGGGGGGTGGGGGGAATTTCCTTATTGGATCCACTACAAGTTTCAATCAAAGAGTGAGTGAGTGAGTGAATAGGGTTTAACGTCCGCTTTTCTGACATAGAGGTACAAGCCTCAGGGAGTCTACATGCAGACGGGTCAAACGGGGTCGTGTCCGTATCCACCTGTCCGAGGGGGGTAAATCCCAACTTCAGAACCTCAATATTTACAATCAAAAATATATATTCAGTCCTGAAATTAGACAACCTGATCTGGTGCCAGGCCCTCGCCACACCAACATCATTTATCCATCCCCTAAAAGTAATAGGATTAGCACTAATCTTACTTTTATTTATGGGGTGGCATAGCCTGACTCAACTCTCACATACAAGAAAGCCAAAAATGTACATGAGGGCCAAATCCGGTATAGTGGGTTCCGGAAAGTATGAACCCAATCGTTAAGCCAGTTTAGTCGCCTTTTACGACAAGCAATGGCTACTGCAGCACTATTCTCAGGATCAGTTGATCCCGCCCCGGTGCCTGCACGGGGCCTTCAATCAAAGAAACATTCCATCAGATATTTGAGTTAGGTCATACTGATAGACAATTAATTAGTAGATCGCATTCAAAGATAGGGTGGGTGGGAGTTTTTTAGTGGTTTTTTTTTGTAATTGGAGTAAAACTAGTGTAAGCAAAGAAAATGTGGCGTGTCTATGTTGCCACACACAAATTGCAGATTGAAGAAACTCCCGCACGCACGCACGCACGCACGCACGCACGCACGCACGCACGCACGCACGCACGCACGCACGCACGCACGCACGCACGCACGCACGCACGCACGCACGCACGCACGCACGCACGCACGCACGCACGCACGCACGCACGCACGCACGCACGCACATGCTCGGACACCTCGAAACGCGCAGCACCAATAGTGCAAGGACTTCATTATTCTCTACATTGTTCTGACTCCTCAGTCTATCGGTAAAATACATTTGGATGAATGGAATTCTGTCCGAGGACAAAACAATTCTGACTGGGATAAAACAATGAAAAGTATCTTCAAGGACCTGAAACCCATTGTTCGAATCCTCTCATTATATCGTCTACACCAATCCACAAGCGCGCACACACACAACACACCCGATAGTGGTCTCTCCATTGTTCTGAGTCCTCTCACTATCGTCTACACCAATCCACATGGACACAGTCCAAACAATGTATGCCTCTTGGCTCTATCGAGGCAGGGGGCAGAAACAATGTTCTATTAGATTTTTCCACAGGTTGAAGTAACGGACCGAGGTCTATAAATACATTAAATATGCCTAAAAGCATCAATAAATGAAGAAAAAAAAAGCTAATTTTTTTTTTACCTCCTCCATATAATTCAGTATACTGTGGATCTGTGGATTTTTAAAGTAAAATAACATTTTGTCATTTATGCTGTGGGAAGGGGGACGAGAATCTTCAAATAAATTCTCTCTTTATTATTGCTTTATGAAGAGAACAGTTATGCCGACGTGGCTGGATGGATGGACACAAGTAACGATATATGTGGCTGTGACTGGAGAAATGGGGCTTATGTGATTTGTGACCAGTGCAGCTCCTGATCAAATATCGCACTCCTGATAACAATCTATATTCATTGATGGAAGCATAACGGGTGTTTCATTGATGGAATGGTGAACAGTGCAGATCCTGATCAGCCTGTGCAGATGCACAGGCTGATCTGGATCTACACTGGTCACAAAAACCATAAGCCCCATTTCGCCAGTCACAACCACATACACCCCATCTCCACAGAAAACAGCAGACAATAATATTTATTTCCCGATCTTCATAGTTTTTAATAAGCAAAATGCAACATTAATCCTATAAATGAAATACAGGAAAACACAGTCATCATAATTATATATCAAACTGCGTTCGAAATCATGAGGATTATGTTGTACTTTTACACCTATTACACAATGATTAACGAATGTTGATGTACCCATCAATCAAACGTTATACACCATCAGCAACAACCATACGACATCAATTACATATATCCAGCATAGAACTACTGACTGTTCCATTTGTTGCTGTGACTTACCTTTGGCTATTAAGGTATTGGGTAATAGATAGACACACTTGACTTCAATGATAATTGCTTCACAAGAGTGATGTGATATATGAATATAACATATGTGAATATTGTCTTGTTACTGCATACATTTGTATGTACAAGCCATCATACAGTTTCACCACTTGGTGCGTTTGACACATACAGCAAATAATATGACAGTAAACCAAATAAAATTTGGTGTAATACATAATAGACAGATATGAGAACGGCAAGCTATAAATATTACACCAGCAAACTATTATAGGAATGAATGGACTTTTTGTGGAATTTATCGGGGCATAAACTTGGAAAAGTCGCTGGAATACTGGACGAAGGCCGGAAGGCCTCGTCCAGTATTCCCGCGGCTTTTCCAAGTTTATAACCCCATAAATTCAACAAAAAGGCCATTCATTCCTTATAATTCCAGCATTTGAAATAAATTCATCAATAAAATGTGTTTATTTTCCGTTTTCTTAAGAATTATTTTAACTGCGCATCACGGTTACGGAAAGTAGTTCGGTGTAGGAGTTTACTGGGATATAAATTTTGGACAGAGACTTGCTACGGGCCAATCAAATGTTAGGGAATTGTGTAAATATTTTTGTGCTGGAATTATACAAAAGACGAGACATCTGAACATTTCTCCAATCAATCTCAAAATAAATTTCAACGTGTAACCTTTCCAATCTGATGCACAGCCTATGCTACTGTACACGTTAGCCATAGGTAAAGCCATATTTACTCTCATAGTAGGTGAGAAGACACCGGGGACAGAAAATACACTCAGGTAACTGCTTATATTTCACTGGATTTGATAGCTAATAACAGAGTACAGTAGTGGGTATATATGGTATGTGTTGTGTGGTTTGCCAGGTAAAAGTGATACACTGTGCGATTTTCTGTGTATGAAGCTATTTATAATGGTGATTCATGCTGTTGAAAACACAGGCACAAACCTGTAGAGAAAACTAACATATTTTACAGTTTGGTGTAATATAATTGATAGGAGTCCGTTTTCCTGGCTTTTCTAAATGTGATTAGCTACATTATATCATATGTTCTACTTCACATTTTGAGTTCTTTGTCAAATGGCAGAACAGGTGAAACTGATGACTGGAACACACAGAGATGGCCGACTTGGCCACCCCAGGTGCCGTATAGATTACAGTAAAGAGGCAGTGTTCACATATATGTTATACATATATTCCTTCACATTTACGAAGCAATTATCTTTGAATCAAACGATGATCAGCCATATAGTTGTTCCTTAACCCTTAGCCTGCTGAATGAAATGTTGTCGTCTGCTGTTTGTTTTATTTTCGATTTTTCTCATCAAAAACATGCTTTGACAGCACTTTAGAATCATTTCCATTGGAAATGATTCTAAAGAGCTGTCAAACCATGTTTTTATTGAGAAACGGGGCAAAAAATAAAGCAACAGCAGACGACAGTTTTCGCGATCAGCAGGCTAAGGGTTAAATGCATTAAATACTTTTTCATCAATAACAAGGTCATCATCTTCCTCAATGTTCTTTATGAAATTCCATCAAATATTGATTTCATTGTGAAATAAAAAAATCTATGGGAATTTAATTTAACATGGGAGCTAAAAATAGATTGTTTTCAAATAATTTGGAATTTGTGGATTGATTTTCAAAATCTAACTTTTGTTTACCGGTACTTAGATACCGTATTCATTCTAATAAACGCCCGGGCGCTTATTAGAATCATCGGTAAGTCACAGGTCGGGGGTGGGCGATTAATAGAGGCAATGGTTTTTGGTCCGAGTAAAAAATGTCAAAAAGTGAAGAAAAGAATTGGATTTGTAAACCTTACAGACGTTCTATGTACTCACGGTGTAGTCTTAGCAATTACTACCGTACTACCGTATCGGACGTTTGTATTCGGATAATCTGTATGTTTGGACTGGTCCATTTCTCATTAGAATAATTACTTTAGGATCAGTCAGTATTCGGACATACCCCAAATCCGTAAATTTCTCAAAATATCTCAACAATAACAAAGGGACATCACTCTTCGTGTAACATATACTATCTGGTCAAATCGTCCCCAGACCAAAATCGTCCTTATACCAAATCATATTTTTTTATGTTTTTTTTGATAATCAAGCAAGCCCATCATCACATCTGGTTAAACAAGGCGAAACTGTTGTGGGACATATTCCTGAAGGACTGTGTCAGCCATTGACAACCTTATTTAATAACGGAGATATCACCCAGGTGATCGCAGTTACTTCTGGGGAACCGCGACCCTCCTCTATCGGGACATTTGCAAGGGGAGGTGGCCTTGAAATTCCATGTTCCTACAGAATATTTGGACGCAAAGAACGAAAGGCACATGTCCGCGTGTTACTAAAAAGGGAAATACGGAAAATTACACTTTGACAGGTATGTCAATTTTTCTTTCCAGAGGAGGCCATGGGCGTTTATTAGAGGTCCCAATTTTTGTAAAATCGGGCAGAAAATGTTCATTTTTTTGTCCCAAAATGGGGGGTGGGCGTTTATTAGAGTATGGGCGTTTATTAGAATGAATACGGTACATCATTTCCAAGCTAACCAGCCAGGGGCACGTTTCACTAAACTTCGTACGACTAAAATCTTCGTAAGTGTAAATTTAGAATCGTCTGGAAATTTCAATTGATGGATTTACATTTATTGAGCATAGCCTATGCTCAATAAATGTAAATCCAATATTTGTTTACAAGAAAAAGTTGCTATTGTGAAATGTACAGACTATCATAATTTTTCACTTATGAACATTTTAGTCGTAGGTTTCGCGCCCCAGGTTTCTCAGCCTTTTTCCAAAATGAGTTGTTGTTCTACTCTTCTCATCAGACTCCAGCTCCTTTTTGCCCCATGTTAAATTCAATAGGAAAATTGTTTTCTGTAATAAAATCAAAGTTTTATGGAATTTCATCAAATAACATTTTCTGAAGGGAGGTTTTTTGTTGAAAACATCCTTACATTTAAATATATGTTTAGATTTAATGTGTTTAACCCTTTCAACACCACAGGCCTGTATATTGGTATTGGCAAAAAGTGCAGATCCAGATGAGCCGTCTCATGACGTGCAGTCTCATCAGGATCTGCACTTTTTTGCAATAAATTTTCATATTTTTTTAGAAAAAAAAACAACCCATTTTTATAAATTAATTAATCCGAAAATCATTTTGTGATTATTTGATTGGTCGGAAAATTAACATTCCAGTCCATTCCACTCAGGGGTGAAACTCAAACCTTTCTTTTCTATTTTCCATTTTTATCATCAAAAACATGCTTTTACAGCACTTTAGAATAATTTACAACATGCTTTGAAAATGATTCTGAAGTGCTGTTAAAACATGTTTTTTATTGAGAAATAAGGCAAGATATTGACAAATGCTGCCTACCATGACAAAAAGCTTCTTACTGAGGTTGCTACCAGTATACACCATATATGGCTGTGACTGGAGAAATCAGGCTTATGGATTTGTGATCAAATTGCACACTCGTGTAGCCAATCTATAGTGCTTGCTGGAAGCACGATGGGAGTTTCATTGATGGAATGGTAAACAGTGCAGATCCTGGATCTACACTGGTCACAAAACCCATAAGATTACTTGTGTAGATTCGTTACATGCATCCTGAATACTTTACTGAATAATGAACAGTGTAGGCCCAGACTTGTCCTGAGTACATAACTCTTAATTACATTTCCTTACACTGCATTACATAAGAGCTATGACAAAGAAGTCTGCCCAAATGTGTGTTTGAAGCGTTCTTTGTTTACATTCTGCTTCGTGGAGAGTGACCTGAGAATTTTGCTAATACACACGTTAATAGGTAAGTTTATTGTAATATTTTTGTGTCATATTGTAGAATTGTCTCTTAATAACAATATAGCGCAGTATGAATGTCAACACCCTGCAGGTTTTTTTTTCTATATCTTAGTGCGCGAAGTGTCAATGCTATTACACACATTTTTACTGTGTAGCGTGGTGCAGCGATAGTGTATATACGAGAATGGCCGCGGCCCGCATGTCGAGCCCGCCGAGGCATTGGATGGTCTCAGAGTGTATTTATTTGAAGCTTGATGCCCAATAAGCATAAAAAGTTTCAAGAAAATCTGACTTACAGAGATAGTAGGTACCGGTATGTGAAACCTTTAACACAAATTTTGACGGCAACTTTAACACAAACTTCTAAGTCATTTGACCTTGACATAGGGGCACAGGGGCCACATGAGTGGGACACAGAATGAATATATGGATGATGACTAATAAGCATATGAAGTTTCAAGTCAATGTGACTTAGGACTGCAGAGATATAAGGTATTTAAAAACTTTAACGCAGATTTTGGAACGCAAACTAAGTCATTTGACCTTGACCTTGGGCACAGGGGCCGCATGAGTGGGATACAGCATGAATATATGGATCATGACTAATAAGCATATGAAGTTTCAAGTCAATGTGACTTAGGACTGCAGAGATATAAGGTATTAAAAAACTTTAACGCATATTTCGGACAGACGGACGGATGTATGCACGGATGCACAGACGCACGGACGCATGGACACCCGGACGTCATTGTGATCACTATGTCTCGCTTTCCGCAAGCGGGCTCGACAAAAATGTTCATAAGTGCAAATTTAGGATCGTCTGGAAATCTCAATTGATGGATTTACATTTATTGAGCATAGGCTGCATTTGCAGCCTATGGTCAATACATGTAAATCCAATAATTAGTTGCAAGAAAACATTGTTAATGTGAAATTTACAGACTATCATAATGTTGCACTTACGAACATTTTAGTCGTACGTAGTTTAGTGAAATGGGCCCCTGTTGTCTATAAAGCAGAAAACGTGCAGCTAGGTCCAGACCAGACTCGCTCACTAGCATGGATGCGCACAGTCTGATCTGGGCCTAGTCTGGTCGCATACACAATAAGTCACTTATTGCCGTGGATAGTCGGAAATAGGCTATCATATAATCTACAGTGATAAATCAAAGTACTGATAGTACTGAACATAGGTACTACAAGATTAAACTAGATTGGTTGATTGATTGATTGATTGTTGGTGTTGCAGTTTCATTAACCCTTAAAGGTACATGCCGACTTAGTAGGTACAAAATGTTCTTTACATCAGACATCATCTGAGACATTTCCTGGCAAAATAAACATTCATGCGCCATTATCCCACGTACTGATTGGCATTATTATACATTTTATATCAGACATAAATTTACACACTGATATCAGGGGTGATAACCGTGTTTGCTTAAAATGTTAACGGACATTACTATTTAATCTCTGTATTTATTTTATGATGTGCAATGATCATACTTTAAAATCTTGTCGAAAATATTATTTTTTCAGGTGACGCATTTCTTTAGTATAAATAATTAAAAAATATCATGCCTCATTTGCATATGAAAATAGCCTGATACCACCGCATGTCATTATCAGTAAACTAAATATTACTAAATGATTATATCTGTATAGCGGGCACTTGTAACGTTTAGAACTGGTGGAATAGTAACACAGTTACCGGTATACACTTATTTAATTCCTATAAATGACATTTTGGGCTTACTGAGTGGGCATGTACCTTTAAAGCGCTGAAAACGACAATTGTCGTCTGCTGTTTTAAATATTTTTATATTTTCTCCTCAAAAACATACGGAGACGATTCTACTGCGCTGCCAAAACAGGTTTTTAAAGAGATTAAAATATACAACATGAGCAGACGCCAATTTTCTTTGTCAGCATTTTAATGGTTAAGGGGTAAACTATTGATATGGCACAACTACAGTATGCACTGCTACAGTAATGTACCAAAACATTCAACAAAATTACAGATTATGCATAGCAATATCAGAAAGATACGGTAACACATATACAAGACATCATCAATTCAAGTATAAATACAGATTCCAGATATCTATGATCATTATAGATATATTTAAAACTGATTGAAGAGCAATAGTTACAAGAATTACGCCACGGAAGCGGTGTCGCGCCTGAAAATGCCTTGTCGGTACATCGCCATGTTTACTTCTGTTTTGTGAATGAAATAGTTAGCCCCGGATTGAGTATATTAAAACGTACAAATGACGTCATTGGGGAAACCGCTGACAAAATTTTCAATGTATGGAAGCCCAAACTTGTTAGAATTTTTGTTGTCGTATTTTCAGTACTTGCATTAATATGGGTATTAATATACACTGGATGTGTTATACTGTCATTAATTTGTTCCCTGACTGTAATTTACCACTTTAAATACTGACTTATTGACCCCCTTCCCTGAACGTAGAATTGACACTCATGCTGGCGTGTATTGGCCACCATAGACAAATGTCAATCGGGCCGAATTCGGGAATGTCACTAAAATCCGCTGTAAATCCATCGATAGAATGAGCGAGTTTAAAAATAGACTGTCAGAAGGTCAAACTTGATGTCGTTTGTGTGTTAAACGCGTCGTGTGTTTCGGAGAGTATTCGGAGGGGAGCTAACGCTGCCGAAAATTATAGCCCGTTACTAAATTTAGCGATGACCGCACGATTTGTGCCGCAAATGGGGGCAAATCACGCGCAACAAAATAATCCAATGTATTTTTGTACGTAGAACATCCGTTGTTGATATTGTGCAGTGTAAGTAGTTTTTCATAATATTATTTTCAATTAGCGGTTGCGTATGACAGTTAAACGTTGAGTAACACAATGCATTTTGTTGTTATGGTTACTCCAAGATATCACCACGGACCATCGCATCGAGGGGGGTCTGGGGCGTGGCTAACAGCCGGAGGCGATCCAAATACATAGGTTTACCCTATGTAAAAATCATGTTTTCCATATTTATCCAATGTTATGGCAACACCTGTAGCCTATTTCACCAACATTGCAAAGTATACTTTTCTAGCAAAGTAAACTTTCAGGGAGAAAGTTTAAATTTTAAGATAAATTTATTTATATTTATTATACTGAATTTATTACATTATCACAGCCATTTTGGCTGTGATAATGCAATAAATTCAGTATAATAATTCTACATACCGGTACTTTTAATCATCAAATATATGCAGTCGTTAGTTCTATATGACATAATGCATTTCAGGAAAAATAAACGATTACTCCCTCAAAGTATACTTTGTTAGTAAAGTATACTTTGCAATGTTGGTGAAATCGGCTACAGACAAGTGGTGCTGATTCTTTTCTGCTTTGGTAGTAATTTGTTTGTTCACACAGATACAAACGCTGATTGACGTTTTGTTTATATTTCCTCATTCTCTTAAGATTACTCTGGGATGTCGATCTGACAAAATCAGCCTTATTACATGTGTAACTTGTGGGGGCATAAACAGACCAATGTTGATAGATTTGTTTGTTTGTTGGGGTTTAACGGCCTCTCAACAGCTAAGGTCATTTAAGGCCGGGGAAAATGGGTTTAGTACTAAATCCCATATATTACCTGTACAAGTACATGTACATGTTCAAGTACACAAATGGGGGGAAAATCCCAAAATCAGAACTGAATATATTTACAATAACAAAACTATATATTCAGCCCTGAAATCAGAATAATCCTGATCTGATGCCAGGTCCTCGCCACACCAGAATCACTTGGCCCCTCCCAAAAGCAGTAATAATCTTACTACTTTTATAATGGGCAATAACCCAATTCAACTCACAGGTAACTAAAGAGCCAAAGATAAAAACGTACCTGAGCAATGTTGATAGAATCATCTACGTAATATACTGATTGGTGAGCAGTACATTATCTGTTGATCAAAATATGCTTAGTCGACGGATTATCTTGGCTTATAGCAGTCACAATGGCAATAAATGAAAGTGAATGGGTTTAACGTCCCAGCAACAGCTAAGTTCATATAGAGATAGGGCCTCAGTTTTAAGTGTTATCCGAAACATCAGTTGGATGGAAATAAGATTTTCTCACCAATATATAGCGCGGGGATTGAACTCAGAAAATTTATTATTTAAATCCAATACTCTAACCATTACTCTATCAAGCCATCCCTGAATGGCAAGAAAACCGCTTTTGTCTGATCTTGAGCTTCAAATGTTATAAGCCCCATTTCTCTGGTCACACATTGTGTGTTGACCAATGTTGCTCATGGTCAAATAGCACACTCCTGTTGCATACCAGGTCTTTTATTGATGCATATGCACAGGCACAGTCACACATCAGTAGCCAATTTCACCAAAATTGCTAAGCAGACTTATCTAGCTAATAGTAGAGCGGCTAAGGTAGATTTAGATTTTTCACCAGAATCGTTCACTTCTTAAAGAAAGCATGAAACTTTGCACAAGGGGTCTATGGTAACTAAGGATCATTTTAAACAAGAACTGTGTCTGTCGAACGCGGATGCCACCTGCAGCATATTTGAGAAACTGTGACAAAGTGGTTGAGTCATTTAAGTAACCTGGTGAAGGTGAAAAGGCGAAGGTCATATAAATTATGAAAAGGCAGGTGTGGCACACGTACCAATGAATGAAGTGTTGAAGTATTGAAGCGATTAAGCAACTTATGTAGATGATATGGCCATTTTGAGAAATTGTGACAAACTGGTTAACCAAAATTGTTAAGTCATTTAAGTAACCTGGTGAAGGTGAAAAGGCGAAGGTCATATAAATTATGAAAAGGCAGGTGTGGCACACATACCAAAGAATGAAGTGTTGAAGTATTGAAGCGATTAAGCAACTTATGTAGATGATATGGCCATTTTGAGAAACTGTGACGAACTGGTTAACTCATTCCACCCTAGCGCCCCGATAACGCGTCGCTCTTGCAGTGCTCCGACTCCCGCGTGCCACGAAATCGAGTCGGTATTTATTTTATTCCAGTCCCGCGTGCCCCGAATTGGCGGCTCGATAAAGCTAGCTTTCACTCCCGCACGCCACGATATGTCGTCGCATTTCATAGGTTGTTTCGAGCCACAATATCTGGGATTCCTGCCTGTCAGCCAATCAGATTTCGCGTTATATATACCATATAATGATTGTGTAAACAAAGAGCGCTGGAATTGAAATAATTCTTACACGTGTTTAGAAGTTATTTACAGTTGAAGTTCATCAAAAATTGGTAAATTATGGCAAATCGACGACTCGATCTCGATCAAGTGCTGGCTATAGTGACGGATGGGGTATGATGCTGATAGTTCCGACATTAGTATCAACAATGGGTGGGAGCGAAAATGATGAATCTGATTCAGAACACTCTGACAATTTGGAGACTGAAAATGAATTTCATGATGAAATTGTTGATGTCGCCCCACCTGTGGCAGGTCACTGGATTGTGGATGACCGGACAGATATTGCCAAGGCTCACTTCACCGGCCCAGAGCCAGGACCAACGGTTGACTTGGATCCTGATTCCAATGAGCTAGACTTTCTGGAACTGTTCTTTTCGGAAACCTTGATTGCCTCTTTGGTGGCACAAACCAATCTGTACGCCAAGCAGCGACAACAGGAGAAACCCGACTCCAACTGGCGGCCAGTGACGGAGATCGAGCTAAAAGCGTGGTTCGGCATTCGAGTCTACATGAGTATTTTGGAGGTAAATTATCTGATAATCACTATGGTATATAGTTACATAATCCCAGATCAGCCTGCATAACCGAGCATTCTGACCGAGTCTACGCTGGTTTCCATAGTCGTATTTCAGCGAACTTTATGTATTTTATTCTCTATTCAACGTGCTGATCTCACCAAAACTCGTCTAAATATGTAAATTCTGGGCTCTAAACTATAATTCCTTTCATTAAACAATTGGTTGGTCGTCATGTCTATTGATTGAACAGCGAACAGTGCAGAGCCTGATAAGATTGTGCGGATGCACAATCTGATCAGGATTTACACTGGTCGCAAAAACCTGTATATATATGTACGTATAATCTATCGATTTCGTGAAAAACAAATTAGGCCCCACACAAGATTATAAACTTTTTCAAGTTTTAAAATGAGTCTCAACCAGTTTAATTGATGAAAAGGTTTGATTTAGAAACAGTTAATTTTCTGTTTTCATAACGCATGATTTATATAAAATAAAACGATATATAATTATGTTATTATTTTTGTATATTTGCAGCTACCACAGTCGGCTATGTATTGGTCCACGGACTCCTTATTCGGGAATCTGAATATCCGGAAAGTTATGAAGCGAGACGGTTTGACAAGTTACTGCAGTATTTTCATGCGAATGACCGGACACAGAACCCTGCAAAAGGCCAGCCAGGACACGACAAGCTTCACCATGTGCGCCCATCCTTAGCGAAGTACAACAACACTGCCTTCGCCATTATAACCCGCACCAGAACACCAGTGTGGATGAAGCCATGGTGAAGTTCCGTGGCGACTGTCGTTCCGCCAGTATCTTCCGTCAAAACCCGCGAAATATGGAATCAAGGTCTGGATGAGGGCGGATCCAAACAACGGCTACACGAATGAGTTTCAGGTGTACACTGGCCGAGAACAAGGTAGAGCTGAGGTTGGTCTTGCAGCGCGAGTTGTACAGGACATGACGAGGAAAGTTTGGCACAAACACCATATCGTAAACATGGACAACTTCTTTACCAGCCCTGCACTACTGGACACCCTACTCGAGAATCGTACATATGCCCGCGGAACTGTACGCCGAAACAGAAAAGGGTTACCAACGCAACTCAACTCCGCGAGAAAGATCTCAAGGAACAGGGGCAGTTCAGAACTGCTCAAAAAGGAGAGCTCATTGCCTGTCTGTGGAAGGAGAAGAAGCATGTGTATGTCCTGTCCACCGCAGAAAATTCCGCCCGTATCGACAGTGTAGTGAGTCGAAAGTCTCGGAATGGGGAGGTTCGCGAAATCCGTGCGCCGGCCATTATACCAGAATACAACAGCCATATGAACGGCGTTGACCATGCGGACCAGTTGCGGACGGAGTACTCCACATACAGATCTTCACGGAAATGGTGGCTCTACCTATTTTGGTTTATTTTTGATGTCGCCATCACCAATGGTTTTATTATGATGAAAGAGTCCGTCAACCACCAGCGCCACACAAAGACAGGCAGGGTGAAGAAACTAACAATGCTCGAGTATCGAATGGCGCTAGCAAAGTTGCTAATAGGTGATTATGTGGAAAATGAAAGAGCTGCTCTAACGACGTTCAGTGTTGGACACTTCCCGAAGACAGCGTCGAAACGAGGTCGCTGCAGGCAGTGCAGTAAGCAGAAGCATCGTCGGGAAATAGTGAACATGTGCCAACAGTGCAATGTGCACCTGTGTGTCCCGTGCTTTCCTGCTTGGCATCGTGACATGTTGAAGAACTAATGAATGTGCTCCTTGTACAGATGTGTGAGTGGCTTTCGGCTGAAATCTAGTCATTTTTTATGATTTGTCCAAGTATATGTTGTGACCCCTCATTTGAACCGTCTCAGCCAGATGATTCAAATGAGGTTCACAATATAAAGTTCTGTTGAGAAATGATAAAAACGGAAAATATTCAGATTACTGCCCCTCATTACACTGTGTAAATATGAATAATTCATTTCGGTGGAAGTGTTACCTTACATGTATAATGGATGTTACAAAAATAGTGTAATTATAAAAAAAAATGTGAATATTTGTGAACAAGGTGAAATGGATTATTTGTCAGGATTTGGGATTAATTAATTAACAAGATCATCTATCATTAATTAACAAGATCATCTATCAAGTAAGTCAATTTTATTTATCCGCATGCAAAATCAGTGCGTATTTGAACAGTGTCTAAATGATTGAAATTCTAAAAAAAAATGCAGATTGTCGCTTTTATTGAGAAATATGAAAACATATCAATATCTGCTGCTTATCTGCTACCCTGCAGCACTGTTTTCTTCATATTTCACAATGAAATATGCAAATTGGGAGTCTATTAGAACAGTTTCATAAGCATGATAAGACCTTTCTAAAAATGTGCAACTTGTATGTTTTATGGAGATGTATGAAACTATAGTCCATATACGTTGCTTATCTGATGCCCCGCAACACAGTTTTCAATATATTATCTATGGAACATGTAAATTGAGAGTTCTTTCGGATCGTCTCCTAAGACAATTCAAAAAATTATAACATGACTCCACAGCTTGTATGTTTTATGGGAAAATATGAAAAGATATGCTGCTTATCTAGTGTGAATGGAACAAGTAGTGACTTATTTATGAAAAAAATAATATCATTGTTTAGCAAATTTTTAATTCTACATGTGTGCAGAATTTCATATTTATTGATATTTATTCACATGAATTATAAGCCATTGTTGTAACACACCTAGTTGTTGAGTTTCAAAATGGAATAATTTTCTCAATAAGTCCTAGGGAGACAGAGCTGATAAGCCCACTGCTGCTGCTAGGAGGTAGCCTAGCAGATACCTGTAGGGTGGAACTGGCTAGCAGTGGCTAGGGTGCAATGAGTTAACCAAAATTGTTAAGTCATTTAAGTAACCTGGTGAACGTGAAAAGGCGAAGGTCATATAAATTATGAAAAGGCAGGTGTGGCACACATACCAATGAATGAAGTGTTGAAGTATTGAAGCGATTAAACAACTTATGTAGATGCTATGGCCATTTTGAGAAACTGTGACAAAGTGGTTAACCGAAAAGTGTGACGGACGGACGGACGGGACGGACGGACATACTAGAGCTACATTGTGGGGTTCCTAACCCTAACCTATCCTAAATCAGACCCCGTAAAGATCAATCAGACATAAAAAACAACCCCATAAGAGTAAATAACCCCACAAGAGCAATTCATAACGGGGTTAAACACGGAATCAGCATCTCTTAACAAGTCCATCACTGTGTGGTTAACCTCACAATGTAGCTCTCGTTTGTACGGACAGACGGACAGACGGACAGACGGACAGATGGACAGACGGACGGACGGACGGACGGACAGATTTTTATTATACTGAATTTATTACATTATCATGGCCGCCATATTGAATTCAAATATGGCCACCAAAATTACCATATTTTTGCCCATATCTCCTGTTCTATTGCACCTAGGACCAAAATTCAAGTGTCTATACCTATGTTTTCGATGTCTGGGAACATTTTGGCAGTGTCAGAATTTAAGTCAGAGGGTCGCCATAATGAGTTTCAAGATGGCCGCCATATGTTTTACATTACTTCGTATCTCCCTTGCTATAGCACTTAGGAAGAAAAATCAAGACTTTATACCCATGTTCTTGATACTAGGAACATTTTTAATATTTGAAAATTGTCATCATGGGGCCGCCATATTGGAATTCAAGAAGGCCACCACATTATGCATTTTTCCACCTTGCCTATCGCTGAGGCAGCTAAGTCTTGCAAGGGGAATTGCAAGTGCTTCAAGGCAGACATGGAATGCACCCCACTTTGCAAATGTGATGGGACCTGCTATAAGTAGGAGACGGGAACAATGATATGTGGACAGGTATCTTGGTATTCTCATTGACACTGAAAATGACCTGCAATGCAGCCATCTGAACGAAATTGAGATGCTACTAATTAATCATATATCGACATAACAACTTTCTCAGTGACACGGTACGCGACATCAGTCTATCATGGAACAAGAAACGAGGCAAAGCCACGAAGGCCAAGTTTTTTCCAAGCATAGACACTTGGATAACATAATTATACCCACTTTTTGTAGACTAGATGGCCGTGGCCTGCATGTCGCGCCTTGGGGCGAGGCATGGACACTAAAAAAATAGATATAGTAGATGGAAAAACTTTAACCAAAAAACTTTAACCGGACACACGGACGTACGGACGGACGTATGCCAAAATGCCGATGATATCGCGCTTTCCGCAAGCAGGTGTGACAATGATGATAAACACCCATGTGAAGTATCAAGGTATTGGGTGAAGCAGTTGCAGAGATATAGTACACGAAAAAACTTTAACAAAAAATTCAAAAGTAATTTGAAACTTGACATAGGGCACAGGATCGCGCTTTCCGCAAGCAGGTGCGACAATGATGATAAACACCCATGTGAATTATCAAGGTATTGGGTGAAGCAGTTGCAGAGATATAGTACACGAACAAAATTTAACAAAAAAATTCAAAGTAATTTGACCTTGACATTGGGCACAGGATCGCGTTTCTTTTCCACAAGCAGGTGCAACAATGATGATAAACACCCATGTGAAGTATCAAGGTATTGGGTGAAGCAGTTGCAGAGATATAGTACACGAAAAAACTTTAACAAAAAAATTAAAAAAACAAAGTAATTTGACCTTGACATTGGGCACAGGATCGCGCTTTCCGCAAGCAGGTGCGACAATGATGATAAACACCCATGTGAAGTATCAAGGTATTGGGTGAAGCAGTTGCAGAGATATAGTACACGAAAAAACTTTAACAAAAAAATTCAAAGTAATTTGACCTTGACATTGGGCACAGGGGCCGCACGGTTGGGGGTTAGAATGAAAATATGGATGATGATAAACACCCATGTGAAGTATCAAGGTAATGGGCGAAGCAGTTGCAGAGATATAGTATAACGAAAAAGTTTTAACCAAAAAACTCGAACCAGACGTACGTTAAAAAGTTAACGTTGAAAATGGCTAAGTCAATTACGTAGAAATAATCGGTGAAGGTAAAAAAATGGTCACATGTTGGATAGTTGTATGTGGTAGGCACCCCTTGGTTATGAAGCTGTGAAAGTTTGGTGGTCCTAGGTGGTACAGTACCAAAGAAATGGACTTAAACACGAAAACTTAACATTGTAAACGCGAAAACTTAACATTGAAAATGGCTAAGTCGACTGCGCAGAAAAAATGGGTGAAGTTAAAAAAAAAGTAACATGTTGGATAGTGATATGTGGTGGGTACCCCTTGATTATGAAGCTGTGAAAGTTTGGTGGTCCTAGGTGGTACAGTACCAAAGAAATGGACTTAAACACAAAAACTTAACATTGTAAACGCGAAAACTTAACATTGAAAATGGCTAAGTCGACTATGCGGAAAAAATGGGTGAAGTTAAAAAAAAAGTAACATGTTGGATAGTGATATGTGGTGGGCCACCCCTTGATTATGAAGCTGTGAAAGTTTGGTGGTCCTAGGTGGTACAGTACCAAAGAAATGGACTTAAAACACGAAAACTTAACATTGTAAACGCGAAAACTTAACATTGAAAATGGCTAAGTCGACTACGCGGAAAAAATGGGTGTTAAGTTAAAAAAAAAAGTAACATGTTGGATAGTGATATGTGGTGGGCACCCCTTGATTATGAAGCTGTGAAAGTTTGGTGGTCCTAGGTGGTACAGTAACAAAGAAATGGACTCAAACACGAAAACTTAACATTGATTGTAGACGCCGCCCGCCGCCCACCCGCCGCCGCCCGCCCGCCGCTCCGCCCGCCCGCCCGCCGCCCGGCTTTCGCCAATCCAATAGCCTGGATTTTTTTTCAAAAAACCTGGCTAAAAATGCATGTCTAATAATGTGGTGGCCATCTTGAATTCCAATATGGCGACCCTATGATGACAATTTTCACATATTGAAAATGTTCCTAGGTATCAAGAACATGGGTATAGAGTCTTGATTTTTCTTTCTAAGTGTTATAGCAAGGGAGATCTGAAGTAATGTAAAACATATGGCGGCCATCTTGAAATACAATATGGCGGCCCTTTGACATAAATTCTGACACTGCCAAAATGTTCCCAGACATCGAGAACATAGGTATAGACACTTGAATTTTGGTCCTAGGTGCAATAGAACAGGAGATATGGGCAAAAATATGGTAATTTTGGTGGCCATATTTGAATTCAATATGGCGGCCATGATAATGTAATAAATTCAGTATAATAAAAATTAATAAATTTATCCTTAAATTGAAAATTTCTCAAAGTGTACTTGTCAAGATAATTATACCTTGCAATTTTGGTGAAATAGGCTACAGAACTAGACTGGCCACAAATGCCATGAGCCCCATGTTTCAGTTACGGCCACAAATAAGCTCAGATTTTTGAGATATCACAATTTGGTTTCCCTCATGTTTTCTTTATTCTCCCTGGGACTGACATAAGTAGTGGTGAATGATGGACAGATGCGCACAGAAACGTCCATCAGCGCTTAACCCTATCGGAACCATTCCAATAAAGCTGTATACAACAGTTAACACATCGAAAGGCCACACTTGGAGAAATATAGAAGTTTTGCCTCTGGGACCAGTGAAGACCCAAGCCGGCTCATATGGATCTATACTGTTTGGCGGTGTTTGCAGAGACAGTTAATTAAACACCTAGGTAATATACACGGTCAGGAGAATGGGTAAAACTAGCAAATTTGGTAGGGACCCAGGCATGCACTACTACAAATTATCGCTAGTATGCAATTAAAATGTTTGGGATCTTGATTTCATTTTTTTTGTTGTTACCCATCAAGATTTTCTAAATATGTTGTAAATAGAAATTACTAAACAAAAACAGATGATAAAGTACTTCACCTAGAGCCGTGTCAGAACCTGTGATGAAATCAAGATGAAACTCACCATATCAACAAAAATAGATGGAATTTACTAATTAGAAAACACAAACACAAACAACTATAGATAGAGAAATGCATAATGACACAAATGCTTTTCTCTTCTATTATTAACCCTTTCAGTCTAAGGATATAGTTTTTGTTGAAAAAATCTCATTATTTGTTTATTTCTCGATAAAGGTATACATGTATATTGTTACCACTCATTTGAACCGTCTCATCGCAGTGACTCCCAGAATATACAAAACTATCTGTCTATTTGTGCCAACTGAGTAGGCATGTACCTTTCATATTCTTTGAAATGATTCTGAAGTGCTGTCAAAGCATGTTTGTAAATTATCCTAAAGTGCTGTCAAAGCATGTTTTTGATAATAAAAATGGAAAATAGAAAATAAACAGAGCATAAACAGCAGACGACAAAAAATGAAGATAGCGGTGTAAGGGTTAAGCCAATGCAAATCTCAATACCTGGTATATATATGGTACTTTATATGGTCACATAAATAGACTTTGTAATTTGACAAATCCCTAATGCATTTACCCAAAGTGAACCATGAAACAAAGTTCAATTTAAAATGATGAATACAAGCCAACTGAAGTCAAAAGCATAAAACTTTCCACAGAAATGTTCAATTACACGCACCAGTGTCAGAATGACGATAGCGGAGTGGGGAAAAAACAGAATATGGTGACAGAGAAACGATTACGGCAGAATTACCAATCATCATAAACATCTGCCTCTATGTTCACAACAGACTGGTGTTGTATGTATATGGAACGCAATTCCGAGAAACGGGACTTCACGACATTACCACAATTGTAGATATACACTTGCAATTCACAGAATATAATTAAATGTAATCATTTTGCAATGGAAAACAGTAAGGAGAAGTGATTGGATGGCGAACAGCATAAGCCCTGATCAGTCTGATCTGGGACTATGCTGGTCACAATTGGTCCCTTTTCTTAGAAAGGGGGCCCATATCTTAGAATCTTGGTCAAATCAATAAAAACCAAAACAACCAACAATGACAACAAGAGGGCCATGATGGCCCTAATTCGCTCACCTGACTCCATGAACACCAGAGGAGAATGTGACATTGAGTTCATGTGTTTTAAAAAAATTGTGCTATTTTTAGATGGCGATCATCTTGGATTAAGCGATGACTCTCATTTTACAAAATCTGAAAATGCTTCACCCTGCTTCGGCCATGTGGTTCCTGAGAAAAAGACGTTAAAAATCTTGAATAAATGGACCTTTTGGTGGCCATCATGGATGACATAATCATCCGATTCGGACAAATATTGCACCAGAGTGATTGCCTCATTGATACCTTCAATTTGATATATGACATGACCATATTCAGTCAAAAATAAAATTTGACCCATTTCACCCCACGGGCCACGCCCATTTTTTGAACCCGGGGTCACCATTTTAACAACTTTCAAAGAGCAATGTACATCGATCATTTCTACCAAGTTTCGTCGAAATCCGGCTAGCGGTTCATGAGAAGAAGATTTTTTTAAGAATTTATGCTATTTTTAGACGGCGGCCATCTTGGATTAGCGATGACCTCCATTTTAACAAATCTGAAAAGGCTTCACCCATGGACCATAACTTTTAAGTTTGGCTACCATGGGCCAAGCGGTTCATGTGAAGAAGAATTTTGAAATCTCTAATAAAAGAACGACCTTTTGACATTTCGTCGGCCATCTTGGATGACATAACAATCCGATTTGGACAAAAAATGTACCAGAGTGATCGCCTCATTGATACCTTCGATTTGATATATAACATGACCATATTCGGTCAAAAATAAAATTTGACCCCACGGGCCACGCCCATTTTTGACCCCGGGGTCACCATTTTCACAATTTTGAAAGAGCATTGTACATCGATCATTCCTAGCAAGTTTCGTCGAAATCCGGCTAGCGGTTCATGAGAAGAAGATTTTTTTAATTTTTTAAGAATTTATGCTATTTTTAGACGGTGGCCATCTTGGATTAGCGATGACCTCCATTTTAACAAATCTGAAAAGGCTTCACACATGGACCATAACTTTTAAGTTTGGCTACCATGGGCCAAGCGGTTCATGTGAAGAAGAATTTTGAAATCTCTAATAAAAGAACGACCTTTTGACCTTTCGGCGGCCATCTTGGATGACATAACAATCCGATTTCGACAGAAAATACACCAGAGTGATCGCCTCATTGATACCTTCAATTTGATATATGACATGACCATATTCGGTCAAAAATAAAATTTGACCCCAAAATTGACCCCATGGGCCACGCCCATTTTTCACCCCGGGGTCACCATTTTAACAACTTTGAAAGAGCAATGTACATCGATCATTCCTACCAAGTTTCGTCGAAATCCGGCAAGCGGTTCATGAGAAGAAGATTTTTTAAGAATTGATGCTATTTTTAGACGGCGGCCATCTTGGATTAGCGATGGCCTCCATTTTAACAAATCTGAAAAGGCTTCACCCATGGACCATAACTTTTAAGTTTGGCTACCATGGGCCAAGCGGTTCATGTGAAGAAGAATTTTGAAATCTCTAATAAAAGATCACCAGAGTGATCGCCTTGTTGATACCTTCGATTTGATATATGATATGACCATATTCAGTCAAAAATAAAATTTGACCCCAATTTGACCCCAATTTGACCCCACGGGCCACGCCCATTTTTGACCCTGGGGTCACCATTTTAACAACTTTGAAAGAGCATTGTACATTGATCATTCCTACCAAGGTTTGTCAAAATCCGGTTGGCGGTTATTGAGAAGAAGATTTTTGAAGAATTTGTGCTATTTTTAGACGGCGGCCATCTTGGATTACGTAATGACGTCATTTTAACAATTTTGTAATCCCCTTACCTAAGGACCATGACCATGAAGTTTGGTGACCATAGGCCCAATGGTTACCGAGGAGAAGACGTTTGAAAATGTTCACGGACGACGACTACGACGACGACTACGACGATGACGACGACGACGGACGACTACGGACGACGGACACATTGCGGTAACAATAGCTCACATGAGCTTCGCTCAGGTGAGCTAAAAATAGAGAATACCAGACTATTGCCATTTGCGTCATTTGATGTAAAGTCCGGTGAGGCTTAGGATTTCCGAGGCTCAACCGAGGAATTCCAACCATTTCCGAAAAGAAACTGCTCAGTGCTTAATTATGCTGTTCACTATTCCATCACTAAAGCGCAGTTTGATCAATTGATTGGGGTTTTAAGTGTGTTCAACAGCATAATTATGTGACTGTGACTGGAGAAATGGGACTTATGGGTTTTGCGACCAATGTAGATCCAGATCAGCCTGTGCATCCGCACAGTCTGATCAGGATCTGCACTGTTCACCATTCAGTCTGTGAAAACCTGGCATGCCTCAAAGAACTAGATTGGTCAGTAAGCGAGGCTTACGGAATACCCCCCGGGTGGGCCCAGGTACCCCTAAAATATAAGTTTATTAGGAGGGGTGCGTTAATTCGAGGTTATACGGTATGTATGTGACGTTGACCTCGAGATCAGCGGGGATTTGTCACAGCATATGAAATATTAAGAATTTTCAATGAAATAAAGAAATAGAAGTTATAACATATTTCTCTGAGTTAAGTTTTGTAAAGAGATCTAAGTATGTGACCTTGACCTGGATCAGCGGGGGTTGGACAGTCGTAGATTTGTCACAGCATGATAGTACAACTTTAGAGGAATGCACAAGTGAAATAATAAGAATTTTCAATGAAGGAAATAGAAGTTATAACTTATTTCTCTGATGTTAAGTTTTGTAAAGAGACTAAGTATTTGACCTTGACATTGGGATCAGCGGGGGTTGGACGGTCATGGATTTGGCACAGCATGGTATTAGAGCCTTACAGGAATGCATGTGTGAAATATTAAGAATTTTAGATGAAGGAAATAGAAGTTAGAACAATATTTCTGATGTTAAGTGTAAGAGCTTGTATGACTTGGAACTGTATCCGCTATGAGACTAAGTATTTGAACCTGTCTTGTAATCAGCCTTGTATCAGCGGGGGTTGGATGGTCGTGGATTTGGCACAGCATGGTAGTAGAGCCTTACAGGATTGCATGTGTGAAATATTAAGCATTTTAGATGAAGGAAATAGAAGTTATAACAATATTTCTCTGATGTTAAGTTTTGTAAAGAGACTAAGTATTTGACCTTGACCTTGGGATCTGCGGGGGTTGGACGGTCGTGGATTTGGCACAGCATGGTAGTAGAGCCTTACAGGAATGCATGTGTGAAATATTAAGCATTTTTAGAGAAGGAAATAGAAGTTGAATATCAATATTTCTCTGATGTTAAGTTTACGGACTAAGTATTTGACCTTGACCTTGGGATCTGCGGGGGTTGGCCGGTCGTGGATTTGGCACAACATGGTAGTAGAGCCTTACAGGAATGCATGTGTGAAATATCAAGCATTTTAGATGAAGGAAATAGAAGTTATAACAATATTTCTCTGATGTTAAGTTTACGGACGGACGTACGGACGGACGGACGGACGGACATTCTTACATTAGGGTACTTATGTGGCTTATCACATGTTAAATATTAGCCACATAAAACGATTTTTAGCCACATAAAACGATTTTTTAGGTGGCTAATTGTAACTAACCCTATCCTTTAACAAGTCCATAACCCTGTGGGGCTAGCCACATAAGTACCCTAATGTGTGCCCGGACGGACGGACGGACGGACGGACAACCTGACTCCAGTATACCCCCCACAACTCGTTGTGGGGGGGGGGGGGGTGGGGGGGGGGGGGGGGGGGGGGGGGGTATAAAGAGCATATAGGTCATTACCATGCTGCAGGACTGTGCTAGAAAATCAGGAGCTAGACTGGCCATAAATCACGTAAGCCCCATTCTCCAGTCACAGCCACATATACAGACAGGTTTATGAGGGAGTATCATACAATCAGCACTGAAATTACAATAAATAATTCAGCAATGAGTATTGTTTGTTTGTTTGTTTGTTTGTTTATTGGTGTTTAACGGCCTATCAACAGCTAAGGTCATGTAAGGCCGGGCAAATGGGTTCGATCCCGTTTTAACCTGCTGCAATGGGGGGAAAATCCCAAAATAAGAACAGAATATTTATATCGAGAAAAAATATGTTCAGCCCTGAAATTAGAATAACCTGACCTGGCCCTAATATAACCAGATTCAACTGTCACATACAAAATGCCAAAGTCATATGTGAAGGCCAAACCAGGTCTCCAGTCAGAATTCCGGTAAGGGTGAACCCCAATGAAAGACATTAGCCTGATCTGGTGCCAGGAACTTTTACTACACTGTACACTTGTCTCACCCACACCATCCCACCACAAAGTGTGAATCCCAGTAAAATTATTAAAGGTACATGCCCAGTCAGTAGACACAAAATATTCTTTATTGGAATTAAATAAGTGTATAATTGTGTCACTATTCCACAATATGCCCAATATACAGATATAATTCCAATGCCCGATATACAGATATAATCATTTAGTAATATATATTTTATAGTCCGCAGACGATAACTTTCTACTTGTTTACAAACAAACCGGTCATAAACAAAACACAGAATAGGTGTGACAGGTACGGAAGCCCATTAGGGCCACTTCGATTGACCTCTAGCAACTTATTATCATCTGTCATTTATACTGATAGTGACTCGGGTTGCATCAGGCTATTTTCATATACAAATGAGGCATGATACTTTTTAATTATTTATACTAATTACATTTGTAAATGCGTCACCTGAATAACTTTCTACTTGTTTACAAACAAACCGGTCATAAACAAAACACAGAATAGGTGTGACAGGTACGGAAGCCCATTAGGGCCACTTCGATTGACCTCTAGCAACTTATTATCATCTGTCATTTATACTGATAGTGACTCGAGCGGTTGTATCAGGCTATTTTCATATACAAATGAGGCATGATACTTTTTAATTATTTATACTAATTACATTTGTAAATGCGTCACCTGAAGCCCGCCTCCCCCCCCCCCCGCCCCCCCCCCCCCCACCTCCCCCCCCCCCGGTGGCAGATTGGAGACACTGTGGGAAAGTTAACCGAATTAACCGAAAGTGATAAGTATTCATAAGCACAGTTTTGAAGGTCAAATGGTGAAGGTCATATTACGGGCAGCATGGACGTGTGGCATTTGTCCAGAGGTTTGATGTATCGAAATATTAAAGTAATCAATCAAGGGATATAGAAGTTATGACAGAATTGAGAAACTCCAGTAAACTTATTAATGTGTGAAAATGTTCAAAGTTGTCAAGGGAAAAAGGTCAAGGTCATATTAAGGGGCAGCATGGATGTGTGTAATTTGTTCACAGGTATACTGTGTTGAAATATTTAAGTAATCCTTCAAGGAATATAAGTTATAACAGAATTTCGAAACTCTGGCGAACTTCTTAATGTGCCGGATGATATAAAGTGTGTACATGTACATTTAAGGTATGAAATGTGAAGAGGAATGGGTTTAATGTCGCCAATGTGCCGACTATATCGCGCTGTCCGCAAGCGCGCGCGACAAAAATTGAACAGAAAGGTTGAGCCTATCAATACTAATACATCGTTGTTAGCAATGGACAACTAAGAAACATATTAGTTGCAGAAATGTAACACTGAAATACTCCCATATCACATGTATGATACGTGAGTATTTCAGTGTTACAAGTTCTTGTACAAGCATATGCTGTAAAATGAACACCTTAGAAGTATGCTATGCTATTGCACACCGATCCAAGTCTGTTCAAAATACACATTTTGATGGGCATATACAAACTATTGCCAAGTTGAATGCTGGCATCGACTTGTCCAAAAGCTGTAGCCATTGAACCACGCAACTTCGGACAGGATTAGAACAATAGTGAGGTTGACAGGCCTTGAAATGCACTATTACTCACGTTAGGATAAATCAATGTGTCTCGAGGGTCATTTTATGTCAGGTCACCGATTCCGTACTCGGGACTAGCTCATAAAATAAACCGAGAATGTCAGCGGCAATCGGGGAGATAATTGAAAGCATCATAAGGTTGCATGTCGCCACATCATCTTGTCCAGCCTGATACTGGGTACCTAAGTGGCATATGGCATATAACTCACTGAAGTCTAAGAATATAATATGTAATAATTATTTCGCGTATTTCTTAATAAAAGTATATGTTGTCACCACTCATTTGAACCGTCTCATTGAGACGGTTCAAACGAGTGGTAACAACATATACTTTTAAGATGAAATAAAAAAAATAGGAATTTCTTTTCGCTCGAAAGTTTCATACTTCTGTAATAGAATCCAACCTATAATGTGATAAACTTAAAGTTAACTCTTTGCATGCTGGGAGGAACTGTGGGCTATAAATAGTTAAAAAAACAATTCATTATATTTTCTTGTATTCTCCCTGTAAATATCACGAATATGTTAGAAATGAGTCGCAAGGCCGATATTCTAATGAAATTCCAAGATATATTTACAAAGAAATAAGAACAATGCTCCAAATTTGCTGGCTGTTATTTTCGCTGCTAGCATGCAGAGTTAATTGATCTCAATTGCTTGATCTAAACTGCTTGCACGAAATGTATTGCAGTGTTTTTTTTTGTTATTTAATATTTATTATGCATTGCAGTGCTGCTTTTTGTCAATTTGCGGCAAATCTGATATTCAGATTATTTGATTATAAGTCTGTTACAGATAACTCATTCTCTATACAGAACACATACATTACTAACACAAAATGGAAAGACAACAATAACAGCTATTAATATTCATTATTCCACAGACTACATTTACAGTACTTCCGGATGAATATTTGGTGGCCATCTTGGATTTATATGAATATAGAAGTTTTTAAAAGTTGTCCAAGCATATTTCTATGTGCGTAAACACATAATGTAAATGCGAATTATTAAATCAGAATATAAAATATTGGCTGTCATCTTGAATATTCAAAAATGCACAAAGACATGGGCCACCCACACAACTTAACTCTTTGCATGCTAACGGCGAAAATATCCGCCAAACGAATTAGGAGTATATGTTTTATTTCTCTCTGTAAATATGTCTTGAAATTTCATTAGAATTGAGTCCTGAGGACTCAATTCTAATGAAATTCCAAGACATATTCATGATATTTACGGGGAGAAATACAAGAAAATATGATGAATTTTTGTCCGCTAGTTTTGAACTATTTATAGCCCACAAGTTTCCCAGCATGCAAAGAGTTAATTGTTTCGTATATATCCCACGGAACAATAAGAAACAACAAAAACAACTTTATCTAGTACATGTATTTCCAGCATTATGTGCACATATTACATGTACCACTAACATAAAAAATGTTTGTCGAGATCATTTGACCTCTTTGCACTTATGTAATGACCCCAAAAATGACCTTGATTTACAGACACCGGATTCATGTTCAGCATAGTCGTTGCTTTGAACAGAAGTCATTTTTAATCTTAATTTTGTTGTTGTCTGCTGTTTATTTTCTATTTTCCATTTTTATCATCAAAAACATGGTTTGACAGCACTTTAGAATAATTTACAACATGCTTTGACAGCACTTCAGAATCATTTCCATTGGAAATGATTCTGAAGTGCTGTCAAAACATGTTTTTATTGAGAAATAAGGCAAGATATGAAAGCAACAGCAGACGACGCTTCTTTGAAAGTGCCTCTACACTTAGATTGCAGAAATATGGATTATAGCCTTATTTCACTTCTGACCACTGTAGCCCAGTGTGACCACAAATACTGTAAGCCCCATTTTGCGTGTCACGGTCACAAATTGCCCTGTCACAGCCACATGGTAGCCGATCCTGATGCCCTGAATACAAAGTGGCGCCCTCTGTGCCACTGGCAGCCAGCTGTCAATGCCCAGGAGCAGACCCAACACGTCGGCGGATGTCACTTGGCACGGAATTATTAGAAAGTTACTGACTGTAAATAACCATGACCGGAAGGGTGTTGTCAGAAACATAATAATGTTTTTATTTAAGTGAGTTTACAGAAGGAAATGGATCATCACAATTGGCAGGAATCTAAAATTGTCGGGAATCGAAAATTGTCGGCTGCTGTTTTTGTTGTTGTTTTTTTCTCATTTCCTAGTGTCATGGTTGGTATGTAATAATGTAACTCATGATGGGCAGAAGGTGTGTGTACCTGTGCCCGGTTAGCTCAGTCGGTTAGAGCGATGGTACGGTAAAGCCAGAGGTCCCAGGTTCGAGTCACGGGCCATTGCACATCTTACTCACCCTGTGACACGAGCCGTGTCATCAGGATCTGCACTTTTTGCAATTAATTTTCATATTTTTGAGAACAAAATGAACTAGTCTGAAACTCATTTTGTGACAATTGGATAGGTTACAAAATTAACATATCAAAATCCATTCCAGTTACTTAGGGGTGAAAGGTTTAATTAGTATCTAGAAAAGAAACTCATTCCTGTATATGGTATACATGTAGCACATTGTAAAGTCCTTATTTTCAAAATGTGTAAATGAAAATGAGTGCATTCAAAAAGTAACTTTGTTTAACAAACAAATAAAAGTCCAACAATTCAACAAAGGATTATGGATGGGTTGTGGGAGGAGGTTAGAACACTGGACTTCCAATCCGGAGATTGTGGGTTCAAACCTCGCTTTAGACAAAAAAACAACCTGTCAATTAGTATTTCCATCCAACTGGTCTTTTGGATGAGACTTGAAAACAGGGTCCCGTCCATAAATGACCTTAGCTGTTGTTGCTGGAACATTAAACCCATTCACATTTCAGAGAATATTCATCTCCCACACAAGATGTCATTGACAGTTGAACACAATTTTCGACTAACCCCATACATTATTCTGCATCAGATGGAGACAGATTGTATTGCTGGCTGGAGACAAATGGAGCGAAAAACTGAACATTTCTAACAGCATTTAGCACAGCATTCCAACAGTAATTAGCATAAACCAGACATTTTCAGTCTGAGCAAAACCTATCTAACTCATCCAGTGTCTGGCAAAGAACATTCAACCCTTAGACCGCTATCTTAATTTTTTGGTTATCTTAACAGTTGAAGACCGGGTATTTATGTTAAAAATTGTGGGTATTTATGTTAAAAATTTCGGAAAATAACATTTGAGCCACCAAATGAGAAACTGGACCTGACCCCATTTGCAATTGTAGATACTGATCATGAGGACCAACACTTATTGCGAATGGGGCCAGGTTCATTGGCCAGATCCCATTGAAGTCACATACAGTAGAATCCCGGTAGCTAGAACAGGGTAGAACGTGTGTAGTGACCCCAGCTAAGCTCGAGAACTAACATGATGGTCCCGGCGGAACTACTAAAAATTTATATTAACGGCTATTGTCATTTTAGGCCGGGTTAACAGGGTCAACTCCTATATTTCACCTGTATGGAACTCATATACAACAATACCTTTAACTCTTACACAGCTATCTTAAATTTTTTGTCGTCTGCTGTTTATTTTCTATTTTCCATTTTTATCATCAAAAACATGCTTTAACAGCACTTTAGAATAATTTACAACATGGTTTGACAGCACTTCAGAATCATTTCCGTTGGAAATGATTCTGAAGTGCTGTCAAACCATGTTTTTATGGAGAAATAAGGCAAGAAATAAAAGCAACAGCAGACGACAATTGTTGTGTGTAGTCGTCTAAGGGTTAAAACTACATCAGGTAGAACAATCCGCATTGCGGAACGCCAAACAGTGGATGGATCACAAACAGATAACGGACCCGCTACCCGTTTCGAGCCATCAGGATTTCACTGTAGTTGGATTTGGATCTCATCATTTTGTTGATGACAGTTTAGTTCGCCAGAAAATGTCTCAGATGATATAAAGAACAGTTTGTGCCTACTGAGTGAGCATGTACCTTTAAAGGCATCTTGATTAGACTGCACGGATATGCGGGCTGATCTGGGACTATGCTGATTGCCCGTGGAGCAACCAACGTTTACTTAGCCATGACAAAGATCAGTCGAAGACGAGACGTACTGTATAAACCCTAATTAGTTATGAATCCTTAAGGATGAATTCATCATTAAGATATGTCTACCCTCATAAACCCGGATTAAGACAAGTCTACCTTCCCATTCTCCGGAGGTTTCAATCAATGACCGAGCAACCAAGTTTTACCCAACCATGACATGACAACTGTTAGTCATCAACGAGATTCACTGTTACAGTATGAATCCTAATTTACGTTTGAATCCTTAAAGATGAATCCATCATTAAGACAAGTCTACCTTCCTGTCCTCTGGAGGTTACACTGAAGAATCAGTGACCGAGCGACCAAGTTTTACTCGACCATGACAAGTGTTAGTCACAGACGAGATTTGTCTGGTATACCGTCTCTATTACCAAGCAATTACTGAAATACTCCAGAAACAATTATCGTATGGTTCACATATAGATTGAGATTACACACAAAAGGGGGGAAACAAATATTGGCATCTGCTGATGAAAAAATATTGGTAAATTGTTGTCCGTCCGTAAGTCCCATCAGAATTATTGTAAGAAATAACAAGAGTGCCGAAGGTCACAATATACGCCCGTCGAGGCAAGGCCAGTTAACAAGGGGATATAACTCTCTGACAATTAATAGGGTTCTTGCCATGATAAACATGTACATTGAATTTGGTCACGATCTGTCAAAATAAATAGACTTCTTTGTCTTGCCGTGATAAACATGTATACAGGGATCCTCAAGATTATCGGACAAAAATGGCAGTTTTTTTATGATATTTTTCTTAAAATAGCAGCTACGGGCATAAAGTTTTCACAGAACAATCGTCGGTTCTTGTTTTCTTAACACATGCAAACTATTTAGCAAACTGTGCCATCTTTCTCACTTAAAATTGGGTCAGATCATCAGTCGTAAGATTGCCCCAAAATTAACATCGATAATCAATTATCCGGAAAAATGTATAACCGTCTTATAACTTGTATTCTCACCTTAAAAACAATAATTATATTGCCTGAAAACCAGTGTAAACAGCATTGTGTAGTTTTGCAGAAAAAAACAATCACCATTCGCTTCTTGGAAAACATAGTATTTATAGAATTTATTGTATTTATAGAACAACTCTGCAATGACGTAATGGGCGCACTCGATTGACCTCGTCATAATTTGGTAGAAAAATCCGCGGTAATGAGGCCCATAAAGGAAATTCTGATCGTTTTGTACACTGGTGTTTTCGCACCTGTCGATTTTACCCACAAATTAATATGGGTAATGGCTTGGGTCCGAAATGGCTTGGGGCGATTTGGCCTTCAAACAATTATTATTTGTTTTTGGATAAGTAGCTCTTTGTTCTTTTTCTATCATGATACATTTTCGCATTCCTTCCTATCTGCTCTGTATTGTACATTGTGTATTAAAAACAGTCTTAAAATGATATTGGAGGAATGCATCGTATCGTCTGCATACTTCACACAACAGAGTATTGAAAAAACTCTATAGGGGCCTCAAATTATGCGCATGCGCAGTGACAGATACAAGCCCCCGCGCAACGTTTGACGTTGCAAACAACTTGTGGACATAGTTGGGGGGAATGTTTTCAGCAAATTTTACTAAAACGTTCACCTTGGCGATATATTATGCACACTGGCATGGAAACAGCAATTAGCACCTGAGTGACTTAGATGTGTTCTTTGCAAAATCGGATCAAATGAATGCGTTTAATTAACAGCTATTTTCATTTGTCCGATAAATTGATTGTCCGTATAATTGGTATGACCCCTGTACCGAATTTCTTTACGATCGGTGAAGTAGAGCTTGAGTTATTGCATGGACAAGGATACAGAGTGCGAAAATTAAAAATGGCTGCCAAGGGTAGATAAGTCATCAGAAATTTTTCAAAATCAATACACTTCTTCGTCTTGCCGTGATAAACATGTATACCGAATTTGGTTACGAGCGATAAAGTAGAACTCGAGTTATTGCGTGGACAATGATAGAAAGTGCGAAAAATAAAAATGGCCGCCAAGGGGAGATAAGTCATCGGAGATTTTTCATAATCAATAGGTTTCTTCGTCTTGCCATGATAAACATGTATACCGAATTTGGTTACAATCAGTGAAGTAGAACTTGAGTTATTGCGTGGACAAGGATACAGAGTGCGAAAAATAAAAATGGCCGCCAAGGGGAAATAAGTAATTGGAAATTTTTGAAAATAAATAGGCTTCTTCATGTTGCCGTGATAAACATGTATACCGAATTTGGTTACGATCGGTGAAGTAGAACTTGAGTTATTGCGTGGACAAGGATACAGAGTGCGAAAAATAAAAATGGCCGCCAAGGGGAGATAAGTTATTAGAAATTTTTGAAAATAAATAGGGTTCTTCGTCTTGTCGTGATAAACATGTATACCAAATTTGGTTACGAGCGGTGAAGTAGAACTTGACTTATCGCGTCGACAAGGATACAGAGTGCGAAAAATAAAAATGGCCACTAGGGGAGATAAGTAAAAAATTTGCAAAATCAATAGGCTTCTTCACCTTGCCGTGATAAACATGTATACCGAATTTGGTTACGAGCGATAAAGTAGAACTCGAGTTATTGCGTGGACAATGATAGAAAGTGCGAAAAATAAAAATGGCCGCCAAGGGGAGATAAGTCATCGGAGATTTTTCATAATCAATAGGCTTCTTCGTCTTGCCATGATAAACATGTATACCGAATTTGGTTACAATCAGTGAAGTAGAACTTGAGTTATTGCGTGGACAAGGATACAGAGTGCGAAAAATAAAAATGGCCGCCAAGGGGAAATAAGTAATTGGAAATTTTTGAAAATAAATAGGCTTCTTCATGTTGCCGTGATAAACATGTATACCGAATTTGGTTACGATCGGTGAAGTAGAACTTGAGTTATTGCGTGGACAAGGATACAGAGTGCGAAAAATAAAAATGGCCGCCAAGGGGAGATAAGTTATTAGAAATTTTTGAAAATAAATAGGGTTCTTCGTCTTGTCGTGATAAACATGTATACCAAATTTGGTTACGAGCGGTGAAGTAGAACTTGACTTATCGCGTCGACAAGGATACAGAGTGCGAAAAATAAAAATGGCCACTAGGGGAGATAAGTAAAAAATTTGCAAAATCAATAGGCTTCTTCACCTTGCCGTGATAAACATGTATACCGAATTTGGTTAAAATTTGTCAAGTAGAACTCTAGTTATTGCGTGTACAAGCTGTGCCGGCCAGCGATGAATACATAATACGTCCCGCTTTTTCAAACGGGCGTATAAAAAAACGTAATAGTGGCTTCATACTTCATGTGCAGATGAGCAAAAAAGTGAATTTTGTGATTCTTGACATGGTCATGGATTATCTCCCCTTCTATTGGACTTAGAATTTCACAATTTTGCCTGGTAAGAAGTGAAACTTTTTATGTAGTGCGCAAAGTAAATTTTGATTTTCAAGTTTTGCAGCACTTTAGAATCATTCCTACTAGAAATGACTTAAAGTGCTGCCAAACCATGTTTTTTGTTGAGAAAAATACAATACAGTCAACACTCGTTAACTCAAACTCTTTTAAAAATCAAACCACTGATAACTAACTCAAATTTTTTGTTTCATGTACATGTTTTCTAAAATATTAACTCACGTTAACTCAAAATTTTTCCTCAGTCCCCTGGACTTGGTTTGAGTGTAGACTGTATGTGCAACAATGTAAGACGACAATATTTGTTTGCAGCGTTCTAATGATTAACCCTTTCAACACCACAGGCCTGTATAGTGGTATTGGCAAAACGTGTAGATCCAGATGAGCCGGTTCGTGACGAGCCGTCTCATCAGGATCTGCACGTTTGCAACAAATTTTCATATTTTTTTTAGAAACAAAAACACCCCCTTTTTATAAATGGACTACCGTATTTACCATATATTTCCGGACACTTTTAATTAATTACTTGTGTCAGTGTCCGAATAATTAGGAATATTAATTAATTCTTAAAAAGTGGTGTCCGAAAATTTAGGTTTTATTTTGCCAAAATGGACGATTTTTTTTAATTTTTTTTTTTTTTTTTTTATGGACCCATAGCCTCCTTTTATCTCACCGATGTGAATGTGCAGCTGATCACGTTTGCACATTTCGTAAATTAATCCGAGCAAACTGGGAATAACATCAATTATTGGTCCCAGTAACAAAGCAGTGCTAATTGTTATGTGCTCGATTTAATTTTTCCGGCATGCGTTCGCGCTCACCATTGGTGGAATATTAATTAGGTGTAAAGGCTGACCAATCGGAGATCGCGTATCAGTGGCGCAGATTAACTCAACCCAGATTAACTAAATTGTTACAGCACTGCCCACGCCCCCGGCGCATGTACACAAATGTGTACGTGACAACTGGCCTTGTTTCGCTAAGTCATAATTGAGCCAGTGCATGAGATAATCAACTTTATTATATAACTGAGATTTTCGCCGAGAATGATTTGACTTTTTTCTGCAAATATATCGGAAAGTTGATAACATTTTCAGAGCAAATGCGTAATAATTACTAATTTAATATTCGTCAACATTCGATATCGTTTACAGAAAATGTACACTATTATCAGATTCATCTTCGTCGAAAATCTCACGTGATAAGCCTGATTACCTCATGAACTGGCGCAATATTATAACACGTCGGGCAAAACATGGAAAATTATTTCTAATTTTAGTTTTTATTATTCATACTCACCTGAATGGTTGCAAACTGATAGGTTGCTATGAAATCGTCCTAATAATAAAAATCTGCCTACTCTAATCACTCAAATAACCCACCATAGACCATTCCGCTCTACCCACAGCCAATTGGCTAGTCCGCCACCTAAACTCCTCCTATTATTGTTAGGTATACAGCTTCAAAAGTAAATCATTTCCATATGGAAATGACACTGCTAGATAAAAATAGCCTGAAGTATACTAAGTAGGGAGAAGATAAAACCATCAAGCGGGGACGGGAGGAGGGTCTACCTTACCATTCAGGTGAGTATGAATAATAAAAACTAAAATTAGAAATAATTTTCCATTTTTATGTCTTCAAACTAACCTGAATGGTTGCAAGAATTCGTAGTGATGGTGGGAGGTATTCTCACTACTCATACTCGACCGGAATGGTAAGGCAGATTAAAAACCCTCAAAACAGACAAAAATATTTGGTCTAGGTACAAACTTGGTTGTTACCTATATAGTAATAACATGGTCTCACCCTAGAATCATAGGGGAGCCCAAAGCGGGCCCCCCCCCTTTTCTACGAAAGTAGAAGAGAGGTGGATAAAGACAAGCACCACCACGCTAGTCTCGTAGACTGACTCGTAGACTCCAACCTGCTATACTTGGTTAGAACGCCGTAGAATACTCAAGGTATAGCTGCTGCTACCAGACGAAGCCCTGGCGAATGTAGTCGCCCGGCACATTCACACGCAATAACTCAACTGAGATAAACTCAAAGTCTATACATAGTCTCATGACGACACATGACTCGTACATATCGAGAACACAGTATAAACGCCCTAAGCACTAAGGTCATCCTAACAAGCAAGTGCTGAGGAGTTAAACTGGCCCTAAAGCCAGATCAAAACCTATACCAGGGTTTGACACTAACTTTTGGCCCAGGGATTCCGCAGCATGGACATCCCTATTGTTACATAATGTTGAATGGGATTTTCTTGAAAATGCAGTGATTCCTCCTACAAAACAGGGATCCTCGGGATCTCGGGACACTGCGAGTGTCGACCACTGTATACCTATAAACCCATGTATAGTAGACAAAGAGAATAGAATCATTAACCCAAAGTGAAACACTATCCTTTTGCAACAACACTGCTACAAACTAGAAAGGTAGCCTCGCCCTAATTGAAACATGTACAAAACAATGCCTCCTGGGCCAGCGTGATGAACCGTAAGAACCATAGATCACCACAGATCCCCGTTCATCAACAAAAGCAAGTGAAGTTCATCGAGCGGAGAGTCACACTTACCAAACCCCAGGATTCCACTGGGACTGTAAAGACAAAAACCGAATAATCGGGTAAATCAGAAAAAAAAATCGCAGACTATCGCGAACAGGTAGATCCAAACAGCCTCCTAAACTTGATGCTACCGGCTGATAAACCCACAACTGCACCCGCTGCTACTAACGGACCCAGTTCTTAAACATCTCCCTGAGATGCCAACCCCATGTCGGTCACATGAGGAACATGGAGAGAAAAGGGGGTTACTTTCCGGAACACCACATATGTATTCCGGAACACAAATCAGTACTCACTTATATGCATAAAATAAGTTAAATATAGCCTTGGCCCAAGTTTCGGCTACCATGAGCACCCGAATAACTACAATAACACTGATTGCAAGACGCAAAAACATCACCGCGCTGTGACAGGACCAAATTGGGCCATGTCTCGCTGTAATCATAGATGAACAGAAGTGTTGTCCTAACTTCTTCCGATAAAACAATCCCCAAATAAGTTGGCTGCACGCTTAGATCAGACATTATACGAATTACGTGATGAATAAATCAATATCTCTGAGCGCTGGAATATCAAATGGTAATCGCCTAGACGAGAATGATAACGGTGTAAATAAAACAATAGGATTATTGGCAGAATCGTATTTAAACGAAATAATTAATATCCAGATATACCGCGCCGATCAAAAATCGTACTTTTAATAGTAATCCGTACTACCGTCTATCTAACGTATTTCCCGGAATAAATACGGAAAAATCGTAACAGATGGCAGTTACGCATCTCCTGCCAGTGCAGAGAGCGATCATAGAAAGAAGTTGAGACTACATGCACCTCGTGCATTTAGGGCCTAAACAACTCAGCTGCATAACCACTTACTGTAGAATAAACTCAAGTAATGGCCCTATCTATCCAACGGAAGACAAAGGATTGCGATACCTCCCGTTGGCTTAAAATTGGTAATAAAAAACTTTACGGTCGGACCGGATGTCCTAATTCTTCCGAACCTAATGCTTCATCGCACGGACTGGACAGAAAGTGTGAACCACTGTCGCTGACAGGCGTGACGGAGGAGGCCGCGAACCACAACTGATTCCAGATCATGTGAGAAGGGATAAAGTATCTGAGGGAGAAATCTCGGTCATAGGAGAAACTGCTGATGTGTAAACAGTAGTGTGCTTCTATTTAACACAATTAACATTTTGAAATACCCAATTGCTTCAGAAATGATGGAGTGACAACAGCATGTTGTATATACAGTCGATACGCGTTATGTCGACATTGCTTACATCGATATACCTGCTTATGTCGATATACGCTAGTGGTCCCGGCCGAACTGCTATATAACTCATACATTACATACCTGATATATCGATATCGGAAATGTCGACATTTCGTTTATATCGATGTGGAAAACCAATCCCCGATGGTATAATTAATACACATTATACTGTAATGTCGATATGCAATTTGAACAGCGGGCGTCGTAAAGTCTGGTCAAACTTAATTGACACAGGTAAGTTTTTCACACATACAAAGTGATCAAAACATGCCGCCGGTAACCGTGTTACAATCGCGGAATACCGTCAAAGCCGACCACGTAAGCCGTGGTCAACCAATTAACGACAGTGTGACGTGAAATCACAAAAATACTCTTGTTATTAGCCAATTATATGCCTGACATGAATCGATCCGTAAATGCCATAATCATTAACGGACGCTAGTTTATAATAATTACAATTGAGTGAATTACATGCGATCTTATAAACACGAACAGTTGGTATCTCAAATCACTTCCTTAGCAATGTCCAACATGCAGTACATGGGTCCGAAGTTATACTGGAACGAGTAAATTGAAAAGTCCGAATCGGTACGTGGGCGCAAACAGAGGAAAAAATAAAACCAACCGACGTTTGAGCCTTGCCGCAACAAAACCACAAATGGATACCCCCATCCGGACAAGATAGCACTGGACACCAACGGATGCAGAAGCCATTCCGTCAGAACCGGAGATGACCGCAGAAACCATAACCACCTGTCCGTGCAGAACAGAATCCGCCGCTGTCAACCCCCGGAACACTGCCAAAAGCTAAAACATGTTGATGTGTCCCTGAGTTTCCTGCACTGACCACCAACACACCAATGTAGGGGCTCCAATGAGCCCCCAGCCTTCTCACGACGCGTCTGTGGACAGAAAGCGAGTAGAAGGAGGTAACACTATGGGAAATCCCTGTAGGAACCAGACCTCCACTGCCCACCATCTGATACAACTTAGGAAGATGGTGATCCTAGGCAGAGACCGATCCAAAGGATCGGGGTGCGGCCTCCATAGCCCTAGTAAGTAATACTGGAGGTCGCAAACATAACCTTCCCCTATTCTGCACCCCGAAATTCCAGGAGTGCAGAAATTTTCCTAGCTGACAGAGAACCTCTGACCAGTACCCGGAAACTAAAACAAGATGCACGCACCCTGTCCAAAGGTACTATGATGACTGATAGATCGGTCAATAAGCTCATTCCCACCTAAGAAAAATCCTGTGTGGGAACCAACTACGACTACTCTAGATCTAAAAGACACAAAACTCGGAAACAACTTAAACTTCCGAGAGCATCTGCGGAAGGGCACGTGGAAGTACGAGACCCGCAGATCTATGGAAACAACCCAGTCTACCGGGCAAATGGCGCTCCGACCACGTCCCGAACTTCCTCTATAGCACTATACTTCAAGAGAGAGACTCTACTAAACCCTTGAAAATACCCCCGTCAGGGGAAACGACCCCACAGGAGGTAGACAAGAAGGAGCAGCAGGAGGGACCATCGGTACCGTAGCTGCCCTTTGGCCGTACGATCGCACAATTAACAGAGGTCAAAAGAGGCGAACGAAGCAAAACTATGGCCGTTCAAGAAAAAACTAGCCGGCTATCACTGCGTCTACCTGGACAAGAGCATGTCCATAGAAAACTCCAAAGACATGTTGAAAAGAGGCTTAGCGGCACAAATCGCCGACTGAAGCACTGCGTCCAGAGACGATGAATCATACTGATTCAAACATAAATCGAAAGTTGGCATAGCCACAATCGACTTAACAGCCTACACCCATGCCTTCGCAAACGCGAACCAGGACGAGGAGCCGAAGATATCCCAAACGCTGCGGCGTCCTTGTCCAGAAACGGAGATCTCAAAAACCATACCGCATAGAGGGGCATGTAGAACTTAGACCCCAGTGTGGCGATCAAAGTTTGAGCACTAGGAACCCCGCAGTGGCCAAATCCTACCTAAAGCTCCCCAATGTACGTAACAAGAAGCCCTACTGTAGGAGAGCAATGAAACCACGACAACTCCGGCAATTCCACCACCACCGAATCAGCCTCACAACAGCCATCCGAGGAAGTACCCCTATGGGAGGCTCCACTGGCAAAACCACCAGCTGTGAAAGAGCCGACAAACCCACTAAGTACTAGGACTTAGACAGGAACTCCAGAATCTTAGCCAATGAACCATCATAACTCTATCGCGTGTCGAGTCCTGAATATAGACTGGGAATTCGAACTCATATACACTCGAATAAAGAGCAGGCCAGACAAGTACGGAGCCAAAGCACCACGGCGTCCAATACCACCTCGACCGTCTCCTCCGAGAACGGAAGAGCTAGATCTCGAGGAGCCGGATACAAAAACACAATATGTACACAGGATACGAACCCACGAACACCCCGGTCAGAAATAGTTGCTACCCCGGTGCCCGGTACCCGGTGCCTGCCCGGTGCCCGGTGCCCGGTGCCCGGTGCCCGGTGCCCGGTGCCCGGTGCCGGTGCCCGGAGCCCGTAACACAATACCGGCACCTCTCCTGCGAGAGTTAGGGTAGGTTGTGACCGGGTGAATGTGATAAGCACCTGCCGCAGCAACCCTAGACTGGCAGTCATCTACCACATACGTGGAATCTGATTCAACAGAACTGTACTGTATCGTTCCAAATAGTATATGTACTGCCGAAGCTAGTACTACATGTAGAAGCCCTATACAACCGTCTCCTACGACGAACAGGAGAACGAGATCTAGATGAACCTGTTCCAAAACCTGAGAATGACCTCGAGAAAAAGGAAGAACAAGATCTAAACTCCGAACCCGAAATCGAAGAGCTAACCAATCCTGAACCTTACGAGAGATCGACTCCTCGACTTACGTGAACACGTAGAACGAAGACCAACCGAAGACAAGAACGTCTTCCTACCGGAAGCAGCAGGCTGTCCAAGGAGAGTCTGGTGCCCGGTGCCAGGTGTTTGACCGGTGAGCCTAACCGGTGCCCGGTGCCCGGTGCCCGGTGCCCGGTGCCCTCCCGGTGCCCGTGCCCGTGCCCGGTGCCCGGTGCCCGGTGCCCGTATGCCCTCCCGTGCCCGGTGCCCATGACCCGGTGCCCTGTGCCCGGTGCCCGGTGCCCGGTTGCCCGGTGCCCGGTGCCCAGGTGCCCGGTGCCCGTCCCGGCCCGTGCCCGGACCTGCCCGGTGCCCGGTACCGGGGGCGCCTCTACTGAGAGAGGCTGGGTCAGCTTCAAACCGGGTGATATAGTATCAAGAACCAGCCTAAACACCCCTGTGATAGGTATAGCCCTGACCGGTGCCCGGTGCCCGGTGGACCGGTGCCCGGTGCCCGGTGCCCGGTGACCGGTGCCCGGTGACCGGTGCCCGGTGCCCGGTGCCCGTGCCCGGTGCCCGGTGCCCGTACGGGCGCCTCTACTGAGAGAGGCTGGGTCAGCTTCAAACCGGGTGATATAGTATCAAAACCAGCCGAAACACCCTCCCCTGTGATAGGTATAGCCCTCTGCGAACCGGGTGATAGAGAATCAGGCACCGGCCCCAGCAGCCCGGTATCCCCTGTATGGATACCGGCCTATCACTTAACACAACCTCCGAAACCTCGGATGGTTCCACTGCTCCCAAGAGCTGAGACTCGGACACAGACTTCTTCAGACGTGAGGTATGGGACCTACTAGACCCAGCCTTGCCCCACGTCGAATCCGTCCAACGGACGGACAAATCACATGGCCTCTCTTTGCAACACCCGCAACAGGCAAAGCACCTGTCCGTATTGGTATCCCAAGGAGAAGTCATGTGTCCACACGCAGCGCGTGATTGCGGCATTCTAACAAGTATTGTATAACAAAACCTGATAGAAGAAACGCAAAAACGCTACAAAAAATGTGTCACGGGAGCGAATCCACTTGGAACGAACCCGTTAGGGTACGAATCGCGTATACGCGAAAATATGTGACACAAAGTAAAACACCGTGAAAAAACCCCAAAAAATGCAATGGAGAAAATCACGTAACACACAAGAGTGATAATAATATGTATTGAACGAAATATAATGACAAATACGGCACAATACACGGCAGAAATTCAAAATAAGCACGAAATAAAGAGAGAGACAAATATACCTGCACTCTTGATAGCGTCCTAAAATAATAGGAGGAGTTTAGGTGGCGGACTAGCCAATTGGCTGTGGGTAGAGCGGAATGGTCTATGGTGGGTTATTTGAGTGATTAGAGTAGGCAGATTTTTATTATTAGGACGATTTCATAGCAACCTATCAGTTTGCAACCATTCAGGTTAGTTTGAAGACATAAAAATGTCTATACAGGTCTGTGGTGTTGAAAGGGTTAAAACTCTGTGCGTACTCAAACCCACAGGTGGAATAGTCGGACGTGTGACACAAAGAAAATGACCATTACAAAAATATCCACTTGATCTCGTTCTATTATTAACGTCATGTACAGTACGATACCAGGTGGGTGGGATAATGGGATTTTTTGAATAGGAATTTATTTTGGTGTCATAGGTCCGAGTCTTCCACCTGTGCTCACCATATGAGTAAACACAGTTTGCAACGCACGAGCTTGTCACGTGACGTTGCAGCTGATGGAACAGAATATCGGTCATTGGGTCATTGCGTCATCGAATGATGATGGGGCTACACGTGTTTACTACACTTTTTTCTACACGCGTTTACAATAATGGATTGCACGGACCTGCGTAGATCTACATTCTACATGAACATGATGAATAAATAAAACATGACGTTAACAATTCTTGGATTCAATATATTTATTACATGCGAAGATAACAGTGAAAACTTATGGCATATTATATAGGCATTGGCGACGTCGTTCATTCACAGTCACAGTGTACAGTGTACATGTATTTTTTGTTGACATTATGTGTCTTGGGCGAGAACGGATATAGCACGGTTCGGATAAGCAACACGGAAGGTTGTATGTCGCCGGACTTCCGTGTACTAATGGGGTCGCGCTGTACTATAACATAACGTAACATAGTAAACAACTTTAATTAACAAGAGCTGTAGGAGAACAGCATAGCTCGACTACGAGGGTTGTCGATGTACACATAGCTTGACAAAGAAGGTGGCTGCGGCCTGCATAAAAACCTTAACCAAGGTTGACTAAAAACATTAACCAAGGGAAATTAAGTTAAGTAATTCAAGGTTAAATGTAGGTCAATGTCAGATATAGGTCAGGGGTTATTGATGTACATCACTAGGAGATAAAGTTTTCCAAGTATGGTTGCTGTAGGCCCAGGAGTATTCCATATACAAGCTTGACTAAGAACATTAACCAAGTAATTCAAGGTTAAATGTAGGTGAAGGTAAAATAAAGGTCAGGGGTTATTGATGTACATCCCTATGAGAAAAAGTTATCCAAGTATGGTGTCTGTATGCACAATAGTATTCCATCTACAAGCTTGACTAAAAACCTTAACCAAGGTTGAGTAAAAACCTTAACCAAGGGGAATTAAGTAAGTAATTTAAGGTTAAATGTAGGTCAAGGTCAAATATAGGTCAGGGGTTGTTGATGTACATCACTAGGAGATGAAGTTGTCCAAGTATGGTGGGTGTAGGGCCAGTAGTATTCCATATAGACGGTTGACTAAAAACCTTAACCAAAAGGAATTAAGTAAGTAATTGAAGAGGAAATGTAGGTCAAGGTCAAATATAGATCAGGGGTTATTGATGTACATACCTATGAGAAAAGGTTGTCGAAGTATGGTGTCTGGATGCACAATAGTATTCAATGTACAAGCTTGAAAAAAGACCTTAACCAAGGTTGACTAAAAACCTTAACCAAGGGAATTAAGTAAGTAATTCAGAGGAAATGTAGGTGAAGGTCAAATATAGATGAGGGGTTATTGATGTGCATCACTAGGAGAGAATGAAGTTTTCCAAGTATGGTGGGTGTAGGGCAGTAGTATTGCATATACAAGCTTGACTAAAAAACTGTTAACCAAGGTTGACTAAAAACCTTAACCAAGGGAATTAACCAAGTAATTTCAAGAGAAATGTAGGTCAAGGTCAAATATAGATCAGGGGTTATTGATGTACATCACTAGGAGATGAAGTTGTTCAAGTATGGTGGGTGTAGGGCCAGTAGTATTCCATATACAAGCTTGACTAAAAACCTTAACCAAGGCGTGATGGTGACGCCGACGCCGACGCCGACGCCGACGCCGGGGTGACAACATAAGCTCTACTTATTCTTCGAATAGTCGAGCTAAAAATGTTTTTATTATACCATTCTGGCCTATACGGTGCCGCGGAAAGTAAGCGCGAAACAGGAAATGTCAATTTGAGCTACAACAACAACAAATTTCATAGGCGCACTTGCCTATTTTCGTGTCCGAAAATTTACGATTTGAGAATATTATCAAATGTTAGCTTGTCCGAAAATTAAGAGTACATGAAAATAATTAATTTTCTACAAAATGAGCTTGTCCGAAAATAAAGGGTGTCCGGAAATTTACGGTAAATACGGTAATCAGAAAATCATTTTGTGGGGCCATTGAATTGGTTGCAAAATTAAATGTATCACAATCCATTCCAGTAGCTTAGTGGTGAAAGGATTACAAATGGTTTCCATCACAACATCCTATAGGACCTACATATGTCTGGGTATTCTTTTTTAATTTTAAGCCGCCAGACTTTTGAAATAGACAAAAATTTGGTTTTAGAATTACGAATAACACGTTCCAAAACCCCATGGACTTGGATCCTAATGCCAAGTGAAGAAATATTTCCATCAAATAAACCAGTAAACAGAGAGTCAGAGAGCACAGGGATTTGTATTTTTCTCACCAGACAAGTAAGATTTATGAGACACTGTCATTCATTTTCCACACAAGCTCTTTGATAAATGTGGCTGTGACTGGAGAAATGGGGCTTATGGGAGTCGTTGCCAGTGTAGCTCCATAAATAGAACACTCCTATAGCCTGATAACGAGCTATATTGCTTGTTAGAAGCATGACAGGGTGATTCATTGACGGAATGACGAACAGTGTGGATTCTGATCAGACTGTGCAGATGCACAGGCTGATCAGGATCTGTACTGGTCGCACAACCCATAAGTGCCATTTCTCCAGTCACAGCCACAAATCTGTTGGGCAAGCCTCTGGGGGAGATTCTTGAAAGAATCAAGGAACAACAAGAAATAACTGAAACAGATGGGTAAAATCATGGCATTAGATGACTCTTTGCATCTGGCTGATGAAGGGAATCTTATGATGTTTGCGACCAGTGTAGTCCCAGATCAGGGCCTACACTGTTTGAAATTGAAAACTTTTAATTCATGGTTTGGATTTGATGCACAGGACTGCCTGCCAACGTTAACCAATTTCATGCTGAGGACACTCCGTTATGTTTGCAGAAAATTCTAAATATTTCCTGTATTTGAGCTCAAAAGTATATGTCGTGACCACCATTTGAACCGTCTCGTTGAGACGGTTCAAATGAGTGGTCACAACATACACTTTCTTTGAGAAAAATAAAAATAAAATATTTAAAAAAAATCATATCTGTAAAAGTGTATTCCGAATGTAATGGGTTACATTTCTCTATCTGAAACAATTACTGTCTGTTCCACGTTTTTCTGCCGACAACTTTTGGCTATTAAACACATTAAATCTAAAAAATATTTAAATGTAAGTACTTTTTCATCAATAATGAAAAAGTCACCCTACCCAAAAACTTTTGTTTGATGAAATTCCATCAAATATTGATTTTATTGTGAAAAAACGATTTTCCTATGGGAATTTAACATGGGGGCTAAAAATTGACTGTTTTAAATAATTTTTTATTTGTGGACAGATTTTCAAAATCTAAAATTTCCAAGCTATCTCGTCAGGTTTCGCAGAGTTTTCGACCCTCCTGGTCAGCCTCCTCCTCCTTTTTGCCCCATGTTAAATTCCCATAGGAAAATCGTTTTTACTAATAAAATCAATATTCGATGGAATTTCATCAAATATAAAAATTTGGAAGTACCGTAGTTTAGGTTTTGAAACAGGAGATGGGGGCAGTATATTATTTGGATTGGATTATAAAAACAATCGTTAATCCCATTGAATTTATAATCTGTGTTGTTTACCTGTGAAAAGCCACCATATTAAGTGGGGGATTAATTATGTGAGAGAGAGAGAAAGTTGACTTTAATCGATTTTGATAGAAATATAGAAATATATATATATATAGACAAATAGATATATAGATATATAGAAGAAGATTCAGAAATATGGAACGTTATTGCACCGCATCTCCAATGGCTGCTGATGATACGGGCAGCGAACAATTGTGTCGTTATTTTAGGTCTCGTGAAATTTCTTGCTACATTGTGTGAACCAAGGTTTTTTTCCATCTATAGATCACATACAACAAAACTGGGGTTGGTTCCATTTTTTTCTATAAGCCATATGACCGACATCTTGAAATTAAAAATGGCCGCCATTGAAATTTATATTTCGAGGTCAAGGTCATTATGTGTGGTGTTTTTGCAGCGAAAAACACATTATCATGAACAAGAAATATTGGCAGAATGAGTTCAATACATTTGAGACACCAGCCATTTTTTTCCCAAATGGCCGCCATGTCAAACTTGGAAATCCAGTATTTATTGCACACTTTTTGAATGTCGTGGTAACATTTTGTATTTTCTTTCTGGTTTTACTCGTATTTCTTTGAACACAGACTGTTTAGATTATTGCTAACTGGTATTGTGCTATGAGTAATCTTTATCTTCAAAATGGCCGCCAAAACTAAGTGTGTTATGTACATCACCACATCAAAGATTTGTTACACATTCTAGTATTTCTGTGGCTGTAGTATGTTCTTATGAATATCAAAATGGCCGCCATTCAGATTAATTTATATTTAACGTCAACGTCATTATATGTGATGTTTTTTATTATTATTATTTATTATAGATCCGAAATATTGGCATCAATATTTTGTATGTTATTTCTGCTTATACTCATAATACAATGAACGCAAACTGTCGAGATTATTGCAAACTGGTACTGTAGTACCAGACACCATTATCTTCAAAATGGCAGCTGGAAATAAGTGTGCCACACACATTGCCACTTCAAGGATTTACATGTATTACGTATTGTTGTATTACATATTTACATATACTTTTTCAGAAACTGTGTTTCACTATGATTACTGTTCGCTCAGCTAACCCACTGGACATTGGCTACATAGAGCATGTGTTAAGGAAATATCATTATTTTGCAAAATCAGCAAATACCTGGTAGGCAAATTGCAGACTTCATCTTCACCATGCTTACCGTAAATCCCTTACAATTGTACAATGGCCATTTTAGATTTCATGCTGTGTGACTGTTGTTGTTAACAGTTACCAGAAATTCATTTTCATTCCATGACAAAATGTTTATAGCAACAGTTGGTACATAGTGTGATATCAGAGTCTGTCTCTTTGGCATTTCAGTTTATATCTTCAATTGAACATCTTCCTACCATTTTACCAGAACATAATAGCTAGTGCTCGTCTAAGACATTTCTGAATGCCGAGATGGCCATTGTGCATGGCTTGCAACATTTTAGACTCGAGTGGAGTCAGAATTATGTGTTTAGAACCTTTCACCGTATCTTCGTATTCCCATAACGCCACTATTTTCTGCGGACATTGCGTTCTGAAATTGAGTTATCCCTTTAGACTCATTTTTCTAGCAGAATCAATTGTGCATCTTACTCAAGTCAAGTTTGCAATTTATTGCAACTCATGATCACTGACAGGTAAGTTTATGAATACTACATGTACCTGTGAATTAAGTTAGAATATGTGTCGGTTACTGACTTGTAGGTTAGCGTATCAGTAACTAGTATGCTTTTGGCCAGAAACATGTTTCATTGACATGCCACATTGCTTCAATAGCAGTAAAATATGCTGTACTCTGTGACAACATGAATAGAGTATTTATATCATGGACATGAGAGGCAAGTGATCTTACTCAACTTGAACAGTCTGTCCGTACACATAACTAAACAGTTTCTAGTCAAATAACATGATTCATTATTCATTTTCAATCAGAGCATATTAGTTTTCTGTGAGAATCAATGATATGAAGGCATTAGCCATTATTATCAGCTTGCCTTTGTGGCATACCATAATGCAGACATAGATGCGTAGGTCTACATGTCTTTGTCAAGTCATAATATGACGTCATTTAATCACATAAATACTGCCTTTTTGACATTGCTTCTACACTTTCCTGCATACATATAGGGTATATATTTTATGTAAGCAACTCCTTTGACCATATTTTGAGTGTGATTGTGCCAGCACTGCCTTTCAGGAATACCAACAATATGTAGACTCTAATGCAGATGGTGATGGACCTGGTTGAAAGCACTGTATCCATAATAATAAAATCCTGTATACACACAATGGCCATTTTGCAATCTAACATGTTTGTCATAAACAGTGACTTGAAATTGACTTTAGTATATGATTTTCACGGCAGCCATTTTGAAAATTAGAATATAATAGGAACAACTCATGTTTTCTTAGATGAACTTTTGTTCCAAGAACGTAGCAGACATAAGAAATATTATTTACGTCATACCAGTCATCTGAAAAAGTGGAACCAACCCCAGGTTTATTATTTGATATGTAGATGGCATATCCGAAAAAAAAACAACATTATATCTGCATTATAAATGTAGATATGAATATTACAATAGCTTGTATACGATTTCAGGGCGGCCATTTTTAAATCTAAGATGGCCACCATGAGACCCGTTAAAAATGAAAATAACACGGGTTTTGTTGTGTAAGGTTAAAAGATAAGTATCACCAAAAAAAGAATAAATATTCTACCTGTATTAGAAGTGTATATATAATGAACATAGCATGTCAGGGTGGCCATTTTGAAATCCAAGATGGCGGCCAAAGGAAATGTCGAAAAAAAATGGAACCAACCCCAGTTTTGTTCTTCGTGCTCTAAAGATGACAAAAAAACATTGGTTACAAGAATGTAGCAAAAAGAAAATGCTAATCTACATAACAGTACCAGTATACACTAATCTGTGCACGTGTAGGTGCAAACCAAATTGGTATTACAGCAATACCAGGGTCCTATCAGAAACAATTCGGCAATAGGATGTGTTTACCCAGACCAGACTAGACATATCACAATATCTGGCAAAAAACAAACCCAGTCTGACAAGTCCGAAGTACCATTTATTAATCCTTACACCCATAAGTAACTGGAATGGACTTTGATATGTTAATTTTCCAACTAATCCAATCTTCACAAAATGATTTTCAGACTGATCTATTTACGAACAAGAGTGCCGAAGGTCACAATATACGCCCGTCGAGGCAAGGCCAGTCAACAAGGGGAGATAACTCATCGTGACGTAATAAACATGTATACTGAATTTGGTTTCGATCGGTGAAGTAGAACTTGAGTTATTGCGTGGACAAGGATACAGAGTGCGAAAATTAAAAATGGCCGCCAAGGGACGATAAGTCATCGGAAATTTTTCAAAATCAATAGGCTTCTTCGTCTTGCCCTGATAAACATGTATACAGAATTTGGTTACGAGCGGTGAAGTAGAACTTTAGTTATTGCGTGGACAAGGATACAGAGTGCGAAAAGTAAAATTGGCCGCCAAGGAGAGATAAGTCATCGGAAATTTTTTGAAAATGCTGTGATAAACATGTATACCAAATTTGGTTAAAATCCGTGAAGTAGGACTCTAGTTATTGCGTGGACAAGCTGTGCCCGCAAGCCCGCCGCCAGGCCACCCGCACATACAAGATGAATACATAATATGTCCCGTTTTTTCAAACGGAGGTATAAAAAGGGGTGTTTTTGTTCTCAAAAATGTGAAAAGTACTTGCAAAAAGTGCAGATCTTGATGAGACGGCTCGTCATCTGGATCTACACTTTTTGCCAATACAACTATACAGGCCTTACAATGCTGAATTGAATTTTGTAGTCTGCTGTTTATTGTTTTATTTCCATTTTTCTCAACAACAAACATGGTCTGGCAGCACTTTAGAATCATTTTCAACAGAAATTTCTGCAATTTCTATGTAGTTTGACGGTGTGGTTCATTGGATTCGTAATTCTGTGCCATTTGCAAACGGGATACATGTATCAGTAACACTGATGAATGTACCCCTCATGAACTTTAACCCTTCCTACGTTGTTGACAGAAATTGCCGTTTGCTGTTTTTCATTTTTGTTTTAATTCTTAACAAAAAACTGGTTTTGACAGCACATGAGAATGTCTCCACTGGAGACGATTCTCATGTGCTGTCAAAACCAGGTTTTTGTCGAGAAATATTGAAAATAAAACATTTCCAGCAGACGACAACATGTAATTCAGCATAGTAAGGGTTAACACAAGTTTCTAAACAAAAATTTAATGCAGTTATCGGACCTACTTTGAGTACAGGGGCTGCATAGATGGTCTATAAAATGATGGATGATGACAAATGTAACCCTCATGAACTTTAACACAAGTTTCTAAACAAAAATTTAATGCAGCAGCAGTTATCTGACCTTGACCATGAGTACAGGGGCTGCATAGATGGTCTATAAAATTATGGATGATGACAAATAAGTAAATAAACTTTCAAGCCAATCCGGTAACAGCGATTGTAGGTAGCCGAAAACATGGCCTCTCATATGTGGCTGTGACTGGAGAAATGGGGCTTATGGGATGTGTGACCAATGTTGTTTCTGATTAACTCTTTGCATGCTAGCTGCGAAAATATCCGCCAAACAAATTAGGACTACCGTAAATATTCTAATAGACGCCCGGGCGTCTATTAGAATCACCACTGGCTCCGAAGTCCAGGGTGGGCGCTTAATAGAGGCAAGTGTTATTCAGCAAAGGGGAAATGATAAAAAAAATATACGATGTTCTGCTATCTGAACAAAAAACATAACTAAGGGACGTTACTCTCAAACGCCAGACTTGATTGTACTGTCTGTCAGTTTATAAACATTTGGGCCAAGACGTTTCGGCCCACTCTGGTCATTATGGTACAGTCGGTAGAAATGTTAAATTTGATGGTAATGTATATCAAGACAGCGTCAATCATTAATGCTGATCAGATTTACGCCTACGGACGTTTCGTCAGCGTCAGCGTTTCGGATCTGTCGGGTTTGAGATGCTTTGAAAATGGCGTCTCCGTAACCGTGTTAATTCTGATCACCCTGTGTCCGTGCAAATAGCTACTGCTGATGAGGAATTTACTGTGACACCGGAAAAAGTCGAATTTCGCTTCCGCTTTTGAAAGTGAAAGTAGCAATTATGTTTTTCCCCGATTTTAAAGGAAGTTGCTTTCGAAACAATGGAAAGAAAACAAATCTAATTGGACAATTAGCTCCGATTTTGTTTCAAGTCGGTACTGGGCGTTTATTAGAGGCACTAACTTCGTGAAAATCGGCCAAAAAATGTGTAATTTTCTACGTAAAAAGTGGGGGGTGGGCGTCTATTAGAGCATGGGCGTCTATTAGAATCTTTACGGTATATGTTTTATTTCTCTCTGAAAATATGTCTTGGAATTTCATTAGAATTGAGTCCTCAGGACTCAATTCTAATGAAATTCCAAGACATATTCATGATATTTACAAGGAAAAATAACAGAAAATATGATGAATTTTTGTCCGCTAGTTTTGAACTATTTATAGCCCACAAGTTTCCCAGCATGCAAAGAGTTAAATAGACATTTCTGTAGCCTGATAACGATCAATATTGCTTGCTAGAAGCATGGCAAGTATTTTATTGATGAAATGGCGAACAGTGCAGATCCAGATCAGACTGTGCGGATGCACAGGCTGATCTGGATCTACACTGGTCGCAAAACCCATAAGCTCCATTTCTCCAGGCTGTAGAATTGAGTCCTCAGGACTCAATTCTAATGAAATTCCAAGACATATTCATGATATTTACAAGGAAAAATAACAGAAAATATGATGAATTTTTGTCCGCTAGTTTTGAACTATTTATAGCCCACAAGTTTCCCAGCATGCAAAGAGTTAAATAGACATTTCTGTAGCCTGATAACGATCAATATTGCTTGCTAGAAGCATGGCAAGTATTTTATTGATGAAATGGCGAACAGTGCAGATCCAGATCAGACTGTGCGGATGCACAGGCTGATCTGGATCTACACTGGTCGCAAAACCCATAAGCTCCATTTCTCCAGTCACAGCCAGATATATTGAATACTGTTAATATAAGCTAAGCCGTGGTGGTTGGTTGAGAGCATGAGATGGGTAATTTAATGATCGGGATTCCTCCTTACCTTAATCCCGACCGGAGACCGGGTATGATCCTCCGGTACTAATCTTTGGCTTTCTTGTATGCGAGAGTTGAATCTGGTTATACCCCTTACAACAGGAATCCTACCGGTATTACTTTTAGAGGAAGCGGTCAAGTGACTTTAGTCTGGTATGGACATGATGGCATCAGGTCAGGTTATTCTAATTTCAGGGCTGAATATATATTTTATTTCGATATAAATATTCCGTTCTGATTTTGGGATTTTCCCCCCAAATGCAGCAGGTTAAATGCGGGAGCAAACCATGCATTGGCCCGGCCTTAAATGACCTTAGCTGTTGATAGTCCGTTACACACCAATAAATAAAATAAAATATATTCTAAGCAAAAAGTGAAAGTGAAAGGGTTTAACGTCCCAGCAACAGCTACGGCGACCTCTGTTTTCAAGTCTCATCTGAAAGACCGGTAGGAAGGAAATACTACATTAGTTGGGGATTGAACTCACAATCGTCGGATTTGAAGTCCAATGTTGTACCCCTAGACCACAACCCATCCTGAGCAGCCATCTGTGCATGTTCCCAATAGTTTGAATAATTCCTCATAACCATATCAAAGGAACCCACGCAGGCATACATAATTGAGTGAAAACAAATACATTAACACCGCACGAACCTACTAATCAATGTATGGAAATAATCTCATTTTCCTAATGTGGCTGTGACTGGAGAAATTGGGTACACTGTATGGTATTTGTGACCAGTGTATCTCCTGATCAAAGAGTACACTCCTGTCGCCTGATAACGAACGAAGTTCGTTATCAGGCGACAGGAGTGTACTCATAATATTGCTTGCTAGAATCAATACGGGTGTATCATTGATGGAATGGCGAACACTGCAGATCCTGATCAGACTGTGCATTTGGATCTAAACTGGTCACAAAACCCATAATCCCCAGTTCTCCAGTTGCGGCCATAATGTGTTTCTCGCCTTGTATCAAGTGACACCTCCTGAGTACCATTGGCACTGAATGGTTTATCCAAATATATAAAAGTACATTTTCCAGCAACAGTGTTGACAGAGATCAGAATCTGCACTGTTGGATCACGTGAAGTTACCGATTGACGTCAGATATCGACATAGATAACCACGTCATCTGTGGTCATTTTCGAGCATAAAACGTTACCTGATAAATAGAATACCAGGCTACTGGGTTTTGATATCAAGTTTATCAGGCTCAGCTCGGAAACGGTAGGATTTCCACGGCAAGCCTAGGAATTCCTACGCATTCATAGCCTTGCCTGATAAACTTGATATCAAAAGACAGTAGCCTGGTATTCTCTATGCTCAAGGTATGGGTTCACATGGTTTCTGAACTTTTCCAAACCTGATCTTCTGCCTCGATTTGACGCCATTTTCACAGTTGTTGGTGAAAAAATCTATTTTCTTTATATATGCTTAGAAGTATTATGCTGTGACCACCATTTGAACGGTAGACGGTCTCGTCCTGTAGAACCAGGAATATCGGGATTCTGTTAAGGATGAGCCCCATCATTGGCATGCTCCCATCCAACCGCCCGCCGTACGGTTCTATATGGTTCTAGCTGTACACGGTTTCTATTTTTATCATCAAAAACATGCTTTAACCCTTAGAATGAGGGAACCGAAAATAGTCGTCTGCTGTTAATTCATATTTTGTCTTTTCTCTCAGTGAAAACATGGTTTGGCAGCATTTTAGAATCCCCGGAACTGCCCTCCAGATCCGCCCCTGACAGCAGTTTAGAATAATTTACAACATGCTTTGACAGCACTTCAGAATCATTTCCATTGGAAATGATTCTCAAGTGCTGTCAAACCATGTTTTTATACTGTTCATACACTCAAGAGTTAACGTTTTGATAATCAAGTTCCGATACACATTACAAACTAAGCTGATTTTTGGCAGTTGCTTAATTCACACTAATAGAAGCAAAATGAATATTAATGGTTGTTGCACGACATGGGCTAATAACGGACATTAGTGATAATGTCATGCAGCGTGGGAATACAGATATAAACTGTTCATGCTGATGATCAGAAGGCCGACCGTACTCCAGCGATTGTTTCCAGCAATCCAGGCCTCAGAGATATGGGTAGATAGAAAGGTTTTGTCGGAAAAATTATATATTTTGGTCTGACATTTTTCAATGATTGATATTGTGCTTCTTCTGTTTATACAAAGGTTGCAAATAGAAGATTTTTTATTTTTTTTAATTCCCCCCCCCCCCCTCCGAATTATTAATTAACCCTAATTCCCCTCCCCCCCTCCCACCCCCGAATTATTAAAACCCTTAGGCCGCTACACACAAAAAATGTTGTTTGCTTTTATATCTTGCCATATTTCTCAATAAAAACATGGTTTGACAGCACTTTAGAATCATTTCCAATGTCAAAGCATGTTGTAAATTATTCTAAAGTGCTGTAAAAAAAAACGACAAAACATTAAGATATGCTGTAAGGGTTAAAGTTTTTGTTAAAATGAGTTTGAATCGTCAATACTATAAGGCCTACAGCCATCATAATTACACACTATCATGAGCCAGTAGTGTGCACTACAAACCACACCAAGACCAATAACTTTCATGTTATGTTGACCTACTATTGCCAATACATGTATTTACATAGTTATTTCCCTTGGTTAAAGTTTTTGTTTGAGCTTGTATTTTCAATACTATTATGCATAAAGCATCATACTTGCACAGTATCAAAAAGACAGTGATGTACACCACAAACAACTGTGAAATAAATGACCTTCATGTGACCTTGACCTACAATTGCCATATTTACATAGTTCTTCTGGTTAAAGTTTTTCTTTCAAGCTTGTAATTATACATACAGCATCATACTTGCACATTATCATGAGCCAGTGAATAACACCCCAAATCACTGTGAAACAAATTACCTTCATGTGACCTTGACCTACAGTTGCCAATATGTACATAGTTATTTCCCTTGGATAAAGTTTTTGTTTAAGCTTGTATTTTCAATACTATACAGCAAACAGACATCATACTTAACGCTTAGACCGCTACACACAACAATTGTCGTCTGCTGTTGCTTTTATATATTGCCTTATTTCTCAATAAAAATATGGTTTGACAGCACTTCAGAATCATTTCCAAAGGAAGGAAATGATTCTGAAGTGCTGTCAAAGCATGTTGTAATTTATTCTAAAGTGCCGTCAAAGCATGTTTTTGATGATAAAAATGGAAAATAGAAAATAAACAGCAGACGACAAAAAATGAAGATAGCGGTGTAAGGGTTAACGCAAAACATCACAATACCCATTGTGCCCTTGCCTTGTTCACCCTAATAATCCAACATTGTATGTTCCATGCTATTTTTTTGTGATGATTCTGTTGTAATTTATTCTAAAGTGCTGTCAAAGCATGTTTTTTATGATAAAAATGGAAAATAGAAAATAAACAGCAGACAACAAAACAATTAAGATAGCAGTGTAAGGGTTAAACACTATCATGAGCCAGTAATAAGCACCATAAGCCACTGTGAAACAAATGACCTTGACCCACAATTGCCATATTTACATACCGCTAGTTATTTCCTTGGTTAAATGTTTTTGTTTGATCTTGTATCTTTAATACTATCAGGCATACAGCCACCATGCATGCACAAATATCGTGAGTATTATGTGTAGAGGTAGCAAGTGCATTTCATTTGTTGTCGAACCCTGTAGCCTATTTCACCAAAATTGCAAAGTATACTTATCTTGCTAAGTACACTTTGAGGGAGAAATTTTCAATTTTAGGATAAATTTATTATTTGTTATTACCGGTATACTGAATTTATTACATTATCACAGCCATTTTGGCTGTGATAATGTAATAAATTCAGTATAATAATTCTGCATAATTTGAATAATCAAATATATGTAGTCGTTAGTTCTATATGAAATAATGCATTTCAGGAAAACAAAATGATTGCTCCCTCAAATTATACTTAGCTAGATAAGTATGCTTAGCAATTTTTGTGAACTCGGCTACTGGTCATGGATTATCCTCCCGTTTGGAATTTGACAAGTTTGCCTTGTAACATGTAAAACATTTAAACAGTAATAGCTGGTGGCTTGATACTTGGTATGTAGTGTCTTTATAATACGTAGATGCACATAGTGAATTTTTATTTTTTATTCAACACCGGGTCATGGATTATCTCCCAATTTTGAACTTAGCAGTTTGGCCTGTTGCGCTAGTGAGGTATCTGTGCTCTACGAAACACATTTTCTAGTTTTATTCTCAACCGGGTCATGGATTATCTCCCAATTTTGGACTTAGAAGTTTGCCCTGTTGCGATAGGTCAGGCATCTGTGCTCTACAAAATATATTTTCTAGTTTTATTCTGAAATCTTGTATCATTGTTGATACATTATTTGGAAAAACACCTCATTAGGAAATAAGGCAAGATATAAAAGCAGCAGCAGATGACAATTGTTGTGTATAGCGGTCTATTTAATAGGGTTAATTTAAATCGCTGATATCCGTTCCAGGTTTAACTTTTAAACGGTGGGAAACACAAATTGTCATCCGTTATTTTTAGGTATCGCCATTTTACTTATTATTTTTAGAACCATTATTTAACTATGGTTGTAGGTCGCCATTTTTGCGGACATGTTTATTCGCCGGAATTCGTGTACTTATTATGTGGTAAAAAATGGAGCTTTTATAAACGGTTATAATGCATATTTCATAATACCCATTTTGATGGTAAATGTATCAAATTAAAGGTATATTATATAATGTCTCTATGCTCCAATTTAGGAAATAATATGTATGTCTACGACAGTTGTAATTAATGCACCCCACACCAGTAGCCTATTTCATCAACATTGCAAAGTATACTTTAGTAGCAAAGTATACTTTGAGGGAGAAATTTTCAATTTTATGATAAATTTATTAATTTTTATTATACTGAATTTATTACATTATCACAGCCATTATGGCTGTGATAATGTAATAAATTCAGTATAATAATTCTGCATACTTTTAATCATGAAATACATGCATTTGTTAGTTCTATTTGAAATAATGCATTTCAGGAAAAATAAATGATTACTCCCTCAAAGTATACTTTGCTAGAAAAGTATACTTTGCAATTTTGATGAAATCGGCTACAGATCAATATTGTTATAAAGGCTGTCAATGGGTTGCATCAACAGTGTGGGGCAGGCACACTTCCTACATTTTGTTTCTGGCGATACAGCTTCAGTTCTTTCAGATATGTTACCAATATGTTTTGGTGACACATGAGAGTCACTCTGGCACAGTCAAAACATGTTATTGTCGAGAAAAATGGACAAAGTACAGCAGAAAACAATATTAAATCCAAGTTTGTAAGGGTTAATATTAATATGCCAAAGTGTTTTGAAGAAAAACAATTAACTTTGTTGGTTTCACTCTGTCTGTCATCGTTCCGAGTGCAACAAAAGATGACAAAAATCGGTGATAATTTACTGGTCATTTGATTTTACTTGAACAATATTTTCCATTTCAGGGAATTCAATATTAAAGAAGAGTATGGCTTTCTTCACGGATATTAAATTTAAAATCCGGTTAGAAAATTACTTTACAGGACACCTTGTCCATATCGTTTCCATCAATGAGGGGAGTTCAAAAAGTGTTTGACCCCTCTATCCAGAATGATGCCAATTGCAGTTTAACCCTTACACCGCTATCTTATTTTTTTGTCGTCTGCTGTTTATTTGAAATGATTCTGAAGTGCTGTCAAACCATGTTTTTATTGAGAAATAAGGCAAGATATAAAAGCAACAGCAGACGACAATTGTTGTGAGTAGCAGTCTAAGGGTCAAACTAATACAGTGGAACCTCTCTAAACCCGACATCCAGAACACCCAATTGTGTTTAAATGTGATGAGTTTTACCAGAACACCCAATTGTGTTTAACTATGATGAGTTTTACCAGAACACCCAATTGTGTTTAACTGTGATGAGTTTCTTATTGATATTTCCTTTTGTAACTGAGCATTATGTAACTAGCAGGGGTCGTAGGGGTCGCACTTGAGCCTCCATACATTATAAAATGTTAGCGCCGGGTAAACCAGAAGTGCGCCTTATTTACACCGATATTGGTACATACGTTATGAGATTTTCTTTCTTGTTGAATGCAACAAGATATTAATGTACCTATATGGGTGAAAATAGGAACAACCCACTAGTCCTAGTATCGTCATATATCTTCAATTAAACCACTTTCAGGGATTCCGCTGGGGAAAATAAATTTTTTTTATCGCCAATTGCGAAAGTGGCGATCGCCAGAGGAATCCCTGCACTTTACACAGGGCCATGATGAAAACACATTTTTATTTTCTATAATATTTTTTCCAAAAATCCCGATAATTATGCCACTGTAACTGCAGGAAAACTGTGCAATAAGATGCTAACTTACACACACCCACATATTTGTGTAACATTGTTCCACGTGCTCTTTTCATGCTGGTGGTTAAAATAACAGCCAACAAATTGGGACTGTTTTTCTTATTTCTCTCTGTAAACATGACTTGAACTTGCATTAGAATTGCGACATCAGGACCCAATTCTAATGAAATTCCAAGACATATTCATGATACTTACAGGGAGAAATAAAAAGAAATATATAACGAATTGTCATCTGCTATTTTTTAACTATTTATAGCCCACAAGTTTCCCAGCATGCAAAGAGTTAATTAATCCCCATTTCCTGTGTGTTATTTAAGTAAGCAGTGATTTCCAAGATTGCGCAATAATGGCTGATTTCTTCATTGGCGACCCTGTGTTACACTAAATTGCATCAACCCTTACACCGCTATCTTAATTTTTTGTCGTCTGCTGTTTATTTTCTATTTTCCATTTTTATCATCAAAAACATGCTTTGATAGCACTTTAGAATAATTTGCAACATGCTTTGACAGCACTTCAGAATCATTTCCATTGGAAATGATTCTGAAGTGCTGTCAAACCATGTTTTTATTGAAAAATAAGGCAAGATATAAAAGCAACAGCAGACGACAATTGTTGTGTGTAGTGGTCTAAGGGTTAATTAATAATTCCCCATTTTATGTGTGATACATGTATTAGCAAGCAGTGATTTCTTAGATTGTGCAATAATGGCTGATGTGCTTCAAAGGCAACCCTGTGTTACACTAAATTGCAATAACTGTTTTACCTTCCCTCATCAGGTGATTGCCTCATTGCTATCAGTAATTGCTGTAATGCTACTGTCACAGATCTATAATCAGAGAATGTCTAATATGTCGGTGGCTTTGACTGGAGAAATGGGGCTCATGGGTTTTGCGACCAGTGCAGATCCAGATCAGAATCTGCACTGTTCGCCATTCCATCAATGGAACACATGTCATGTGTCTCACAAGCAATAGAGATCGATATTATGCCACAGGAGTGTGAATTTTAACCGGAGCTGTACTGGTCACAGAGCCTATAAGCCCCAATTTTTCCAGTCACAGCTACATATAAGGGAGCCTTTTTCTGGAGGAATTTACACAATAGGAAAGTTCAATGCCCCAAGCAATGAGTCGGCTTAGAACTTATTGTTTTCAAGCTATCAGTATTTTTACGCCCCGGTCTCGGTAGAGCCGGAGGCATATACCGGTAGTGTTTTTGGTCCGTCCGACCTTGACAACTTTGAACTTTTTCCCACATTAAAAAGTTTGCCGGAGTTTCGAAATTCTGTTAACTTCTATATCTCTTGGAGGATCACTTAAATATTTCAACACAGTTTCAAAATGAAAACATGTCTTGGCATTTCATTAGAATTGTCTCCTTGGAGACAATTCTAATGAAATACCAAGATGTGTTTTCATGTAAAATAAGAAAAAATATGCTATATTTGTGGTCTGTTTATTGTTTACCTGTGGACAAATTGCCACACATCCATGCTGCCCTTAATATGACCTTGACAACTTTGAACTTTTTCACACATTAAAAAGTTTGCCGGAGCTTCTCATTTCTGTCATAACTTCTAAATCTCTTGATGGATTACTTTAATATTTCAATACATCATACTTGTGGACAAATGACACACATCACATAAACACTTCCCTTAATATGACTTTGACCTTTTGACCTTCATAAATGTGCTTGTGAATACTTATCACTTTGGTTAATTAACTTTGCCACAGTTTCTCCAATCTGCCACCGAGGGCATTCGTGTGCCGACAGGCCACATTTCTTGTTCTTACAAATTTTATGTATCTGTTTTTATGTATCTAGGTACCGTAAAGATTCTAATAGACGCACGGAATCACCACTGGATCCGAAGTCCTGGGTGGGCGTTTAATAGAGGCAAGTGTTATATTCAGCAAAGGGAAAATGATAAAAATATAGACGCCCATGCTCTAATAGACACCCACCCCCACTTTTTACGTTGAAAATGGCACATTCACAAAATTAGTGCCTCTAATAAACGCCCAGTACTAACTTGAAACAAAATCGGAGCTAATTGTCCAACTAGATTTCTTTTCTTTCCAGTATTTCGAAGGCAACTTCCTTGAAAATCGAGGAAAACACATAATTGCTACTTTCACTTTTAAAAGCGGAAGCGAAATTTGACTGTTTCCGGTGTCACAGTAAATTCCTCATCAGCCCACACGGGGCGATCAGAATTTACACGGTTACGGAGACGCCATTTTCAAAGTATCTCAAACTCATCTCGTATATAACATGGGTGAAACTGACATCATGTTGAATTAATTGTTGGCCGATATTTCCTAATAGATGAGCAAAAATAAATATGGCTTGTTCTGGATGTGGCCGTGGGCCGAAATTAATCGCACTGATACAGGCTGAAACGTCCATGGTCCGAAACGGTGACAGTCCGAAACGTCCGCAGGCGTAAATCTGATCAGCATTAATGATTGCCGCTGTCTTGATATATACATTACCAGTATTTTAACATTTTTACCGACTGTACCATAATGACCAAAGTGGGCAGAAACGTCTTGGTCCAAAATGTTCATAAACTGACTGACAGTACAATCAAGTCCGGCAGACATTTGAGAGCAACATCCCTTCGTTATGTTTTTGTGCAGATAGTAGAAAATCGTATATTTTTTTATAATTTTCCCTTTGCTGAATAACACTTGCCTCCATTAAAAGCCCACCCAGGACTTCGGAGCCAGCGGTGATTCTAATAGACACCCATGGCCAGGCGTCTATTAGAATATTTTCGGTATTAATATACGGTTCGACAATGTCCAGCCGTGGGTAAACGTTTGCTGTGGCACGAGGGAACTGTTTGAACCCCAAGGGCGCAGGCCACGGGTTCAAAAAGTTCCCGAGTGCCACGACAAACGTTTACCCACGGCTGGTCATTGTCAAACGTTATTGTTACATTTCTGTCCGTAATATCATGAAATTTGAACATGTTATCAGTACTTTCGGTACTTTGATAACTCGTTCCATTCAAATAGCTTATTTGCATATACATATTCTGGGGCCACAGTACACGTCGCGTGATGACTCCGCATCAATTTCAAAATTTCAGTGCGTTGGCGCGTTCTAGTACCGTAACGTCATGAGACACATGTTGCGCATGCATTGGCTTGCCCCCGGAATGAGCATTGTCAACAGCCATGGTCAAACAGCACGCGCTGTACGTTTGAACACGGCTGTGAGCGGTGTCGAACAACGGCAGTCATGTAACAATGTGTGTTTCCGAGAATAAATTGTGTCCGAATATTTAGGGTTATTATTGTAGTATGGACCTTCTATGACAGCAAAGTTTTAATTTTGATCTCAAATTTCAAATCCTTACAACATTTTCCTATTTTTTTTGCTGTAGAATGCAGTTTTCAGCGTGTATATGTGATATCATATCAAAGTGTATATTTTAAGACATTTAAAAAAAGCTTTCAAAAGACAGGAATCAAATATTGTCAACTAGAGATTTTTCTTATTAGTAGCATATGCAACAAAACATGTGTTGACTTTATGCAATAATCGTCTCCAATTGTGCTGTCAAAACATATTTGACCTAGACATATTGAAAATATAGCAAAATAGTAGTCAACAAAATTTTAATTTAGCACTGCATGGGTTAAGCTTCAGATTTGCAATTCTGTAATTTAATTGATAACAAGAGTGCCGTAAGTCACAAAATACGTCCGTCAAAGATGGGCCAGACAGCGAAGATGCAGAAATGTGAAGCTATCACCAAGGCAAGAAACATTAATGAGAATTTGAAACTCTATAGCATTATTTCTTCCTCTCGTTGTGCTAAACATGTATACTAATTTAGGTAGAGATGTGTAAAGTAGAAATTATATAGAATAAAAATGTAGAAAAAGTTAAAAAGGTGATATTTTTGTTAAAAAAATGTTTTCAGCATAAAAACACCAAGGTGCACATGTTCAATATGTGTAGAAGACGTGTGTATAGTTTCAGATCCAATGACGGAACGGTTTCAGAGGAGTTGTGTACACAAACTCTGTACCCTGTATAGACTTGAATACAACAATGTAGAAAAAATGACTAAATTAAAAAGATGATATTTTTGTTAAAAAAAAAAATTTCTGCATAAAAACAGCAAGGTGCACATCGTCAATATGTGTAGAAGAAGACGTGTGTATAGTTTCAGATCGATCGACTGCACGGTTTCAGAGGCGTTGTGTACACAAACAATGCAGTTTTTGTGTCCGCTCACCGCCCGCCCGCCCCGCGGTAAAACATAATGCGTACCGTTTTTTTAAAACGGTCGTATAAAAATGACATGTACATGTACTTCAATATGATTTTTCCTGTAAGATCATATCTCTTTCAAATGTGCATGATTATTTACATTATTTTATTGGACAATTTATGTGACTATCTATTCCACTCTGATTTCCATATTTTGTTTGGGCCTACGCTTAAAATCAGGTCCATATGTGGCTGTGACTGGATAAATGAGGTTTACAGGTTTTGCGACCATTGTAGATCCAGATCAGCCTGTGCATCCGCACAGCCTGATCTGGATCTGCACTATTCGTCATTCCATCAATGAAACACCCGTCATGCTTCTTTAGAACAAGGAATATAGATCGGTATCATGCTACAGGAGTGTACTATTTGATCAGGAGTGACACTGGTCACAAATCCCATAAGCCCCATTTCTCAAGTCCCAGCCACATATGGACACAGCAGCAGAGGTGCCATTACCAATAAGAGTCAATATGATAAACGCCATGCAATTTTGTACCTTAACGGACATCAGCGCAGTTTCATGAAAATTAACAAAATTTTCAATATTTTCCATAAATGGCGTCAAAACTTTTGACTTTATTTGTGAAAAAATATTTTGTAAACGTATGTAATGAAATTACACAGATGTCCAAAGGTACAAAATCGCAAGGCGTGTTTCATATGTGACAGGCTGTCTATTGTCCTAGCCTTGAAGCTGGGAATCCAAGCCGGAGATGTAGATTTCCTGTAGAAGTTTATTATGTCATAGCCTTCGCATGTGGCCGCGACTGGAGAAATGGGGCCTACGGCATTTGTGACCAGCACAACACATAGCACGTACTACACTCCTGTCGCATGATCCCGGTCTATAATACTTGTTCGAAGCATGATGGGTGCTTAATTGATGGAATGGCGATAAGTGCAGATCCTGATCAGACTGTGCGGATGCACAGTCTGATCTGGATTTACACTGGTCGCGAAACCCACAAGCCCCATTTTTCCAGTCATGGTCACATATACCCCTGATATTGTAAACATTGATTATGTCCTGCAGTCTTGATTATATTAATTAATTTCCCACTGGCAAAGTGCGTGCAAATGGTATGAAACACGCAACATAATACCGTGCAACAAGAAGTCGTATAACACATCTACAGTATATTATAAATAAAGATGGAAGGATTGCCGATACCAATACGAGATCAAAACTATATATCGGATTGCTATCAACGAAGAATGGCAGCTGGAGTTGAAACACAAAGCAGAATTATGTAACTAGAAATTGGAACATCCATTATGCAATGACAATGTTAGTTGGATCTAACAAAAAACTAGAAAATGTGTTCATAGAACACAGATGCCCCACATATCGCTTTGATAATAAACAAGGCAAAATTCCAAGTCCAAAAGGGGTGATAATCCATGACCTGCATGTCAAATCAACAATTAAACTTTGCACATCTACTCATCATAAGGAAGCTACATACCGAGTTTGAGGTCTGTAGCTGTTATGGTTTAAAAGTTTTACTAATCACAAGGCAAACTTGTCAAATTCTAAGTCGCAAAGGGGGAGATAATCTATGACCGAAGGTCAAATCAAACATTGAAATAAACTTTGCGCATCTACCCATCATAAGGAAGCTACATACCGAGTCTTAGGTCTGTAGCTATTATGGTTTAAAAGTATTAAGAGTCATAAGGTTGGTGAAGGACGGAGGGTACAGACGGCAGAGGGACAAGGGTAACACACACTAAATGCCCCCTCCACTATCATAGTGGGGCATAAAAACATTTAAGACTGGAATTTGTTTTGCGTCGTATAACTACTCTCTCTTCGACATAAACTTAAAGGTACATGCCCACTCAGTAGGCACAAAATGCTCTTTATAGGATTTAAATAAGTGTATTATTAATTGTGTCAATATTCCACAAGTTCTGAAATTTACGAGTGCCCGCTATACAGATATAATAATTTAGTAATATTTATTTTACTGATAGTTACGCGTGGTAGTATCAGGCTATTTTCATATGCAAATGAGGCATGATATTTTTTAATTATTTATACTAATTAAATGCATCACCTGAAAAAATAATATATTTCGACAGATTATAAAGTATGATCATTACACAGCAAAAAATAAATACAGAGAATAAATAATAATGTCCTCTAATATTTTAAGGAAACACGGTTATTGCCCCTGATTATCGATGTGGAATTTTACGTCCGATAAGATGTATAATAATGCTAATCAATACGTGGGGTAATGGATAATGAAAGTTCATTTTGCCAGAAAATGTCTCCGATGAGTCAAACAAAAAATGATGTTCTGTACTATTCATCCCTACTGTCTGTTCCACGTTATCAAGGCAGGGCCGTAGCCACGTTGAGGCGAACCAAGGCAGTTGTCTCGGTAGAAATTTTGCCGATTTATTTGTTTACGATGCGGGTCGCGCTACGCGCTCCCACTAGATACACGTTTCATAAGATTTGCTTCGGTAGATTTTTACCTCTGGCTACGGCCCTGCAAGGTGTATGATCACGTGGTACTAACAACAACAACAAGTACTGAAATTTCCAGAATCCATCTGATTTAAAGTACGTATTCTTTTATAGTGTCCTTATTACGTAACGGATTTTGATGAAATATGGCGCATCAAACGCGTCTTGTTAAGTTGCATTTCGTTTTTGCAAAGAATCAATTTCCTTGTCTCTGACACGGAAATCGATTCTTCGCAAAAACGACATAAGTCTGTGCCAAACTCCCTGGACCACCAAATGCAGCTCATGAAAACGCGTTTGCTGCACCATATTTCATCAAAATCTGTTGAATATTAAGGAAAATATCAAATAATACTTACTTAATGGAGTGGGCGACGTTGTTGTTGTTGTAACCACGTGATCATGCACCTTGGTTATGCTGCCGACTAACTTTTGGCTATTACACACATTAAAGGTACATGTCCACTCAGTAGGCAAAAACTGTTGTGTCACTATTCCATCAGTTCTAAAAATTACGAGTGCCCACTATACAAATAAATCATTTAGTAATATTTATTTTACTGATAGCGGTGGTATCAGGCTATTTTCATATGTAAATGAGGCATGACATTTTTTTATTATTTATACTTTTTAAATGCGTCACCTGAAAAAATAATATTTTCTACAGATTATAAAGTATAATCATTGCACATCAAAAAATAAATACAGATAATAAATAGTAATGTCCGTTCACATTTTAAGGAAACGCGGTTATCGCCCCTGATATCAGTGTGGAAATTTATGTCTGATTGAAAAGGTATAATAAGTAAGTCCAAACAATACGTGGGGTAATGGTGAATGAATGTTTATTTTGCAAGAAAATGTTTCAGATGATGTCTCAGATATACAGAACATTTTGTGCCTCCTGAGTGAGCATGTACCTTTAAATCTAAAAAAATATTTAAATGTAAATACTTTTTCATCAATAACAAAAAAGTCACACTCCCAAAAACAAATTATTTGATGAATTTCCATCAAATATTGATTTTATTGCTATCTAAACTAGAAATGGACGCTTGTCGACAAGCGCATGTGTATCCCCCTCCCCAGATACACAAGTAGTTTGAAAAAAGGGTGTTCGAGTTATGCTCCGAAGACAAAATCAGTGACGGAAAAAACAAAGGGAGATAACTAAAAAATTAGTGATGCAAGAGTTGTCATTCTTGCGTGACACACCTTTAGGGTCGTGGTCTATGCATGTGTTAAGTTTCATGAAAATATTCCAAAGGGTGTTCGAGTTATGCTCCGGACACGAAATCAGTGCACGAAACAACAAAGGGAGATAACTAAGAAATTAACGACGCAAGAGTTGTCATTCTTACGTGCGACACACCTTTGGGTCGTCTTCTATGCATGTGTGAAGTTTAATAAACTAGAAAATGTGTTCATAGAACACGGATGTCCACATATCGCTTTGATAATAAATGAGGCCAAATTCCAAGTCAAAAAAAATTTTCTTTTACCTGAGCGTTAAAGTTTTTGAAGCACCAAGTATGTGACCTTGACCCTGGGCTTGGCGGGGGCAGGACGAACGTGGATTTGGCACAGGGCGGTAGAGGACCATTAGAGCAATGCATATATGAAATATGAAGCTGATCCGTGAAAGAAAACAGAAATTATAATATATTTACCTGAGCGTTAAAGTTTTTGAAGCACTAAGTATGTGATGTTAACCCTGGGGCTGGGCGGCGGGGGCAGGACGAATGTGGATTTGGCACAGGGCGGTAGAGGACCATTAGAGCAACGCGTATATGAAATATGAAGTTGATCCTTGAATGGAAAGAAAAATTATAAGATATTTACCTGAGCGTTAAAGTTACGGACGGACGGACGGCGGGCGGCGGGCGGGTGGGCGGGCAGGGCTTTGGGTTTGGGCGGGAGGGCGGATGGGCGGGCGGGCGGGCGGGCGGACGGACGGACGGACGGACGGACGGACGGACGGACGGACGGACGGACGGATGAACATTCTTACAGTACTATACTTATGTGGCTTATCACATGTTAAATATTAGCCACATAAAACGATTTTTAGCCACATAAAAGGATTTTTTAGGTGGCTAATTGTAACCAACCCTATCCTTTACCAAGTCCATAACCCTGTGGGGCTAGCCACATAAGTACCCTAATGTGTGCCCGGACGGACGGACGGACAGACGGACAAGGGTAACATTAAATGCCCCCTCCACTATCGTGGTGAGGCATACAAATATTCCAAAGGGTGTTCGAGTTATCAGAGCATGAACCAACAAAGGGAGATAAGTAAACAAGAATTCCGCGGAATCAAATGCCTCGCCATGTCCCGCCTTGACCTCGAGCCTGGGCCCGAAAGCAATTTTCACTGGCCCGAACATATTATACAATTATTGACTAGTGAGCCATGGAATATCAGATTATATTCTATGGCTCACTAGTCAATAATTGTTTTATTATATGATAATAGTCTGTATATAGCACTTACGACCTTATGCTACTAGACAAAAATTTAAAAAGAATTTTAAAAAAAAAAATAAAAAAAATGAAAAAAAAAAAATGGAAAAAAAAGTTTAAAAATTAAAAATAATAATGCTTGCTACTGGTGCCAAGAATTTTTTTTTTTTAATAGTCCTATATTTATCTACATATATCTGCACAGGTCCACATAATGCCACAATATTTTCAACACAGTTTACGGAAATGTAATATCCAATGTAGTAATTTACCTGTATAAATTACCTGTGGTCAAGAGTGGTCAAGACTGGTCAAGACTGGACATTTGCACATGCTAGCACATGCACAGGTGAATGGTTCTCCCAGTCTCTATTGTTCTCTCTACAGGTAAGGTGTACAGAGCACATGAGAAAAGGTGTACAGAGCAGACGAGAAAACGGGTCTTCATGCATTATTGTCCAGTTTGTCGAGTGCGCAAAACAAAAAAGGGAGATAACTAAAAAATTAGCTAAGCAAGAGTTGTCATTCTTGTGCGTGACACACCTCCGGGTCGTGGTCTATGCATGTGTGAAGTTTCATGAAAATATTCCAAAGGGTGGTCGAGTTATACTCCGGACAGGAAATCAGTGCGCGAAAACAAAAAAGGGAGATAACTCAAAAATTAGCTATGCAAGAGTTGTCATTCTTGTGCACGACAAACCTTCGGTGCGTGGTCTAATTGAATGTGTGAAGTTTCATAAAAATATTCCAAAGGGTGGTCGAGTTATGGTCAATCAGTGCGCGAAACAAAAAATGGAGATAACTAAAAAATTAGCTATGCAAGAGTTGTCATTCTTGTGCGCGACACACCTTCGGGTCGTGGTCTATGCATGTGTGAAGTTCCATGAAAATATTCCAAAGGGTGTTCGAGTTATGCTCCGGAGCATAACTCGAACACCCTTTTTTCAAACTACTTGTGTATCTGGGGAGGGGGATACACATGCGCTTGTCAACAAGCGTCCATTTCTAGTTATTTATACTAATTAAATGCATCACCTGAAAAAACTAATATTTTCGACAGATTATAAAGTATGATTATTACACATCAAAAATAAATACAGATAATAAACAATAATGTCCTTTAACATTTTAAAAAAACACGGTTATCGCCCCTGATATCAGTGTGGAAATTTAAGTCTGATATAAAATGTATAATACACTGCAGCTCCATTATAACGCGGTGGTCGGGGTCCAAGATTTCAAACCGTGATCGAATCCGACCGCGTTATAAAATTTCGGGACATGCACGCGTACTGGTACTGCACGGGTTACTGGTATCATCCGCATTTCGGTTACCAACTATTGCGGGAATTCCATTAGCAACGGACCCATATAAAATCATGTCATTTGAACAGAAGCTAAAGTAATTATTAATAATGCCTATGACATACAAACTTGTATTAATGTATTAAACATATGAGTTATTTATAAAATCATGCTTATTACGTTGTATAGTGCTCGCGATAGACAGACGCTTACTACAATGTATACTACTCGCGATCAACAGGCGCTTAAAAGGATTAATTGATAATAAATAATGTGTCCTGCCTATTCATGCGAACGATTAGCTGTTGATACGTGCATAATCTCAGGATGTGGGGTCACGTGATCTATTGTTTACGCTGCAACAGCATATTGATGAATGAAATTTACGATTTAAGCGAGATTGCCGTGGGCTGCAGTGTAAACAATAGACCATGTGATCCCATACCCAGATAATGCTGAAACACCAGTCTATTTATAGAACGCTAAATATTACACCTGGGAGTAAAGAAAAATAAAGGCGACCATTTATTAGCGACAATTATGTGTTAACACAGATACATTGACATTACTTGGTGACAAAAAACGGTACATTTACGTGACTGGAGAAATGGTGCTCATGGGATTTGTGACCAGTGTAGCTTCTGATCAGGCGCTACATTGGTCGGCATGCTCCTTTGATACGACCATTACTTCGCGAATACATGTCAATTGGGATTAAGGTAATTGAATTGATTAATAAATATGCCTATTAACATGATTACCTGATTAAAGGTATTACATTTGCTAACATACTAATGGACTTTGAACTTCGTTGTTTGAATAAACTTACAGAAATCATGAATCAACTAAGTACACGATGATTACGACGTGCGACGATTTTTTTTGATTTTTTTTTTCTCGATTTTTTAAATAAATAAAATTGGGATCCACGAGAGACCCGCGTTATAATGGAGATCGCGCTATACGCGACCGCGTTATAATGGAGTTGCAGTGTAATGCCAATCAATACGTGGGGTAAGTGTGAATGAATAATTATTTTGCCAGAAAATGTCACAGATGATGTCTCTGATATAAAGAAAATTTTGTGCCTACTGAGTGGGCATGTACCTTTAACTGTTTGCATGCTGGGAAACTTGTGGGCTATAAATAGTTCAAAACTAGCGGACAAAAAATCATCAAATTTTCTTGTATTTCTCCCCGTAAATATCATGAATACGTCTTGGAATTTCATTAGAATTGAGTTCTGAGGACTAAATTCTAATGAAATTTCAAGACATGTTTACAGAGAGAAATAAAACATACACTCCTAATTCGTTTGGCGGATATTTTCGCCGCTAGCACGCAGAGTTAAATTCTCATAGCAAAACATTTTTTTCGTAATATGTTGAAGGTAAGCGTTTTTTTCCATAGAGAATGGTGCAGATTTCATAAGATTACAAGAAGATTCATTATCGTAATAACCCGAAATATTCTGACACAATTTATTCTGGGAAACGCATTAATATGTGGTTTCTCGATCACAGGAAAGAATGTCCAAATATTTATGGTCAGTACGGATATATTTCTTTATCACAATAACATTGTATTTGGATAGAATTTGTTTTGGGAAACTCCTATTTTAATATTTACGGTTTAACCCTCGCTACACGGGAGACGAAAATTGTCGTCTGCTGTTTTTCATTTTTGCCTTAATTCTTAACAAACAAGAAACGAGGCAAAGCCACGAAGGCCAGGTTTTTTTCAAGCATAGACACTTGGATAACATAATTATACCCACTTTTTGTAGACTAGATGGCCGTGGCCTGCATGTCACGCCTTGGGGCGAGGCATGGACACTAAAAAAATAGATATAGTAGATGGAAAAACTTTAACCAAAAAACTTTAACCGGACCACGGACACGGACGTACGGACGGACGGACGGACGGATGTATGCCAAAATGCCGACGATATCACGCTTTCCGTAATTAAGCGGGCGCGACAATGATGATAAACACCCATATGAAGTATCAAGGTAATGGGTGAAGCAGTTGCAGAGATATAGTACATGAAAAAACTTTAACAAAAAAATTCAAAGTAATTTGACCTTGACATTGGGCACAGGGGCCGCACGGTTGGGAGGTAGAATGAAAATATGGATAATGATAAACACCCATGTGAAGTTTCAAGGTAATTGGCGAAGCAGTTGCAGAGATATAGTATAACAAAAAACTTTTAACCAAAAAACTTTAACCAGACGTACGTTAAAAAGTTAACGTTGAAAATGGCTAAGTAGAAATAATAGGTGAAGGTAAAAAAAATGGTCACATGTTGAATAGTGATATGTGGTGGGCACCCCTTGATTATGAAGCTGTGAAAGTTTGGTGGTCCTAGGTGGTACAGTCACAAAGAAATGGACTCAAACACGAAAACTTAACATTGATTGTGGACGCCACCCGCCGCCGCCCGCCGTCCGCCCCGGCCCGCCCGCCGCCGCGCCGGCTTTCGCCAATCCAATAGCCTGGATTTTTAAAAAAAAAACCTGGCTAAAAACATGTTTTGGCAGCACATGAGAATCGTCTCCAGTGGAGACGATTCTCATGCGCTGTCAAAACAGGTTTTTATAGAAAAATATTGAAAATAAAACATTTCCAGCAGTCGACAAAATTTAATTCAGCGTAGTAATAGTTAATCGTTGTTTATCACAATAACAATGTATTTGAATATCATTTGTTTTTGGGAGTTTCTGAAAACAAATGGTGTCCAAATATTTTAATGTTATTAACCCTTTCACCCCTAAGTAACTGGAATGGATTTTGATATGTTAATTTTACAACCAATCCAACTGTCACAAAATGATTTTCAGACTTTTATGAAAAGGGGATGTTTTTGTTCTTAAAAATATGAAAATTACTCGTCACGAGCCGGCTCATCTGGATCTACACGTTTTGCCAATACCACTATACAGGCCTGTGGCGTTGAAAGGGTTAAGTACTTGTAGGACACAGTCAACTTATGAATAATATAGACGGTAAACCAGTCCTGGTACAGCTTAGCAACAAGGAGTAAATTCTCAGGACAACGGCATTGATTGTTATTATTATGACAGATAGATAAATAAAATAAAATAGATGCTGCAGGAAAGGTATGTCTGTGCCAAACATTTTATTATATTATTTGCATGCTCTACACATGCAGGTTAAATTTTTTCAGTGTGCGACTTGATGTGGGGTGAGATAGAGATTTCGAAAGTGAAAGTAGACGGTTCCGTCACCAAAGGGGAAATAACTCATGGAAATCAACCCGCATGACCCCGTCTTTTGCATGGATCTCGAACCGGCTTAGGTCACTGACTCCAGGAATGGAAGTAACAAAATTGATTTCGTCGCAGGTAGTTTGCGATTGTCATGTTTGTGTGAATGTGGGTCTATGGGAAATCAATTGGTTGTCTGTTTCCTGTAAACCCGGGCAGCTAATTTCCAGTGGAGAGTATGGCATAGATTTCTTGGGACAGGCTAAAACCATCACCGGAATGCTGGCTGGCAAGACAAATGGGAAGATAATAAGGGGAATAATTGGGTCCAATATATAAAGCGGGCTTCAATTTTGTTGTTTACGCACCGGTGCACAGGGGGTAAGTGTGGTAATTCTCAGAACTGGATCAAGTGCACAGTAAACATAGAGGATTTTACATGCGTGATGATATAATTATAATATGATGTTTAATAAACTTGTATACTGATTTGATAAGAAACTTGGCTATGTCGAGTTTCTTTATGAATTCAGTCAATGAGTTCAATAAATCTCATTTTAAATCAACACAAATCTTAGATTATTTCATTGCATAAGCACATCACCATACATTGAAGCTGTAATGACAACCTAGCATGTGTTCTGTACCGGCCTCATTTTCATATTTATTACACTAGTGTATTATGATTTTTATTACACTGTGTTATTAAACTGTGAAGCCAATTTTATGCAATAAAATGTGTTATTTACCACAGCAATGTGGATAAAATATTCCTCATTCGCCATGTGATCTGTCGCCAACAGGACTCATGTATTTTCCAAAGTGATAACCCTTACTATGTAAAAACGAGAGTGCGGACTCATAATATAGCCACCCAATATACATCCATCAAGGAATGGTCAGTTAAGTGGAAATGTTTTACAAAAAAAAAAAAAGATTTGTTGACATTGAGGGCGACATGTGACTGTGAGGGTTACATAATACTAGATGGCCGCGGCCTGCATTTCGCGCCTTGTGGTGAGGCATGGACACTAAAAAAAAAGATATAGTATAACGAAAAACTTTAACCAAAAAACTTAACCAAAAAACTTAACCAAAATTTTAACCAAAAGACTTAACCAAAAACTTCGAAGTAATTTGACCTTAACATTGGGCACAGGGGCCGCATGGGAGTGGGGTAGAATGAAAATACAGATGATGATAAACACCCATGTGAAGTTTCAAGGTAATTGGCAAAGCAGTTGCAGAGATATAGTAAATGTATAACAAAAAACCGGAAGGCCTCGTCCAGAATTCCCGCGACTTTTCCAAGTTTATATCCCCAATAAATTCCACAAAAAGGCCATTCATTCCTTATAATTCCAGCATTTAAAATAAATTCATCAAGAAAATGTGTTTATTTTCCGTTTTCTTAAGAATTATTTTAACTGCGCCTCACGGTTACGGAAAGTAGTTGACGTGGGAGTTTACTGGGATATAAATTTTGGACAGAGACTTGCTACGAGCCAATCAAATGTTAGGGAATTGTGTAAATATTTTTGTGCTGGAATTATAGCTGAATGAATTTAGTGAACCGAAAATTGAAATCTACTGAACTGGAAATTTCGAAGTTATTTGATCTTAACCCTTAGACCGCTACTCACAACAATTGTCGTCTGCTGTTGCTTTTATATCTTGCCTTATTTATCAATAAAAACATGTTTTGACAGCACTTCAGAATCATTTCCAATGGAAATGATTCTGCAATGCTGTCAAAGCATGTTGTAAATTATTCTAAAGTGCGGTCAAAGCATGTTTTTGATGATAAAAATGGAAAATAGAAAGCAGACAACAACAAAACTAGATTGGTCAGTAAACGAGGCTTACGGAATACTCCCCGCATGGGCCCAGGTACCCCTAAAATATGTACAAATTTCCAAGTGTGTGGGCTTGTGACCTTGACTCTGGGATTAGCGCGAGCGGCATGAACGTGAATTTGTCACAGGGTGGTAGAGGTCCATTGGAGCAATGAGTGTGTGAAATGTGAAGCAGATCCGAGCAAGGAAATAGAAGTTATAACCGATTTCTCTGATGTTAAGTTTTGTAAAGAGACTACCGTATAACCTCGAATTAATGCCCCCGGAGGCGTTACATTTTACAAAAGGGGGGGGGGGGGGGGTGGGGGGGGGGGGGGCTTTATTAGCCAGTAAAAAAAAAAATAATAAAAAAAATAAAAATAAGGATTATTTGTGTTTGAAATTGGCGGTCATTGGTAAATATTTTTATTTTTTTTATTTGGGGGGAGGGGGGCGTTTATTAGGAGGGGGGCGTTAATTGGAGGTATACGGTATGTATGTGACGTTGACCTCGAGATCAGCGGGGATTTGTCACAGCATATGAAATATTAAGAATATTCAATGAAAGAAATAGAAGTTATAACATATTTCTCTGATGTTAAGTTTTGTAAAGAGACTAAGTATGTGACCTTGACCTTGGGATCAGCGGGGGTTGGACAGTCGTAGATTTGTCACAGCATGATAGTACAACCTTAGAGGAATGCACAAGTGAAATAATAAGAATTTTCAATGAAGGAAGTAGAAGTTATAACTTATTTCTCTGATGTTAAGTTTTGTAAAGAGACTAAGTATTTGACCTTGACCTTGGGATCAGCGGGGTTGGAGAACGGTCGTGGATTTGGCACAGCATGGTAGTAGAGCCTTACAGGAATGCATGTGTGAAATATTAAGCATTTTAGAAGTTATAACAATATTTCTCTGATGTTAAGTTTTGTAAAGAGACTAAGTATTTGAGACCTTGACCTTAGGGATCAGCGGGGGTTGGACGGTCGTGGATTTGCACAGCATGGTAGTAGAGCCTTACAGGAATGCATGTGTGAAATATTAAGCATTTTAGATGAAGGAAATAGAAGTTATAACAATATTTCTCTGATGTTAAGTTTACGGACTAAGTATTTGACCTTGACCTTGGGATCTGCGGGGGTTGGACGGTCGTGGATTTGGCACAGCATGGTAGTAGAGCCTTACAGGAATGCATGTGTGAAATATCAAGCATTTTAGATGAAGGAAATAGAAGTTATAACAATATTTCTCTGATGTTAAGTTTACGCGGACGCACGCACGCACACACGTTCTGACAGTACTATACTTATGTGGCTTATCACATGTTAAATATTAGCCACATAAAACGATTTTTAGCCACATAAAAGGATTTTTTAGGTGGCTAATTGTAACCAACCCTATCCTTTACCAAGTCCATAACCCTGTGGGGCTAGCCACATAAGTACCCTAATGTGTGCCCGCACGGACGGACGAATGGACGGACGGACGGACAACCTGACTCCAGTATACCCCCCACAACTCGTTGCGGGGGGTATACCCGTTGCGGGGGGTATAATTAAGATAGCGGTCTAAGGGTTAACCTTAGAAATAGGGGAGCTTGGGTGACGAGAAACATGACAAGAAGTCAATAACTCATACAGTAAATGGCACGGGGTAGCATGAGTGGGGTAGGGAATGGAAATTTGAATGATGAGAATCTCAATTTCAAGCGAATCGTTCAAAACTGTAAAGAAGTTACTTTTTATTGTAGAATGGAAAATGTGACGGACAGACAGATGGGCGGACGGACAACTTTTGCATCCCTATATCCAATTTTCGCTTCACGATGGAGTAAAAACTCCAGAACGTCCATATTGTCATATTGGCCCACATATTAGCGATGACTATGTAAGAAAGTGCTTGTGCCAAACAGGAAATGGGGTTTTGATAACCTTACACTTCAATTCTGACAAATCAAGTTAAGCAAATATGAGATCTAAGACAAGCCAATCAAAGATATTTGAGTAAGAGCAACAGATGAAAGTAGAAAACAATCCAATCGGCATCGACAACAATAGGAGAAAACATTCTGTATGATCATACGTGGCTGTGACTGGAGAAATGGGGCTCATGGGATTTGTGACCAGTGTAGCTTCGGATCAAATAGCACACTCCTGTAGCCTGATAACTATATATATTCCTTATTTGAAGCATGGTGTGTTTCATTGACAAAATGGCGAACAGTGCAGATCCTGATCAGACTGTGCGGATGCACAGGCTGATCTGGATCTACACTGGTCGCAACATCCATAAGCTCCAGCAGTCACAGCTACATATACAGATAAATGTTCACACAAGGAACATTAAATTTCAATTACGCCTGTCTGATAAATATCTATAAATTTACTTTAACAAGGCACCTTTTTAAGGGAGTGTAAATTGTGAAATATATATACAGCGTTTTAAAAGCCCGGGGCTGTCAGATATTTTTGCTGATGATGAGACAGACAGATTAGCAAACAAGTGTAGATTTGTATCGTATTTCTGCACCCAACTGCATGTACGATTCAACTAAAAATAAGTTTTCAAATTATTTATTTTATAACGATTACAAACAAGCTCGTGAGCACTTATACAAATGCTTTTGTCGGCACAGATGAATGCATAAGGGCAGGCATTAATGTGGGAGGAAACTGGAGTACCCGGGGGAAACCCACTTGTCCGATCTAGTGACCACCTCACATACTGACCCAGCCGAGGATCGAACCCGGGGTCGCATTGGTCAGAGGCTCGCTCGTTACCGATTGTGCTATAACCGGACAGCCAACAAGCTGTATAGTATTGAAAACTTTAGTCTTTATGCAATTTATGTGTAAAAATTTCATTTTAATTAAGTTAATTCAACTAGGTAGTAGAATGTAATGTACATAGGTGGTTAACCCGAACACTACAATGCAAGCCGTCCAGCGTTACAGAGAGACAATTTGGGTTAATAGGTGGTATAATGATAATTTAACAACAAAAAAGCATTATGTTTCACAAAGTGTGCTTCCCGGTACAAAAATAGAGGAACTGCATTACCATATGATCCATCCTGCTAAATACAGTCTATTATAGTATATAGGAGAATAAAACACAAACTTTATGAAATTTTATCAAATAAAATGGTGTGTTTGATAGATATAGAACAATTGTAGTCTATCAAGTGAAAACCCACATATGAGAGACAGTGAATTTTAAATGTAACAGAGATTGGACATGATATTAGACCGTAAAAGTACATGGATCGGTAATGAACCCACACGTAAGAATAAATCACATCATTTGCTGATCGAAACTGGTCTCAATCACCGACACATAAGTCGAGTAGCACCTCTCTAGACTGGCCGCCCAGTAAACCTCAGTATGTATACAGTCAGACCTTGACGCAGCCCCGCAGGGGATGTAGAATTATTTTGTTTATTAATGCGTTCCCACGAAATAACAATTTGTTCCCTCAATTTAACAATTTGTTCCCATGAATTAACAATTCGTTCCCACAAATTAACAATTTGTTCCCTCAATTTAACAATTTGTTCCCACAATTCATTCCCACAAAATAACAATTCATGGGAAAAAATTGTTATATCATGGGAACGCATTGTTAATTCGAGGGAACAAATTGTTAAATTGAGGGAACGCATTGCTATTTCGTGGGAACGAATTAAAAACAATACATGTCCCCTGCGGGGCTCCGTAGACCTGTGCTAAAGACCACCTCGGAATAGTAATTCACTGTCAGGATAATAGCAGCCATGTTTTTTGTTTTCCCAATTACTGATCCTGCGAACAAAGACCGCCTGTGAACAAAGAACAGATTTTCCCTTCTTATGGCTGGCCTTTATTCACAGGTTTGACTGTAATTCTGATGTGTTTCACAGTCATTTACCTCTTATTCTAGTGACTGTTTGCAAAGTACATAAAGATACTTGTGGCATTTATAAGTCTAAATGACAGTGGAACCTCTCTAAACCAGACACCCTGGAAGAATATAAAGTATTGGCTGTTACAGAGAGGTGGCTGTAGTATAGGTGGCTGCTGTAGGAAGGTTAAATATATAAAGATTTGTCCGATTGGTATATAAATTATTGGCTGTTACAAAGAGGTAGCTGTTGTAGTGGTGGCTGCTCACGGAGGTCCGACTGTTACAGTAAATCCTGGGGCCAATTCACTAAACTTCATACGACTAAAATGTTCAACAGTGCAAATTTAGAATCGTCTGGAAATTTCAATTAATGGATTTACATTTATTGAGCATAGGCTGCATATGCACAGTCGAACCTGTGTTAAAGACCACCTCCGAATAGCAATCACCTGGCTGTAAAGGCCACAATTGTGTTGTCCCAATGGCACAATTACTATATAAATGACCCTGCAAATAAAGACCAAAAAGACCTGTAAACAAAGGCCAGATTTTTTACTTTCAATAGCTGGCCTTTATTCACACATTTGACTGTACATCCAATAATTGTTTACAAGAAAACATTGTTAATGTGAAATTTACAGACTATCATAATTTTGAGCTTACGAACATTTTAGTCGGACAAAGTTTAGTGAAACGGCCCCCAGATGTGTATCTATGTTGGTTGCACCTGGCGAGTGGTGCGTGTTTTCCATAATGTCATTCTAATACATAGCAATTACCAATAGAAAGTGCTTCAATTAACCCAGATCAGGAGTCAAATTCTTGTCAATAAACCGAGTGGTGATGAAACAGGAACGCCTGCGATTTATGCCAGTCGACAAGATTATACCAGTCAAGTTGTTTAACCCTTACACCACTATCTTAATTTTTTTTCGTCTGCTGTTTATTTTCTATTTTATCATCAAAAACATGCTTTGACAGCACTTTAGAACAATTTACAATATGCTTTGACAGCACTTCAGAATCCTTTCCATTGGAAATGATTCTGAAGTGCTGTCAAACCGTGTTTTTATTGAGAAATAAGGCAAGGTGTAAAAGGAACAACAGAAGACAATTGCTGTGTGTGGCGGTCTTAGGGTTAAACTAGGTAGGAATTGACCAAGTACATAATAACACAAGAAATCAGTACCACTGATGGATGCACCCATTAAAGTTATTGGACCTTGAGCACAGCAGTCACATGTGTGGGCTATAAAATAACAAGAGAGCCATGATGGCCATAATTGACTCACCTGACTCCATGAACACAAATTTGAAATTTGTACATCGATCATTCTTACCAAGTTTTGTCGAAATCCTGCTGGCGGTTCATGAGGAAAAGATTTTTTAAGAATTTGTGCTATTTGTAGACGGCGGCCATGTTGGATTTCAGGCCAACTTAATTTCAACAACTTTGGAAAGGCTTCACCTAAGGACCATACAGTTTGCTGACCATTGGCCAATCGGTTCATGAGACGACGATGTTTAAAATCTCTCATAAAAGGATGACCTTTTGACCTTTCGTCTGCCATCTTGGACGACACAATCATCCGATTCCGACAAATATTGCACCAGAGCAATCGCCTCATCGATACCTTCAATTTAATATATGACATGAGCATATTCGGTAAAAAATAAAATTTGACCCCATGGGCCACGCCCATTTTTGACCCCAGGTTCACCATTTTAACACCTTTGAAAGAGCATTCTACATCGATCATTCCTACCAAGTTTCGTCGAAATCCGGCTGGCGGTTCATAAGAAGATTTAAAAAAAAATTGTGCTATTTTTAGACGGTGGCCATCTTGGATTAGCAATGACCTCCATTTTAACAAATCTGAAAAGGTTTCACCCATGGACAATAACTTTTAAGTTTTGCTACCATGGGCAAAGCGGTTCATGTGAAGAAGAATTTTGAAATCTCTAATATAATAACGACGTTTTGACCTTTCGGCGACCATCTTGGATGACATAACCATCAGATTTCGACCAGAGTGCAAAAATGCACCAGAGTGATCGCCTCGTTGATACCTTCGATTTGATATATGACATGACCATATTCGGTCCAAAAACATTTGACCCCAATTTGACCCCACAGGCCACGCCCATTTTTGACCCCAGGGTCACCATTTTAACAACTTTAAAAGAGCATTGTACATCGATCATTCCTACCAAGTTCTGTCGAAATCTGGTCGGCAGTTCTTGAGAAAAAAAATTCTGAAGAATTTGTGCTATTTTTAGATGGCGGCAATCTTGAATTACGTAATAACGTCATTTTAACAATTTTGTAATCCCCCTACCTAAGGACCATGACCATGAAGTTTGGTGACTATAGGCCCGATGGTTACCGAGGAGAAGACGTTTGAAAATGTTCACGGACGACTGACGACGGACGGCGAACACATTGCGGTAACAATAGCTCACATGAGCTTCGCTCAGGTGAGCTAAAAATAGAGATGATGACAAATACTCATATAAAGTTTCAAGCCAATCCAACTTATAGTAACAACGACAGTAGGTGGCAACAAGAGTGCCGAAGGTCACAATATACGCCCGTCGAGGCAAGGCCATGCAGTTAACAAGGGGAGATAAGTCACTGACAATCAATAGGGTTCTTGCCGTGATAAACTTGTACATTGAATTTGGTCACAATGTGTCAAAATAAATAGGCTTCTTCGTCTTGCCGTGATAAACATGTATACCGAATTTGTTTACGACAGGTGAAGTAGAACTTGAGTTATTGCGTGGACAAGGATACAGAGTGCGAAAAATAAAAATGGCCGCAAAGGGGACATAAGACATGGGAATTTTTTGAAAATTTGGTTAAAATCCGTCAAGTAAAACTCTAGTTATTGCGTGGACAAGCTGTGCCCGCCCACCCGCCCAAGATGAATACATAATACGTCCTGTTTTTTCAAATGGGCGTATAAAAAACATTAACACAAATCTCGGACAGACAGATGGACAGACGAACAAAGACTAGACAAACAGATGGTGACTGTATGTACCCCGAGTTTCCTGCCTGTTTTAGGGTTAATAACTCTCTAACTGAGACAATGAACCAAATGAGTGTTGACCCATCATTAATAATGCTAGCTAGCTTCATGAAACGCTATGTGAATAAATTATTGAGTTCAAATATTGATCAAATTAATTGTTGGAAGATTTTGATCTACCAACATATTATACCCGATACAATGTTGACCACTGTGGTTTAATATATTTAACCCATTACAGACGGGATACACTTTTAGTAGTATGAACCTTTTGAGAGAAAAATATCCCTATTTTCTTTATATATCCTTTGGAAAGTATATGTTGTTACCTCTCATTTGAACCGTCTCAACGAGACGGTTCAAATGAGTGGTAACAACATATACCTTTATCGATGAATGAACAAAATAATGAGATTTTTTCAACAAAAATCAGAGTATCCTCAGCATGAAATGGGTTAAACAAACAATATTCCATAAACTCTCATTCAAACCATTATACAATCACCTGCATTAATCTTGCGCAGGTTTATCAATGGGTTCTGAACATCTATTGGCAATGTTGACACGAAATCAAGCAATTGATTGTCTGAGCCTGAGCTGTAGCACAGCTCAGGCTCAGCCAATCAATCTGCTTGATTTCAAGCACACTATTCAAGTATTTAGAAATAAAGAAATGGATGAATATTGGTAAGATTAGCACAGGCGACAGTGTAGTATGCATGTACAATAGACAATCGACAAACGGACGGACACTTAGTTTTGTTTGTTTCTTTGCTAAGAAAATCCCAAATTTTCCTCATTTCTTCGATAAATATACATGTATGTTGTCACCACTTATTTGAACTGTCTCGCCGAGAAATAAACAAAATATTAGACTTTATGTCAACACAAAACATCGTATTCTTAGACTTCAATGGGTTAATCGTGTCTAAAGGTTAGACCACACCAATTAGTTTTACTATCTAATTTAACCGAATGCCATCCAATAAGGCCAGTCTCTCCTACTTTCACTATTCGTACGGATGCTGTGGGACCTACTTGTACATGACCTGCAGCCATTCTGTACTGGTTCTGCATGAATTAAACAATAGTTTCACTTACTCCTAAGAAAGAAAAATCCAACCTCGTCATATCCCTCAATATTGTTTAATTTTTTTGGCAACTCTGTTTACATCACGTGTTTCAGTGTTTTCTTTTAAATGCTACAAATATGCTGAAAACTGGTGTAAAAACACACCAAAATGTTCCTCAAGTGAAACTTGGTAGTAATGGATCAAGATTTGCAAGCAAACTGTGTATGTGACCTCAAAATGCCCGCACTATTTTTTTTATACCGGACTACTTCTGCATACCTCCTGGTCAATTTCGCGCCATTTGGTATCCTCTAACCTATAAACATCTATTAGAAATGTCAATCAAGAAATTAAATTGACTGAGCCTGCGCTGTAGCACAGCCCAGGCTCACACAATCAAGGTGCTTGATTTCAAGCACAATATTCATGTAATCTGCCAGTGGACTCAACAACAAGAGTTGTCAGAAGACAACGATGCGCGCCAGGTGGTTCTTTACTTTAATGAACATCAAGAAGAATCTGTGTGAAATAATAACAACACTGTGACCTTGACCTTTGGGGTTAGCGAGGGTCTGAGCACCATGGAATTGTCACAGCATGATATAAAATCATTACAGAAAGGCATGTGGGAAATACCAAAATGTTTGGTGAAAGGAAACAGAAATTATAACAAATTTCCCCCAACGTTAAGTTTCTGAAAGCACTGTGACCTTAACCTTGGGGTTAGTGATGGGTCTGAGCATCGTTGATTTGTCACAGCATGATAGAGAATCTTTAAAGAAAGGCATGTGTGAAATACGGACTGACTGACAGACGGACAGACAGACGCTGACTACGACGCCGTGGGGGGGGGGGGGGGTATGTCATAAGCACTCCTTTCTTCGAAAGGCGTGCAAAAAATGTGACATGACTGTAGAAATGTGGTTTATGGGATTTGTGACCAGTGTATCTCCTGAAAATGGCACACAACTGTAGCCTGATAACGATCTAGATTGCATGTTAGAAACATGATGGGTGTTTCATTGATGAACAATGGGTGAACGAACGGTGCAGATCCGGATCAGACTAGGCAGAACATCATGGATTTGTCACAGCATGATAGAGTGAAATATAAAGCAGTTAAAGCTCGTAACGAGCCGTCTCATCAGGATCTGCACTTTTTGAAAGTAATTTTAATATTTTTGAGAACAAAAACACCCCTTTTTCATAAATGGATGAATCGGAAAATTATTTTGTGACCATTGGATTGGTCGGATCATTAGTATATCACAGTCCATTCCAGTTACTTAGGGTTGAAAGGGTTAAGTTTGTGACAGACGGGATGGGATGTACATACGGGATGTATGGATGCTGGGAACACTATATGAATAACAAGTTGTCCGAAGACAACGAAGCGTGCCTGGTGGTGCTTTAGTTTAACCCATTACAGATGGGATACAATTATAGTAGCATGAAACTTTTGAGAGAAAACATCCATATTTTCTTTATTTCATCTCAAAAGTATATATTGTTACCACTCATTTGAACCATCTCGATGAGATGGTTCAAACGAGTGGTAGCAACATATACCTTTATGTAGAAATAAACAAATTAATGAGATTTTTTCCACAAAAATTATCGTATCCTTAGACTGAAATGGGTTAACAGATATCAAGAAGCTTTGTGAATTTGGACCAACGATAAGTTTGTGAAAGTGCTAAAATTGTGAACTTGACCTTGAGGAATGGTATGCCATAAGCACGGACCTTCCTTCGGAAGGCGCACTAAAAACTGAATATCTGTGAAATCATCCGAGACACAGTGCATCTGCAAAGATAGTGCATTTTACCTGTACATACACCAGGTGAACTGCCATGTAAACAATTTTAAAATAACTTGTCTGTATCTCAATATTTACAATAACATGTGCCCATATTGCGTGTGGCCAACCTATAAATTTTACCCCACCACAACTAAAACAAGCTTGCTGGGGCCAAGTGATATTAATGTACTTCTCGAGTATCATGCTCAAAATCAGAGATTGATTGATTGAGGCTGTGCTGTGCTCAGACTCGGTCAATCAAACAGCTATATTTTGCACACATTGCATGTGGCCAACATATAGATTTTACCCCACCACAACTAAAGCAGACTTGCTAGGGCACAGTGTTATTAATGTATTTCTCAATATTGTGCTCAAAATCAGACTCGGACTCAGACTCAGACTCGGCCAATCAAACTGCTTGATTACAGCAGGCTGGATCCAGTGATATTAATGTACTTCTCAAGTATCATGCTAAAAATCAGACCGTTTGATTGGTCGATTGGTTTGATTGCTCACCCTCAGCCAAACAAACTGCTTGATTTTGAGTACCAATTATGAATGTGCTCAAAAAGGCTTACCTTGCCAACACTGGGCACAACACATGGAATCTGGCTCACTTACCTGAAAATACAGGGGAGATAATTAACTCATTTTATTTAAATTCATTCAACTAGTGTCTGGAATGGAAGACTGTTTCTATTAGCGGTATAATATCAGGTCACAACAAAAGAACATTGTGTTTCATAAATGTGCTTCCAAGTGCAGTTATAGTGGAAACGCATTACAAAACTATCATAACAGTCTGTGAGAGCATATAGTAGGATAAAACACAAAGTACTTGGAATTTGATAAAATAAAATATGGTGTATGGTTGATATAGGTATATGTAGTTTTCAGTCCATAATGTGAAAACCTACATACTGTATATCATCTGTGGCACAGTGCCTTTAATTTTCAGATTAACCCATTAAATTCTGAATACATCTTTACAGGTATGAAATATTTCATTTTTCTTTTTCTTATTTCTCAATGAAAGTATCTGTTGTGACCACTGATTTAAACCGTCTCGATGAGACGGTTCAAATGGTGGTCCCGACCGACATATACTTCTAAGCACATATAAAGGCAAGAATTCCGCCATGGAAGCGGTGTTGACCGTAACATAGGCATGTGCTAAAGTATGCATCACAAAAACTGTCAGAGAAGTGCATGCTTAAAATACTAAAAAGTTCAAGGTCAAAGAAACTTTTTGACACAAAAAAAAATGGCTAAGTGTTTCCACAATCATGTGAAGGTCAACAAGGTCATGTTAATGGCGGCATGAGCGTTTTCCAAATGCTTACATGTATCAAGTATCCAAATATTGAAGCGATCAATCAAGGAATATTAATGTGATACGATGATGATGAAACTTGTACAAACTTTTTTTCCGCAAAAAATGTGAAGATTAAAAAGGTCAAGGTCATGTTAACGGCGGCATGAGGGTGTTCCGAATGATCACATGTGTCAAGTGCCCAAATATTGAAACAAAAATCGTCAAGTAATATTACAAGAATTCCGCGGAATCAAATGTCTCGCCTTGTTCCAGGTTGACCTTGACTCTGGGACCTTGACCTTGACCCTGGGGAATAGTCCTATATTCATCTACATATCATAGTAAAGGTATGAATAAAGTTTGATGACTGTAGCTGATAAGGTGTTGAAGTAATGACCATAACACGAAAACTTAACATTGAATGATGACGACGCCGGAAAAGCAAAACCAAAATTATACCATGATAAAGAAGATTATACAAACTGTTTGACGCAAAAGTGTTTCCGTAAAAATATGAAAGTAACTAGAAATGTGGCCTGTCGGCACACAAATGCCCCCGCTGGCAGCCAAAGAAAACGAGATATATTTGAAAACACAGAGGGCCAGAGAAGCATGGATCTTTGTGAAAGTGTTATTGTAAATAACTTTCAGAGCACACATAAAACAATAATAATAATAATAATAATAATAATAATGACTTTATTTAATGAGGGTAAAACATCAGTTGGTAAATCCAATCTTCCCTGAGGCCCTCTCTAACTACACAATATACATACTATACAAACATACATACATACTATGTACATTATAAACATGCATAAAATACTTGTGATTTACAATTTGGTCAAGATTAGACACTGGTGTTTAATAGACAAGCAGAAAGTTTAGAAGTGATGTTGCTGTGCATGCATGGTACCATTGCAAATACAGGTTTTTGAATGATACCAGACTTTGTGCTTGCCTTACTGTATCTGTGAGATTGTTCCAGATTCGAGATCCAGAGTAGGCTAGGGATTTTCGGAATATTTCTCTATGTGGCTTTGGTACATAAAGTAAGCTATTTACAGAAGAACGCAGATTTAGGTTATGGATTTCATGTGTATAAGTGAATTTATTTTGGAGATATGTTGGAGAAATTTTATTTAGAGATTTATACATTAAAATAGCCTTTTGCATCAAACTGCATCCAGCCAAGCTCTTTGAATAGTGTGGCTGAAGGAGTATAAATATCTTCATTCAGAATTAGCCTTGCCGATCGTTTCTGAAATTTTATTATTTGATTCAATAATTCATCACATATGCTATCATATTTGGTGCGCTACATATCATCAAAATCTGTCCGTTTGTTATTAAAGATTGTTGATTTTAAAGAAAATCTACTGTACGACCAAGAAAATAGTGCCCTGTGCCAACTTATCCTATGGCGTTTTGGTCTGTCTTGCTTTGTATCAAAAACTCTACATATACTATTCTCTATAGTTTTCACAGCTTTGGGCTCAGTTTATCAGTTAAATTCGGGAAAATACGAATCAATACATTTCGTGTGTATGAATACAGCAGCTATTATATTTAGTTCTCACAGTTAGGTAGCAGTGACCAGTTAGCCGCCAATTTTTTTCTGGGAGTTTCAAACAGTAATTTATTCTCGAGAAAACGCACTGATGGGAATGGGTTTGCACCATCACAATACATTTGCCTCTGGATGATGATTGAGAAAATATGCAACTTTCAGTCTCTAGTTCCGCAAGTGATCAGTTTTTGTGGAGATTGTATATTTCAGTACTTTCAGTACTTTAATTAGGTTTACTGGTGTCATTCTGATCTGACTGTAACTGAAGAAGTGGGGCTTATTGCGGTCGCGACCAGTCTAGAACCAGATCAGTAGCCGATTTCACCAACATTGCAAAGTATACTTATCTAGCAAAGTATACTTTGAGGGAGTGATCATTTATTTTTCTTGAATTGCATTATTTCACATAGAACTAACAACTGCATATATTTGATGATTAAAAGTATGCAGAATTATTATACTGAATTGATTACATTATCACAGCCAAATTGGCTGTGATAATGTAATCAATTCAGTATAATAAAAATTAATAAATTTATCCTAAAATTGAAAATTTCTCCCTCAAAGTATACTTTGCTAGAAAAGTATACTTTGCAATGTTGATGAAATCGGCTACAGATCAGCCTATACATCCTGAAGAATCTGCACTGCGTGCACTCACTTAGTGAACCATCTAGATTCTTATCAAACTGCATGAACATGCTAGCAGTAGCCGATTTCACCAAAAATGTGAAGCATACTTATCTAGCTAAGTATACTTTAAACGGAGTAATCATTTATTTTTCCCAAAATGCATTATTTCATGTAGAACTAACTTGATGATTAAAAGTATGCAGAATTATTATACTGAATTTATTACATTATCACAGCCAAAATTGGCTGTGATAATGTAATAAATTCAGTATAATAAAATTAATAAATTTATCCTTAAATTTAAAATTTTTCCTCAAAGTGTACTAAATAGCAGGATAAAGATACTTTGCAATTTTGGTGAAATCGTCTACAGATGAACTAAATTGACCACAAATGCCATACACACAGCCACAAATCAGGAGCTACACGGACCACAGTTGCTATAAACCAAATTTCTCCAGTCGCAGCCACAAATTAAAATGAGTATATTGCATGTCAGCAGATGGAGCAAATGAAGTAATTACTTGGACCTGCCACTCAGTAGACATAGGAGGATGTATCATGTGGTCCGGCCGACAGCCCTTGAGAAAACAAACAACGAAACCCTACCCTGGCTATGACGAAAGTGTTTCAAATCGGGTGAGAAAATGGACCTAACAACATTTTGAATGATCACAGGTCTTGTTCCTCTTGTAGGGATCGGCAGTGGCCTAGGAGATATGCCATTGGACTTCAATACTAGATGTTGCGAGTTCAATCCGTCTGTCGGATGAGACTAAGGTTATTTAAGGCCGGGCCAACGGGTTTGATTCTGTATTCAACCTGCTGCATTGGGGTGGTATCAGGCTATTTTCATATGCAAATGAGGCGTGATATTTTTTAATTATTTATACTAATTAAATGAGTCACCTGAAAAAATAATATTTTCGACTGATTACAAAGTATAATCATTTCACATCAAAAAATAAATACAGAGAATAAATAGTAATGTAAACACGGTTATCGCCCCTGATATCAGTGTGGAAATTTACGTCTGATATAAAATGTATAATAATGCCAATCAATACGTGGGGTAATGGTGAATGAATGTTTATTTTGCCAGAAAATGTCTCGGATGATGTCTGATATACAGAACATTTTGTGCCTACTAAGTATGTACATGTACCTTTAAATATATTGGTGTGGATGGTCTGACACACGAACAGGGGTAAAACTACTGTCTGCTTCACAAAACCTGCCCAAATTTTACAGTCATATAAACAATGCAAAAACAATATTTTTTTCGATAATATTAAATTTTATCAAAATTTAAGAATGAGCCTTCTTTTTATTTTGTGAAATTTGTTAAAACATTGATTTTATTACGAAAAATGAGTTCTCTATGGGGGAAAAAGAAGTGGAGAACCTGGAGGAGGAGTCGAAAAACGAAAAATTTTGGCAATCGATTCTGAAATCTAGCTAGCTAAAAAAACAAAAGTTACATTTTGAAAATCGGTCCACTATTTCTGAAATTAGAAAAATTTCCCCATGTTAAATCCCCATAGACATCTTCACTCTGTGAAGATATCTATCGGGATTTAACATGTGGAAATTGTTTTTTCGCAATAAAATCAATATTGGACCAAATATCACGAAATAAAAAGAAGGCTCATTCTTTAATTTTGCTAAAATTTAATACGATAAAAAATATCTATATATATGGTCGTAAGATTTGGGCAGGTTTCGTGAAACAAGCGCTATAATGATAAGGATGTACTATGTTGTCACATTTATTAAACTGAATTTATTACATTATCACAGCCATTTTGGCTGTGATAATGTAATAAATTCAGTATAATACCGAGTATATATGTGTCCACCAAGGGCATAAAAACAACATTAGGACTTTCCTCATATTAATTATTCTTGTTATTTTTACCTTCACACATTCAATCAGGATATAAGTTTGCTGGTGGTAACAAAAACTCAGAGGCAGAAATTGTAATTCTATTACGTCATCACACTTCCGGTCTCATATTAACTCTTTGCATGCTAGCAGCCAAAATATCCAAACGAATTAGGAGTATGTATATGTTTTATTTCTCTCTCTAAATATGTCTTGAAATTTTATTAGAATTGTGTCCTCCGGACACAATATTCGAATGAAATTCCAAGACATATTCATGACATTTATAAGGAGAAATAAAAGAAAATATAATGAATTGTCATCTGCTATTTTTGAACTATTTATAGCCCACAAATTTCCCAGCATGCAGAGAGTTAAGATGCACGCTAGCCGTGACGATATTGATCAGTGCGCTTCTGGTATTCATACCGATCGGACTCGGATGTGGTCCTATACAGCCGTGATAAGCGTACAGGTGTATTGGCCAATATTCCCAGTATTGGGAACAAATCAATACACATTGTGACATTTAGTCTCATTCACACGCGGTGTGAAAATAGTATACGGAATAAGCCGTATATATATATACATGTATTGACAATTATAATCGACACTGTCGATAAATAAAACAGTATATACGCTGGTAAATACATTTCGGAGACAGATTTCGATAGTTTATATCGGCCATTGTTTTGGCGTGGAGATTAATTTATCTATGCAAAAATTGCCACGTCACGAGTCACGTGACTATCAAAATGGCGTCTCAATGTTATTGAACCCGGAAGGGCCTGTTATGAGCAAAAACCCATCGGCAGATACGTCAGATACGACGAAACTTAAGCCAAAACAAATCAAAATGTTTGCGGACAAAAACAAGGGGCCGAACAAGGCAGCATTGCCAAAGGAATCTCCCGTGGTTGTTCCGTCTATATCTTGCCGAGATGACGAGTCGCCGCACCACACCCCCCAAGTATCCCATGCCCATGGGAATAAAGAGCTATTTAATATCCTCAGGGAGATGAACTCTAATCAGACCAAAACACGCGAGTCAATTGAGAAAGTGAATTCCAGAGTTGATTCATTGTATCAGCAGCTCAAGAATTATGATTATTATGAGGACTGTGAAAATTATGAAGGTCAAACTGATGAAACTGATTAGAGTGTGGAAGACGTGTGCGACATTTCTGTTGATGGTGAAAATGAACCCCCATCTAACAAGAAAATGGAGAACTCCGTGTTCAGAAATCTTTGTGATAAGTTCACTTGTAAAGAATCGGTTGATAACGAGGTCAATGAGGACCTCGCCAGTTTTGTGAATGTTTCATTCCGTGAAGGCGTGGCTGATGATGAGCAACTTGGTGAAATTGTGAAGAGTATACATAGGCCCCAAAATTGCGAATCATTGACATATGAGCATATGGAGTGTTCTTAAACCACAAACTCAAACTGACGATGTCAAGATGCAGTCCATGCAAAATTTAGTAGTTAAAGCTGCGACGAACGTAACCAAACTACTAGACAAAGGGGGTGAGACTCTCGACAGTGAAATGTTAGATTGGGGCACTAATACGCTGGGTTTGCTAAGCCAAACCAACAAACTTATCAACAACAAACGAAAAGAATGCCACAAACCAGACTTGGACCCAAAGTTTCACTATCTGTCATCACCAACATTTCCGTACACTGACAATCTCTATGGGGACGATGTTAATAAAAACGTCCGTGAGATTCAGGACATGAATCGACTGGGCCGAGATATTGGCAGGGGCATGTCTTTTGTTTGAGGCAGACGTCCATTTCGAGGCAGGCCGTTCAGGGTCCGAGGAAGGGGCCGCGGTGCTAATGGAAATGATTCTGAAGTGCTGTCAAAGAATGTTGTAAATTATTTCAAAGTGCTGTAAAAGCATGTTTTTGATGATAAAAATGGAAAATAGAAAATAAACAGCAGACGACAACAAAAATAAGATAGCAGTGTAAGGGTTAAAAAAGGATGGATTTTTTACATACAGATAGAGCATCCAGGACTTCAACATCGGAGGTCGTAAGTTCAATCCCAGCCTAGGCCAGAAAAGTACTTTCACAGTATTTCCATCTGACTAGTCTTTCGTATGAAACGTGAAACCGAGGGCCCGTCTCTAACCGTATGTGGCTGGGATGTTAAACCCTTTTACTTTTACTTCAAATAATAATTCCGCTAGTAGTATATTTACATTTTGAGCTCCATTTTAAATTTCATCTCTCCTGTTGGTGTGTTGGGATAAATAATATACATGTAACAAGAGCTGTAGGAGAACAGCATAGCTCAACTACGAGGTAGCTTAACAAACAAGGTTGCTGCGGCCTGCATAAAAACCTTAACCAAGGTTGACTAACAAACTTAACCAAGGGAAATTAAGTAAGTAATTCAAGGTTAAATGTAGGTCAATGACAGATATAGGTCAGGGGTTATTGATGTACATCACTAGGAGATGAAGTTTTCCAAGTATGTTTGCTGTAGGCCCAGGAGTATTACATATACAAGCTTGACTAAAAACCTTAACCAAGGGGAAATAACTAAGTAATCCAAGGATAAAAGTAGGTCAAGGTCAAATATAGGTCAGGGATTATTGATGTACATCACTAGGAGATGAAGTTGTCCAAGTATGGTTGATGTAGGCCCAGGAGTATTCCATATACAAGCTTGACTATAAACATTAACCAAGTAATTCAAGGTTAAATGTAGGTGAAGGTAAAATATAGGTCAGGGGTTATTGATGTACATCCCTATGAGAAAAAGTTATCCAAGTATGGTGTCTGTATGCACAATAGTATTCCATATACAAGCTTGACTAAAAACCTTAACCAAGGTTGACTAAAAACCTTAACCAAGGGGGATTAACTAATTAATTCAAGGTTAAATGTAGGTCAAGGTGAAATATAGGTCAGGGGTTGTTGATGTACATCACTAGGAGATGAAGTTGTCCAAGTATGGTTGGTGTAGGGCAAGGAGTATTCCATCTACAAGGTTGACTAAAAACCTTAACCAAAGAGAATTAACTAAGTAATTCAAGAGGAAATGTAGGTGAAGGTCAAATATAGATCAGGGGTTATTGATGTACATCCCTATGAGAAAAGGTTGTCCAAGTATGGTGTCTGTATGCACAATAGTATTTCATGTACAAGCTTGAGTAAAAACCTTAACCAAGGTTGACTAAAAACCTTAACCAAGGTGACTTAAGTAAGTAATTGAAGAGGAAATATAGGTCAAGGTGAAATATATATCAGGGGTTGTTGATGTACATCACTAGGAGATGAAGTTGTCCAAGTATGGTGGGTGTAGGGCCAGTAGTATTCCATATACAAGCTTGACTAAAAACCTTAACCAAGGGGAATTAAGTAAGTAATTCAAGAGGAAATGTAGGTGAAGGTCAAATATAGATCAGGGGTTATTGATGTACATCGCTATGAGAAAAGGTTGTCCAAGTATGGTGTCTGTATGCACAATAGTATTCCATGTAGAAAGCTTGACTAAAAACCTTAACCAAGGTTGACTAAAACCCTTAACCAAGGGGAATTAACTAAGTAATTGAAGGTTAAATGTAGGTCAAAGTCAAATATAGGTCAGGGGTTGTTCATGTACATCACTAGGAGATAAAGTTGTCCAAGTATGGTTGGTGTAGGGCCAGGAGTATTCCATCTACAAGCTTGACTAAAAACCTTAACTAAAGAGAATTAACTAAGTAATTGAAGAGGAAATGTAGGTGAAGGTCAAATGTAGGTGAAGGTCAAATATAGATCAAGGGTTATTGATGTACATCCCTAGGAGATGAAGTTGTCCAAGTATGGTGGGTGTAGGGCCAGGAGTATTCCATATACAAGCTTGACTAAAAACCTTAACCAAGGAGAATTAACCAAGTAATTGAAGAGGAAATGTAGGTCAAGGTCAAATATAGATCAGGGGTTATTGATGTACATGTACATCCCTATGAGAAAAGGTTGTCCAAGTATGGTGTCTGCATGCACAATAGTATTCTATGTACAAGCTTGACTAAAAACCTTAACCAAGAATTAACTAGGTTACCTTAACCAAGGGGAATTAACTAGGTAATTCAAGGTTAAATGTAGGTCAAGGTCAAATATAGGTCAGGGGTTGTTGATGTATATCACTAGGAGATAAAGTTGTCCAAGTATGGTTGGTGTAGGGCCAGGAGTATTCCATCTACAAGGTTGACTAAACACCTTAACCAAAGAGAATCAACTAAGTAATTCAAGAGGAAATGTAGGTCAAGGTCAAATATAGATCAGGGGTTACTGATGTACATCCCTAGGAGATGAAGTTGTCCAAGTATGGTGGGTGTAGGGCCAGGAGTATTCCATATACAAGCTTGACTAAAAACCTTAACCAAGGGAATTAACATCCCTATGAATTACATCCCTATGAAAAAAGGTTGTCCAAGTATGGTGTCTGTATGCACAATAGTATTCCATGTACAAGCTTGACTAAAAACTTTAACCAAGGTTGACTAAAAACCTTAACCAAGGGGAATTAACTAAGTAATTCCAGAAGAAATGTAGGTCAAGGTCAAATATAGATCAGGGGCTACTGATGTACATCACTAGGAGATGAAGTTGTCCAAGTATGGTGGGTGTAGGGCCAGTAGTATTCCATATACAAGGTTGACTAAAAACCTTAACCAAGGCGTGACGCCGACGCCGACGCCGACGCCGACGCCGACGCCGGGGTAACAACATAAGCTCTACTTATTCTTTGAATAGTCAAGCTAAAAATAAGATAGCGGTCTAAGGGTTAATTATCTGGAACTGTTAGCAGTTTGCCATTCATTGAAAGCCTGTTGTAAACACTGCAACAACATTCATGTTCAGATAAAATCTGACAATACATGTACTGTGGCATACATAAATCAAAGTACTGAAAGTACTGACTGGCGGGAGACAAGTAGCCACTTGTGAATTTGCATACTCAGAAATTCCATGCTAGAAATATATTCGATGTTGATTATTGGATGTACAATCTGCAAATTTGGAGAACTTGATCAGTTACTGGTGTTTGTAAAATACAGCCTGCTCTAAACACAAATAGGTTGATGAAGCAAAGGTGCTTTATGAAAATCGCCCGTAAACCACAATATGAAAAAGAAATGGCCTTCGACGTCGCATTGCGACTGTGTGGTACACGATACGGGGGGCGTCTCAATAACAGCAATTTGTTCTCTTCAAAAGTAAAGTTGGGCATGCCAACTATTTTACACATAATGTTGAGCATTGCCGTTGCTATTAATAACTTGCTTTCAGTTCACTCGCTGACTTTAAATGTCACCGGACTGTTGTTAATTGCGAACGCAAATTGAGACGTCCCCCGATGAACAGAGAGCCACTTCCGAAAACGGGGGGTGTCTCAATAACAGCAATTTGTTCTCTTCAAAAGTAAAGTTGGGCATGCCAACTATTTTACACATAATGTTGAGCATTGCCGTTGCTATTAATAACTTGCTTTCAGTTCACTCGCTGACTTTAAATGTCACCTGACTGTTGTTAATTGCGAACGCAAATTGAGCCTATTGAGACGTCCCCCGATGAACAGAGAGCCACTTCCGAAAGTAGACCCGTGCAAACGGCCAGAATCACGATCCCAATAGCGTGGAGACAGTATGTCTCCCGCCAATAAAATGGGTGGTTGTAAATCACATAACAATGATTTGGCATTTCAATTCTGGTGCTGGGGCCGGTTTCACTAAACTTCTTACAACTAAGATGTTCGTAAGTACAACATTATGATAGTCCGTAAATTTCACATTAACAATGTTTACTTGTAAACAATTATTATACCCACTTTTTTGTAAAAAAAAATGGGTATATTGTTTTCGTCACGGGTGTCCGTCCGTACGTCCATCCGTCCGTCCGTCGTCCGTCCATCCGTCCGTCCGTCCGTCCGTCCGTCACGTTTCTTGTAACTCGAAAAACTTTTTCACCTTCATACTTACGCGCCTGATATTTGGTATGTAGCTTCGTTATCATGTGCAGATGCGCAAAGTGAATTCGGATTTTTGATCCGACCCTCCATCATGGATTATCTCCCCCTTTCGGACTCACAATTTCCCATTTTTTCCTTGTAACTCGAAAAACTTTTTCACCTTCATACCTACGCGCCTCATACATGTGTTCTTATCATGTGCAGATGCGCAAAGTGAATTCGGATTTTTCATCCGACCCTCCATATGGATTATCTCCCCCTTTCGGACTCAGAACTTTTTTCCTTGTAACTCATCACTTCACCTACGCTCATGCTATGTATTCGTTAGCAAATGTGCATGCGCAAAGTAATTATTTTTGATCCGACCCTCCATCATGGATTATCTCCCCCTTTCGGACTCAGTTTCCCATTTTTTCTTGTAACTCGAAAAACTTTTTCATCTTCATACCTACGCGCCTCATATTTGCTATGTAGCTTCGTTATCATGTGCAGATGCGCAAAGTGAATTCGGATTTTTCATCCGACCCTCCATCATGGATTATCTCCCCCTTTCGGACTCAGAATTTCCCATTTTTTCCTTGTAACTCGAAAAACTTTTTCACCTTCATACCTACGCGCCTCATATTTAGTATGTACCTTCGTTATCATGTGCAGATGCGCAAAGTGAATTCCCATTTTTTATCCGACCCTCCATCATGGATTACCTCCCCCTTTCCGACTCAGAATTTCCCATTTTTTCCTTGTAACTCGAAAAACTTTTTCACCTTCATACCTACGCGCCTCATATTTGCTATGTAGCTTCGTTATCATGTGCACATGCGCAAAGTGAATTCGGATTTTTTATCCGACCCTCCATCATGGATTACCTCCCCCTTTCGGACTTAGCATTTGGGGAAAGTATTGCGATGGCGCGCCATCGACTTTTTCTAGTTGGAATTACATTTATTGAGCATAGGCTGCATATGCAGCCTATGCTCAATAGATGTAAATCCATGAATTGAAATTTCCAGACGATCATAAATTTGCACTTACAAACATTTTAGTTGTACGAAGTTTATAGCTATCTGCAACACGTGCCAGGATGTGAAAACATCTCAGATCATGGTTCGAGACATTTCACGGAGAACACAGAGTGGAAATTACATGAAGATGTTTCTTCTATGGTTACAGGCATCTGGGGAGAGCCATGCATGCATTAACATGTTTACGTCGAGGAGAAACAAACAACTACAGAAATATGCAGAAATGTGCTTCCTTCGGAGGTTATTGGAAATTACTACAGAAATATGTTTCGTGGAAACCAGATGCAGATGCGATGCATATAGATGCTTTTTCACTTGACTGGTCTAGTTCTTATTTCTATGGGTGATTGCTAAGCTGAGAGAAGACGGGGGCCACTCGGCCCCCGTCTTCTCTCAGCTTGGCTATCGCCCTCGCATCATGGTAGCGCCGCTCATACAAAGTTCCTACAGGCCCATTAATTAAGTAAACCTGCTGCTTTGTCATATCACGCAAACTATCTATCAATACTTTTTCAGGCGACTTACAAATACAATAAGGGTCAGAAATACGATACAGGTACGTTTCCCCCATCAACCAAGTACCTTGCAGGAGACGAATTCACATAAGCATAAACGCTAGTTTTCTAATCCTGTTCTCAATTTTATGTATAAATATATATCTCACTTTGAAATATATTGTTTAAACTAAAGGACCTAATGCAAGGGTGTTGCCAGCTTTTCAGAAAGTGGGGGTTCGAAAATGAGAAAATCCTATTATAAAGTGCAATATAAAACAGAAAAGTCATTCAACTAATCGATGACCGAAATTTAACCTATCCAAATCTCACAAATCGAGATATGAGCAAACATTATTTTTGATTTTTTCAATTTTCAGTTAAAAAATGATGCTGGCTCAAAAGGGGTGGGGGCAGGGGTTCCGAACTCCATGAACCACCCCCACCCCTGCAGACGCCCTTGCCTTGGTTCCCTCCCATTTTTACAACCATATTTATCATGTTTACTATCGGTGTTTCAAGAATCGGGTTGTATAGGGTAAACCAGGATTGTTTTAACCACACCTATGCAACCTGATACTAGAAATACAAGTATTTATGCTTCTAGTATTGGATTGTATAGGGTTAACCAGGATAGGTGTGGTCATTGCCACTGATTGTTCTAACCACACCCATGCAAGCCGATATAGCAAGTATTTATGCTTCTAGTATTAGATTGTATAGGGTTAACCAGGATAGGTGTGGTCATTGCCACTGATTGTTCTAACCACACCCATGCAAGCCGACATAGCAAGTATTTATGCTTCTAGTATTGGATTGTATAGGGTGAACCAGGATAGGTGTGGTCATTACCACTGATTGTTCTAAACAAACCCGATGTAACCTGATTTTTCTAATAACACCTATACAACCCTATACTAGAAACACAATTATTCGTGTTTCTAGCAGCGCTCCAGATAAGGAATTAGTAATTGAGTATTGTCACTCCATCATTTCTGAAACAATTGGGTAAAATAAAATCACATTGCTGTTTACACATCAGCAGACAGCAATTATTGAATAGTTTGCTTCTAAATGAAACATCTCTTGGCATTTCATTAGAATTGTCTCCTTGGAGACAATTCTAATGAAATACCAAGATGTATTTTCATGGAAAAATAAGAAAAACATGCTATATGTGGTCGGTTTATTGTTTTCTACAGCACCGCAATTTTGTATTGCTTTTTGATACTCACTACTTCTGATTTCAATTGGGTTTTTGGCAATTTTAATTGGGTATTTAAGCAAATACGCAGCTTATCTGGAGCTCTGTTATAGTATCGCATTGCATTTGGTGCTCTGATTAATTTAATTAGATAAACAAGTGTAGAGGATTATGTGGACAGACGACTGTAATACCAAATGTCCTTCCTATATAATTGTGGACGGTGGTGCATACAAATATCATCAGTCCAGATAAGGTGCGTATTTGCGTAAATACCCAATTAAAATTGCCAAAAACCCAATTCAGAATTGAAATCAGAAGTAGTGAGTATCAAAAAGTAAAGGAAAATGTGTGGTATCTTTATCATGCTACAGAAAACAATAAACAGACCACACATATAGCATATTTTCTTATTTTTCCATGAAAACACATATTGGTATTTCATTAGAGACAATTCTCATGAAATACCAAGATGTATTTTCATTTAGACGCAAACTATTGAATAAGTGCGGTCTGCTGATGTGTAAACAGTAGTGTGATTCTATTTTATACAATTAACATTTTGAAAGACCCAATTGCTTCAGCAATGATGGAGTGAAAATACTCAATTACTAATTCCTTATCTGGAGTCCTGAAATATTGCATCTCAGACGACCATGTATCGTGGATCGTTCATCAACAACATGGGACGATGGTTGTATAAAAGAAACCAGGACCGGCAACAAATTTATACGCAGGGTTAGGTTGCTAGTATCAGAACATTTTTTTTAGACATAATGTGTTTATTGCAACCATAACAAGAACTGGTGGCATCATTAGCCTGGCAGCCTTAAACAAAAATATCCTCAGTAACCTTGACCTTGGGCGGTCAGACGTGGGTCGTATGCAAAACAAAGCAGCATCCCTAGACACACATTGTGGCCAAATACTATCAAAATCGGTGAAGTGGTTGACGAGTTGTTGAAAAAAAAGGAAAAAAATTTGCCCTTACAAACAAGGTTAACGTAAGTCCTCAGTAACCTTGACCTTGGGCGGTCGGACGTGGGTCGTTTGCAAAACAAAGCACCATCCCTAGACACACATTGAGGCCAAGTATTACCAAAATCGGTGAAGCGGTTCATGAGTTATTGAAAAATGAAGTTGTTACTAACGTACGTACATGGACTAATGCTATATCCTCTCTTGCCTATCAGCAAGGGGATAACACATATCTAATTCACTAACAGCGTATCCTGCTCAGACTGCACAGATGTGCAGGCAAACCTATGGTTTCAGTGGTCACACATTCATGAAGCCCTCTTTTGCTGTTGGAAGGATAGGCAGGGCTCCAGATAAGCTGTGTGTCTAAAGCGTACTATACCCCCTGATTTCAAAATAATTGCGTATTTTACTTTCACAAATGGATTATTGATTTTTTTCATTACTAAAGAGGGAACAAATGCTAAAAAAAATATAACAAATTTAAACATTCACTTAATTGAGCTACAAAAAGCAAAGACTGTTTGCTTTTTGCAGCTCAATTAAGTGAATTTTCAACTTTATGACAGTATTTTCACTACTCAATTTGAAAATCAATGCATATTTTCACATTGCAGTGCGTATTTTGTACTCCCACTTTTGATAACCAATGTGTATTTAGCTAAAATAATTGCGTGAAATACGCCAATACGCACCTTATCTGGAGCTCTGATAGGTTTGAGTCAACAAGATCTACTTCATAACAATTACATTGCAATATTAGATTATCACAGTAAATTGCTTGGACCCCATAGTGTCTCCTGCCATATGTGGCTGTGGCTGTGACTGTAGAAATGGGGCTTATGGGCTTTGTGACCAGTGTAGCTCCTGATCAAATAGCAGATTCCTGGGTCCCGTTTCACTAAACTTTGTACGACTAAAATGTTCGTAAGAGCAAAATTATGATAGTCTGTAAATTTCACATTAACACTTTTTTCTTAAAAACAATTATTGGATTTACATTCATTGAGCATAGGCTGCATATGCAGCCTATGCTCAATAAATGTAAATCCATCAATTGAAATTTCCAGACGATTGTAAATTTGCACTTACGAACATTTTAATCGTACAAAGTTTAGTGAAACGGGCCCCTGTATCCTGACAATGATCTGTATTGCTTGATAGAAGCATTATGGATGTTTTATTGCTGGACTGGCGAACAGTGCAGATCCTAATCATACTGTGTGGATGCACTGATCAGGAGCTACACTGGTCGCAAAACCCATAAGCCCCATTTAGTCACAGCCACATATGTGAACAAGTCTTCAGAAGGTCTGGCCATGGGTATTTAAGACAAACAATCGACATGACTCTATTGTAAGTCAGAGGTTGGTAAGTGATTTGAACACCCCTGCAGACAATATGGAAAATTATTTCTAATTTTAGTTTTTATTATTCATACTCACCTGAATGGTTGCAAACTGATAGGTTGCTATGAAATCGTCCTAATAATAAAAATCTGCCTACTCTAATCACTCAAATAACCCACCATAGACCATTCCGCTCTACCCACAGCCAATTGGCTAGTCCGCTATTTAGACTCCTCCTATTATTGTTAGGTATACAGCTTCAAAAGTAAATCATTTCCATATGGAAATGACACTGCTAGATAAAAATAGCCTGAAGTATACTAAGTAGGGAGAAGATAAAACCATCAAGCGGGGACGGGAGGAGGGTCTACCTTACCATTCAGGTGAGTATGAATAATAAAAACTAAAATTAGAAATAATTTTCCATTTTTATGTCTTCAAACTAACCTGAATGGTTGCAAGAATTCGTAGTGATGGTGGGAGGTATTCTCACTACTCATACTCGACCGGAATGGTAAGGCAGATTAAAAACCCTCAAAACAGACAAAAATATATGGTCTAGGTACACACTTGGGTGTTACCTATATAGTAATAACATGGTCTCACCCTAGAATCATAGGGGAGCCCAAAGCGGGCCCCCCCCCCTTTTCTACGAAGTAGAAGAGAGGTGGATAAAGACAAGCACCACCACGCTAGTCTTGTAGACTGACTCGTAGACTCCAACCTGCTATACTTGGTAAAAAACGCCGGAGAATACTCAAAGTATAGCTGCTGCTACCAGACGAAGTCTGGCGAATGTAGTCGCCCGCACTCTTCACACGCCATAACTCAACTGAGATAAACTGAAAGTCTATACATAGTCACATGACGACACAAGACTCGTACATATCGAGAACACAGTATAAACGCCCTAAGCACTAAGGTCATCCTAACAAGCAAGTGCTGAGGAGTTAAACTGGTCCCTAAAGCCAGATCAAAACCTATACCAGGATTTGACACTAACTTTTGGCCCAGGGATTCCGCAGCATGGACATCCCTATTGTTACATAATGTTGAATGGGATTTTCTTGAAAATGCAGTGATTCCTCCTACAAAACAGGGATCCTCGGGATCTCGGGACACTGCGAGTGTCGACCATTGTATACCTATAAACCCATGTATAGTAGACAAAGAGAATAGAATCATTAACCCAAAGTGAAACACTATCCTTTGCAACAACACTGCTACAAACTAGAAAGGTAGCCTCGCCCTAATTGAAACATGTACAAAACAATGCCTCCTGGGCCAGCGTGATGAACCGTAAGAACCATAGATCACCACAGATCCCCGTTCATCAACAAAGGCAAGTGGAGTTCATCGAGCGGAGAGTCACACTTACCAACCCCCAGGATTCCACTGGGACTGTAAAAACAAAAAACCGAATAATCGGGTAATCAGAAAAAATCGCAGACTATCGCGAACAGGTAGATCCAAACAGCCTCCTAAACTTGATGCTACCGGCTGATAAACCCACAACTGCACCCGCTGCTACTAACGGACCCAGTTCTTAAACATCTCCCTGAGATGTCAACCCCATGTCGGTCACATGAGGAACATGGAGAGAAAAGGGGGTTACTTTCCGGAACACCACATATGTATTCCGGAACAAAAATCAGTACTCACTTATATGCATAAAATAAGTTAAAAAATAGCCTTGGCCCAAGTTTCGGCTACCATGAGCACTCCGAATATCTACAATAACACTGATTGCAAGACGCAAAAACATCACCGCGCTGTGACAGGACCAATCTGGGCCATGTCTCGCTGAAATCATAGATGAACAGAAGTGTTGTCCTAACTTCTTCCGATAAAACAATCCACAAATAAGTTGGCTGCGCGCTTAGATCAGACATTATACGAATTACGTGATGAATAATCAATATCTCTGAGCGCTGGAATATCAAATGGTAATCGCCTAGACGAGAATGATAACTGGTAAATAAAACAATAGGATTATTGGCAGAATTTATTTAAACGAAATAATAATATCCAGATATACCCGCGCCGATCAAAAATCGTACTTTAATAGTAATCCGTACTACCGTCTATCTAACGTATTTCCCGGAATAAATACGGCAAAAATCGTAACAGTTGGCAGTTACGCATCTCCTGCCAGTGCAGAGAGCGATCATAGAAGAAGTTGAGACTACATGCACCTCGTGCATTTATGGCCTAAACAACTCAGCTGCAGAACCACTTACTGTAGAATAAACTCAAGTAAAGGCCCTATCTATCCAACGGAAGACAAAGGATTGCGATACCTCCCGTTGGCTTAAAATTGGTAATAAAAAACTTTACGGTCGGACCGGATGTCCTAATTCTTCCGAACCTAATGCTTCATCGCACGGACTGGACAGAAAGTGTGAACCACTGTCGCTGACAGACGTGACGGAGGGAGGCCCGCCAACCACAACTGATTCCAGATCATGTGAGAAGGGATAAAGTATCTGAGGGAGAAATCTCGGTCATAGGAGAAACTGCTGATGTGCAAACAGCAGTGTGCTTCCATCTAACACAATAAACATTTTGAAAAACCCAATCGCTTCAGAAATGATGGAGTGACAACAGCATGTATTATATACAGTTGATACGCGTTATGTCGACATTGCTTACATCGATATACCTGCTTATGTCGATATACGCTAGTGGTCCCGGCCGAACTGCTATATAACTCATACATTACATACCTGATATATCGATATCGGAAATGTCGACATTTCGTTTATATCGATGTGGAAAACAAGTCCCGATGGTATAATAAATACACATTATACTGTAATATCGATATTCAATTTGAACAGCGGGCGTCGTAAAGTCTGGTCAAACTTAATTGGCACAGGTAAGTTTTTTCACACATACAAAGTGATCAAAACATGCCGCCGGTAACCGTGTTACAATCGCGGAATACCGTCAAAGCCAACCACGTAAGCCGTGGTCAACCAATTAACGACAGTGTGACGTGAAATCACAAAAATACTCTTGTTAATAGCCAATTATATGCCTGACATGAATCGATCCGTAAATGCCATAATCATTAACGGACGCTTGTTATAATAATTACAATTGAGTGAATTACATGCGATCTTATAAACACGAACATTTGGTATCTCAAATCACTTCCTTAGCAATGTCCAACATGCAGTACATGGGTCCGAAGTTATACTGGAACGAGTAAATTGAAAAGTCGAATCGGTACGTGGGCGCAAACAGTGGAAAAAATAAAACCGACGTTTGAGCCTTGCCGCAACAAAACCACAAATGGATACCCCCATCCGGACAAGATAGCACTGGACACCAACGGATGCAGAAGCCATTCCGTCAGAACCGGAGATGACCGCAGAAACCATAACACCTGTCCGTGCAGAACAGAATCCGCCGCTGTCAACCCCCGGAACACTGCCAAAAGCTAAAACATGTTGATGTGTCCCTGAGTTACCTGCACTGACCACCAACACACCGATGTAGGGGCTCCAATGAACCCCCCAGCCTTCTCACGAAGCGTCTGTGGACAGAAAGCGAGTAGGAGGAAGGTAACACTATGGGAAATCCCTGTAGGAACCAGACCTCCACTGCCCACCATCTGATACAACGTAGGAAGATGGTGATCCTAGGCAGAGACCGATCCAAAGGATCGGGGTGCGGCCTCCATAGCCCTAGTAAGTAATACTGGAGGTCGCAAACATAACCTTCCCTATTCTGCACCCGAAAGTCCAGGAGTGCAGAAATTTCCTAGCTGACAGAGAACCTCTGACCAGTACCCGGACACTAAAACAAGATGCCACGCACCCTGTCCAAAGGTACTATGATGACTGATAGATCGGTCAAAAAGCTCATTCCCACCTAAGAAAAATCCTGTGTGGGAACCAACTACGACTACTCTAGATCTAAAAGACACAAAACTCGGAAACAACTAAAACTTCCGAGAGCATCTGCGGAAGGGCACGTGGAAGTACGAGACCCGCAGATCTATGGAAACAACCCAGTCTACCGGGCAAATGGCGCTCCGACCACGTCCCGAACTTCCTCTATAGCACTATACTTCAAGAGAGAGACTCTACTTAACCCTTGAAAATACCCCCGTCAGGGGAAACGACCCCACAGGAGGTAGACAAGAAGGAGCAGCAGGAGGGACCATCGGTACCGTAGCTGCCCTTTAGCCGTTCGATCGCACAATTATCAGAGGTCAAAAGAGGCGAACGAAGCAAAAATATGGCCGTTCAAGAAAAATCGCCGACTGAAGCACTGCGTCCAGAGACGATGAATCATACTGATTCAAACATAAATCGAAAGTTGGCATAGCCACAATCGACTTAACAGCCTACACCCATGCCTTCGCAAACGCGAACCAGGACCAGGAGCCGAAGATATCCCAAACGCTGCGGCGTCCTTGTCCAGAAACGGAGATCTCAAAACCATATCGCATAGAGGGGCATGTAGAACTTAGACCCCAGTGTGGCGATCAAAGTTTTGGGCACTAGGAACCCCGCAGTGGCCAAATCCTACCTAAAGCTCCCCAATGTACGTAACAAGAAGCCCTACTGTAGGAGAGAAATTAAACAACGACAACTCCGGCAATTCCACCACCACCGAATCAGCCTCACAACAGCCATCCGAGGAAGTACCCATATGGGAGGCTCCACTGGCAAAACCACCAGCTGTGAAAGAGCCGACAAACCCACTAAGTACTAGGACTTAGACAGGAACTCCAGAATCTTAGCCAACTGAACCATCATAACTGTATCGTGTGTCGAGTCCTGAATATAGACTGGGAATTCGAACTCATATACACTCGAATAAGGAGCAGGCCAGACAAGTACGGAGCCAAAGCACCACGGCGTCCAATACCACCTCGACCGTCTCCTCCGAGAGCGGAAGAGCTAGATCTCGAGGAGCCGGATACAAAAACAAAATATGTACACATGATACGAACCCACAAACACCCCGGTCAGAAATGGTTGCTACCCCGGTGCCCGGCACCGGTGCCTGCCCGGTGCCCGGTGCCCGTAACACAAAACCGGCACCTCTCCTGCGAGAGTTAGGGTACGTTGTGACCGGGTGAATGTGATCAACACCTGCCGCAGCAACCCTAGACTGGCAGTCCTCTACCACATACGTGGAATCTGATTCAACAGAACTGTACTGTATCGTTCCAAATAGTATATGTACTGCCCAAGCTAGTACTACATGTAGAAACCCTCGAAGAACTAACCCAATCCTGACCTACGACGAGATCGACTCCTCGACTTACGTGAACACGTAGAACGAAGACCAACCGAAGACAAGAACGTCTTCCTACCGGAAGCAGCAGGCTGTCCAGGGAGAGTCTGGTGCCCGGTGCCCGGTGTTAGACCGGTGCCCGGTAGCTGCCCGGTGCCCGGTGGCTGCCCGGTGCCCGGTGCCCGGTTCGGTGACCGGTGCCCGGTTCGATGCCCGGTGCCCGGTGCCCGGCCCGGTGACCGGTGCCCGGTGACATAACCGGTGCCCGGTGCCCGGTGCCCGGTGACATAATGCCCGGTGCCCGGTGACATAACCGGTGCCCGGTGCCCGGTGCCCGGTGACATAACCGGTGCCCGGTGCCCGGTGCCCGGTGCCCGGTGACATAACCGGCGCCCGGTGCCCGGTGCCCGGCAACATAACCGGTGCCCGGTGCCCGGTGCCCGGTGCCCGGTGCCCGGTGACCGTGCCCCGGTGCCCCGGTGATATAACCGGTGCCCGTGCCCGGTGCCCGGTGCCCGGTGTCCCGGCGCCCGGTGCCCGGCGCCCGGCGCCCGCGCCCGGTGCCCGGTGCCCGGTGCCCGGTGCCCGGTGATATAAATCCGGTGCCCGGTGCCCGGTTGCCCGGTGCCCGGTGCCCGGCGCCCGGTGCCCGGTGCCTCCGTGACCGGTGCCCTGCCCGGTGCCCGTGCCCGGTGCCCGGTCCCGGTGCCGGTGCCCGGTACCGGGCGCCTCTACTGAGAGAGGCTGGGTCAGCTTCAATCCGGGTGATATATTATCAAGAACCGGCCGAAAACACCCTTGTGATAGGTATAGCTCTATGGGAACCGGGTGATATGAGATCAGTACCGGACCCAGCAGCCCAGTATCCCCTGCATGGATCACCGGCCTATCACCTGAGCAAAGTTTCGAAGTCAGAGAACCTGACCGAACTTTTCTCGGAACCAGATCCCCACGATGGGGGATCCATCTGGCACACCCTCCGAAGCCTTACCAACCTCGGAAGGCCCCACCGCTCCCAAGAGCTGGAAAGCGGCCACAGACTACTTAGAACGTGAGATATGGGTCCTACGATACCCATCCTTACCCCACGTCGTATCCGTCCAACGGACAGACAACTCACATGGCCTCTCCTTGCAACACCCGCCACAGGCATAAGCACCTGTCCTTATGGGTGTCCCACGGAGAAGTCATGTGCCCACAAGCAGAGCGTGATTGCGGCATGCTAACCGGTATTGTAATACAAAACCCGATAGAATACCCCGCAATACGCTACAAAAAATGTGTCACGGGAACGAATCTACTAAGGGACGAACCCGTTAGGGTACGAAAAAACGTACACGCGAACCGCGAAAATACGTGACACAGAATAAAACACAGTGAAAAAAACCCCAAAAAAAACGCAATGGAGAATAATCACGCAACACGAATGAGTGATAGTAATACGTATTGAACAATATGAAATGACAAATAAGGTACAATACACGGCAGAAATTCAAAATTCGAACGAAATTATGGGAGATACAAAATATACCTGCACCCAGATAGCGTCCTAAAAATAATAGGAGGAGTCTAAATAGCGGACTAGCCAATTGGCTGTGGGTAGAGCGGAATGGTCTATGGTGGGTTATTTGAGTGATTAGAGTAGGCAGATTTTTATTATTAGGACGATTTCATAGCAACCTATCAGTTTGCAACCATTCAGGTTAGTTTGAAGACATAAAAAGCATCTATATGCAAACCTGGGCACAAAATAGTTTGTGATTCAGGATCAACCACACACGCTGTGCAGCTATGGTCATTTGGTGACACGCTGAATACCTGCTGAGAAAAGAGACCTTACGACGGCGACCGTAGCCCACATCAGTCTACACATTTGCGCAATTTGATCAGGGGATACGTTGGTCGCCATTCAAGCAATATAACATTATTATTGTCACCGACTAGCACGCTTTGATCAATATATGGACCAAATAACTACAAATGGTGGTGAGAATCTGTACTGGTCACTCATACATATAATGTTACATTTTTCAGCAGTGGGGATTATGAACGGAGGGGATTATGAACGGAGGGGATTTCGAGTGTTTCCTGTTACATACAAATATCGTTTTATCAACCAGCGACGCACGCGAGTAGCGAGATTGGTGTAGTCTGATATACATGTACTTTTACTAAAGGGTTTAGACCAAACATTCCCATTAAACACGTCTTTAATTCCGAGAGGTATGAATTAAAGGCGGCCGATCTTTACGTTTTCCTTCTCCAGGGACTTTCCAAACAAATTCCCACTGCACCTGCCCCTCTACTCAGACAAGGAATAGGTGCAGTAACATTTCAATCGTTGGCATTAATTTTGCCGATTCGGACATCTTCGTTGGGCTATCAAATGGATAAATGGATGATGATAAACAAATACACAAATTAGTAGTTGACGTATAGACGAAATATGTTAACAGAAAGACTGATGGAAGACATGACTAAAATGTAATAAATGTAGAACATTGTTAAAAATGAAAATATAAATTCATACCTGGCGCTAGTTTTCTTTTCAGTATAACAATTATATTATTTTTGTATAAACCCCCGATTTGTTTTCCAGACGACTCGACTCATATGTACAACTTGGTTCAGAATGTGCAATTAAAACTATTTTTCATTATGATCTGTGCATTTGTGAGGCACAGTGCATTTTTATTCGAGCGCTAGCGAAGAATTATACAACCAACATCTAAATTTGAGGTTTTACAGCTTGTATGCAAATGAGGTTTATATGTCTGTCGCAACACATATTTTGCGGGTTGAACTAGTTAAAAACACGGGTTTTACGCCATAAAATAGTTCTAACAACTTAGCTTGATCACCTTTTCAGTGTGATAAATGTTTTTGTAGTCTAAAGCGGCCCGGCCCGGCCCGGCCCTCACATATCGGCCGCGGCGCCCGCGCAACTCCTAAAACAGGCCAAAAATGGCATTTTTGCGAGGCGTCCGGCCGATATGTGAGGGCCGCTTAAGGGTGCGACAATTAACCGCCACCCTCAATTATTCGTGATTCGTAACTCCATGGTTCGGTGTACGAATACAATCTTCGGTTTCGGCTTCCATTCTCAGAAATCTCTATCATTTTTGATTTTCCAAAAATCTATTTTTAACTCAACTCATCCTCCCCCATGTCAATTCGGCCCAGAACGAGCACTAGTGATACTTTATATTGTTGATTCCATCTAATCATACTGATGTCAATTCATGTTTACGTGATCCGAGATGTTACGGGAATTTAATTTTTGAACACCCCTCATAAATGAATTGTATAACTGACCAACCAATAATAGATACAGTAATGAATATGCATCACGTGCATGTACATTTGTATACACTGCGTGAGACTACGAGAGGCCCTTCGATTACAAACATATTCGATACATGTCAGAGCTCCAGTTAAGGTGCGTAATTTGGAGGTAAATTTCTTATTTCTCCATCAAAAATGGCAAGTTGGGAGTGCTTTAGAATCGTCTCAATGAGACGATTCTAAAGGACTCCCAACTTGCCATTTTTGATGAAGAAATAACAAAATTTCACCCCAAGTTGGTCAAATTACGCAGCTTAACTGGGGCTCTGTATGTATGGCTGGGTGATTATCAATTTGTCAATGTTTTGAAAAGGAACTGTTGAGCGTAAATGTATTGGGCTATGTATATACAGTAGAAACTATCTACCGGACACCCATGTGACGCCATTGTGTTTAATTTGACTGTAATTTATTTCATTGCCGTGTCTGTCCATGATTGAAAATGACAAAAAATGTACAAATATTACTTAGTCACAGTGGAAACTGTAAACTCGACAACTTGGGGACCTCCGATTAGAGAGGATCCATTGTGCTATATAATTCATTAAATTGGTATAGGCTTTCAATCAGTTTCACTCTTTGCGGCACATATTGTATAGATGAATGACTGTCAAACACAAATAATTATGATAGTTGTGCCAGTGGGACACGGACACTCCCGATTGCAGCATGTGGCGAATAAAGCAAACATGGATGTTACTGATCGGCTGTCATAATTATAGAAACAGTTCCTTTGATGACACATTGAAGCTCACAATTTCCACTGAATACTAACCAGATGTAGTCGGTAAATCAATGTGTAAGTCAGTTACTGCCCTAATTGAGGTGTCCATGTGTTTAACCAACCTACATGTGCCCATGAAACACCTCGCCGCTTCGCGGCTCGTTGTTCCATGGGCACATGAAGGTTGTTCAAGTCGGGCAGTAACTATTACATAATTAATAACAATGTGCTCAAATGTGATCCTGGGTCAGTACTTATGTATACTCAGCGACAAAGGAAACTGTATAGTCCAATAATACGGGTTTATCTGAATGAGGAAGAGTTATATAATAGCAGCAAACTAGATGGCCGCGGCCCGCATGTCGCGTCGGCCAAGGCTTTGATATTATACCAAAAAACTTTAACCAAACACTTTAACCTTGGACGCACGTACGTACGCCAATGTGCCGACTATATCGTGCTGTAAGAAAGCGGGTGCGACAAAAATTCTTATGCAATAACCATGCATGTGACACCGAGGTTTGAATACAAAGGTTAACCAGTATGAATGGAAATGTATTCTACTGAATGCATTAGAACCATTATCTTGGCACTGCATGTTGGATTGACATGTTACCTCGTGGTTTTATTCGGTTATCTCAAGGCTGTGCACAATCAACATATTGCACGGAATCAGTCAACTGGAACTATGCACGGGCCAGAAATGGTAAAACCATACTTGGCAACTTATATTTGATTATTCAATATTAATCGGTATAATGTTTATTGTATCAGCTCAACATTTTGCTTTAAAATTAGAGAAAGTTAGAGAAAAAGATCGTTTAGAAATATAGATGTGTGCTCTTTTAAAAACTGTAAGGTTTCTTTAGTTGCTGAGTATACCTTTCTGAGTAGGTCTCCAAATTTGTACTCAAAATCAGCTAGGTAGGCTCAGCTACCAATCATACTTCTTGATTTAATGAGAATGGAGTACAGGCTGAAAAGTTTTATAAGCAAAGGTCCTGGAGGCCGTTTTACTAAACTTTGTACGACTAAATGGTTTGTAAGTCAAAATTATATAAATTTCACATTAACACTGTTTTCTCATGAAAAATTATTGGATTTACATTTCTTGAGCATAGGCTGCCTATGCAGCCTATGTTCAATAAATGTAAATCCATCAATTGAAATGTCCAGGCGATCCTAAATTTGCACTTACTAACATTTTAGTTGTACAAAGTTTAGTGAAACGGGCAGCAGATCTTGACTCAGTTTTTTTTAATTTTTGGTCAGCTCATGCTTGACAACTATTAGAAACACAATTGATGCCCGCTCCATACCTCTCGCGAGGGTAGCAATTTAACCTCATCTCTTTAAAGGTACATGCCCACGCAGCAGGTTACACTGTACTACTACTTTTCATTTTCTGTCATGCCTTATATGAGCCATTTGTCTACCCACTAACAAGTTATTTTTAATTACGGCGCGTGTTAATTGTTGTTAAATCGCATTTTATATGCAACGACCAGAAAGGGTATTTTCCGACCTCGTGCTATTTTTACCAACACGCGTCACGTGACACGGTCAATCATATCACATCTTTGACATGCGCAGTGAAGTATCGGAAGTTGAGAAGAAAAATCTCTGTTCGAGTCCAAACCTAAATCTCCACGTAACTCTTTCCATTTGGTGATCTAGTCGCCAATATTAACCACTATATCTCTCTCTGTACTGCCTGTCCCTCAGACATTTCGCCTTTTTTTTGGCCGACGCCGTTTCATACAATTTCCGTCCTGGACGTTTCGACATGTTGATATTCTTGTTTACATATTGGGAAGCCTACTGCTGCGCGTAGTATACTGCGCATGCGCACCGCAAGCCATGATGTGAAAGTCGTCGTCCCCGCACATTATGAAAATAAACTGTTACCGCCGCGCATCGCTAACAGTAAATTGATAATTAATAAATGATTATATTTGTATAGCGGGCACTCGTAATATTTAGAACTGGTGTAATAGTGACATAATTATACACTTATTTAATTCCTATAAAGAACATTTTGTGCCTACAGCGTGGGCATGTACCTTTAATGTAACGCATGGAAGAGTGATTTTTGCAATCGATTATGTGGCGTGTTTGATATTTTAGCGATATAAAACTGTAAAAACTGTATCAATAAATTATTAATAAAGAACAATTATACATGCAGAAATTGGTTATTTTACCGTGTCAAGGTGTTTATCTGACATTTGCATGTATATCTTGTAAATTTGAAAGCTTCATTTCGGTATGTTGAATGTTGAACAACAAGAGAAAAGATGCATTCCATGGGAAAATTATTTCCCTGTTCTATTATTTTTGGCAATTTACTAGTTCTACATCAAAGATTATTTAAATGTACAAAATGTACAGTTTACTCAATTTTGACCTACATACATCAGGTTTGGGTATACACTTCGGTTGCTCACATTTTTTGAATGGGTCAAATTGTAGCCGCAGATAACATCATCGGAGGCGAATTATTGTAGCTAGACAACTATTGGTCTGTATCCAACCAATTGGCATGTTGATACCTCAATCTGGTATGTTACATTACGAGATTTGAGAGAAAATACTGATCCCTATTTGACCCTTGTCCATGCAGTCTGATCAGGGCCTACGTTGGTTTGCCATTCAGTGTATATAGACTCACTTCCATCACCAGTCAGATTATTAGATCCTAATTCCTACTGTGTGCAAGAGCAGCAGGATCTACAATTGTTTGTTTGTTGGGGTTTAACGGCCTATCAACAGCTAAGGTCATTTAAGGCCGGCTCAATGGGTTTAATCCCATATATTACCCATACAAATGGGGGGAAAATCCCAAAATCAGAACTGACTATTTACAATAAAAAGTATATATATTCAGTCTTGAAATCAGAATGATCCTGATCTGATGCCAGGCCCTCGCCATACCAAAATTGCTTGGCCCCCTCCCAAAAGCAGTAGGATCAGTAATAATCTTACTACTTTTATAATGGGCAATAACCCAATTCAACTCCCAGGTAACAAAAAGAGCCAAAGATAAAAACGTACCCGAGGGTCAAACCAGGCAAATCGCGATTCCTATAAGTAAGAACCCCTACTGTTAATTTATGCCGTCATGTTCGCCCGACTAACCACCCACATCTACAATTGTTCCATATCTTGTAAGGTCCATTTTCTCAGGGGGTTGGTAATATCTAAACAGTCGGTGCATCCAGACATTCCGATCATGCTTTGCACTGTTTGCAATCAGTAATTGAAACACCCATCATTTCAAATTCACATTAACCCTTTCAACACTACATATCTCTATAGCAGTGTTTGCCAACAATGTAGATCGTACGTAACGAGCCATGTCATCAAGATCTGCACTTTTTGAAATTTTTATAAATTTTTAGAAGAAAAAAAATCCTGTTTTTATAAATAGAAAAATATGAAAGTGAATGGGTTTAACGTCCCAGCAACAGCTAAGGTCATATAGAGACGGGACCACAGTTTAAAGTCTCATCCGACAGACCAGTGGGATGGAAATACTATGAAAGTATTTTTTGATGCCCAAGGCGAGGTTTGAACCCACAAACCCCCGCCCCCCCCATCCCTATTTTATAAATGGACTAGTCTGCAAATAATTTTGCGATGATTGGGTTGATTGGAAAATTAACATATCACGGTCCATTCCAGTTATTTATGGTTGAAAGGGTTACTAGATGTCATGCACTAAACTTGTACTATCCTGATGCCTAAAAATTCAGTATAATAATTCTGCATACCGGTGTAACAGGAAATCTTCCCCCCCTGAAAATCTTCCCCCCCGGGGGGGGAAGATTTTCAGGGTTCATCCTAGGAAATCTCCCCCCCCCCGCCTGAAAATCTTCCCCCCCACCTATTTACATACAAATTTTGCTATATCCATATATTAAACAATTCTGAAATATTTTATGTATGTATTTATAAAATACGATCAATATATATTAAAGGTCGGTTTTATTCACACAAGGTAAAAAATAAATAGATTGTTTGACATATAGAGAAACTGATGTTTTCCAAAATACATGTCTGATGTTGTCAATGGACATGTACAAATGATCAAGTGAATGTATAAAATAGATTGGGGCAGTAATACTAAAAGGCATATTGTATCCATATTCAAATGTACATATATATAATTGTCTCCATAATTGTATCTCCCTGACAAAATATACTATGGATTTGGTGGACATACAATATCTTGACTGGGGGGGGGGGGGGGGGGGTTTTAAATTTCAAATCTCCCCCCACCCGACATTATTTGATCTTCCATACACCAGTTACTTACAATATCATGAGGGGGGGGGGGGGGGGGGGGGGGGGGGGGGGATTTCCTAGGAAATCTTCCCCCCACCCGACATTATTTGATCTTCCATACACAAGTACTTACAATATCATGAGGGGGGGGGGGGGGGGGGGGGGGGGGGTGGGGGGGGGGGGGGGGGGGGGGGGAGTATTTCCTAGGAAATCTTCCCCCCCACCCCCCGACATTATTTGATCTTCCATACACAAGTATCTTACATGGGAGATGAAAATATTGTTGGGTGGGGGGGAATATTTCCTAGGAAATCCTCCCCCCCCACGTCATGATATTGTATGTACTTGTGTATGGGAGATGAAATTATTGTTGGGTGGGGGGGAATATTTCCTAGGAAATCCTCCCCCCCCTCATGATATTGTATGTACTTGTGTATGGAAGATAAAATAATGTCGGGTGGGGGGGAAGATTTCCTAGGAAATCCTCCCCCCCACACGTCATGATATTGTAGTACTTGTGTATGGAAGATAAAATAATGTTGGGTGGGGGGGGATTTGGGTAGAAATTCCCCCCCCCCCCCATAAAAATAATGTTGGGTGGGGGGGAATATTTCCTAGGAAATCTCCCCCCCCCCCCCGTCATGATATTGTATGTACTTGTGTATGGAAGATAAAATATTGTCGGGTGGGGGGAAGATTTCCTAGGAAATCCCCCCCCCCCTACGTCATGATATAGTATGTACATGTGTATGGAAGATAAAATAATGTTGGGTTGGGGAAGATTTGATTTCCTAGGAAATCCTCCCCCCCCCCCCCCGTCATGATATTGTATGTACATGTATATGGAAGATAGAATAATGTCGGGTGGGGGGAAGATTTCCTAGGAAATCCTCCCCCCCCCCCCCCCCCCCCCCAACGCCATGATATAGTATGTACATGTGTATGGAAGATAAAATAATGTTGGGTGGGGGGGAAGGGGGGATTTCCTAGGAAATCCCCCCCCCCCCGTCAGGATATTGTATGTACTTGTGTATGGAAGATAAAATAATGTTGGGTGGGGGGGGGAATATTTCCTAGGAAATCCTCCCCCACCCCCAACGTCATGATATAGTATGTACATGTGTATGGAAGATAAAGTAATGTTGGTGGGGGGGAAGATTTCCTAGGAAATCCTCCCCCCCCACGTCATGATTTATTGTATGTACTTGTGTATGGAAGATGAAATATTGTTGGGTGGGGGGGAATATTTCCTAGGAAATCCTCCCCCCCCTCTCATGATATTGTATGTACTTGTGTATGGAAGATAAAATAATGTCGGGTGGGGGTTGATAGTGTGGTACATATAGGGGTTGATAGTGTGGTACATATAAAGCACAATATTTGTTTAGGAGTGAATTTTGATCAATAAAGACACAACTGAGTACGCTTTTGACTACAAAATAACAATAATAAAAAATAAAAAATAAAAATAAAAAAAAAAATTGGTGGGGGGGAATATTTCCAGGGTGGGGGGGAAGATTTCCTAGGAAATATACCCCCCCGGGGGGGAAGATTTCCTAGGAAATCTTCCCCCGGGGGGAAGATTTTCAGGGGTGCACCCTGAAAATGTTCCCCCCCGGGGGGGAAGATTTTCAGGGGGGAAGATTTCCTATGACACCGGTACTTTTAATCATCAAATATATGCAGTCTATATGTTAGTTCTATATGAAATAATGCATTTCAGGAAAAATAATTGATTACTCCCTCAAAATATACTTTGCTAGAAAAGTATACTTTGCAATGTTGGTGAAATCGGCTACAGATCTACAGTCAGGTGTTGCTACCGCACCAGGGGGTCGTAACATTCACTAAACTTTGTACAACTAAAATGTTTGTAAGTGTAAATTTAGGATTGTCTGGAAATTTCAATCGATGGATTTACATTTATTGTAAATAAATAAATGTAAATCCAATAATTGTTTACAAGAAAACATTGTTAATGTTAAATTTCATAATTTTGCACTTACAAACATTTTAGTCATACAAAGTTTTAAGTGAAACAGACCCCAGATCACTTAAATGTGGATGTGACTGGAGAAATGGAGCTTATGGAATGTGTGACCAGTGTAGCTCCTGATCAAATAGCACACTCCTGTAGTCTGATAATGATTTATATTGCTTGTAAGAAGAATTATGGGTGTTTTATTGCGGATGCACAGGCTGATCTGGATCTACACTGTTCGCAAAACCCATATTAAACTCCATTTCTCCAGTGACAGCCACAAATATGAATCCTGGTAGCTATGAATACACCATCCAGTAGCCTATTTCACAAACATTGCAAAGTATACTAAGCTTATCTAGCAAAGAATACGTTGAGGGAGAAATGTTCAATTTTATGATAAATTTATTAATTTTTATTATACTGAATTTATTACATTATCACAGCCATTTTGGCTGTGATAATGTAATACATTCAGTATAATAATTCTGCGTACTTTTAATCATCAAATATATGCAGTGGTTAGTTCTATATGACAATTAATGCATTTCGGGGAAAATAAATGATTACTCCCTCAAAGTATACTTTGTTAGAAAAGTATACTTTGCAATGTTGGTGAAATGGGCTACCAATATGCATACCATACCTTCTTGCATTTCAAAAACAGAAATATATGGATGTGATTAAAGGTGCATGCCCACTTAGTAAGCACAAAATGTTTGTGATAGGAATTAAATAAGTGTATAATTGTGTCACTATTCCACCAGTTCTAAAACTAGTGCCTGCTATACAGATATAATTATTTAGTAATATTTATTTTACTGATAGTGGCTCGTGGTGGTATCATGCTATTTTCATATGTAAATACTAATTAACTGTGTCAACTGAAAAAATAATATTTCTTCAACAGATTACACAAAGTATGATCATTGCACATAAAAGTAGACATTATGTTTGTAAAACATGGATATGCCTCCGTGGCATACTGGACTCTAATTGGAGAAACTCTTACAAACTTTGACTTTTCTATGTAAATGTACACGGACGTATGTACTGAACCTCAAGAGCAATGCAATATGCCCCCCTTGCTATCACATAGGGGGCATAAAAATAAATACAGAGAATAAATAGTAATGTTCGTTAACACAGTTATCACCCCTGATATCAGTGTGGAAATTTACGTCCGATATAAAATTTATAATAATGCCAATCAATATGTGAGGTAATGGTGTATAGCGGGCACTCGTAATTTTTAGAACTGGTGGAATTATAAGTGACACTTATTTAATTCCTATAAAGAACAGTTTGTGCCTACTGAGTGTGCAATTGTACCTTTAATAAACTGAATGACAGGTTCAACTCAATGAACCAACAATGTCCTGCAGACTGTGAAACTTATTTTGCAAAAGACGAGAACTGCAAAATATATCATATGAAGATCTGTTTTTGGAATGTGTTGTAGAATCATAACAATCTGCAGCAAGTGCACATTAACCATTTCACCCTGCATGTGCTATTATTATGACAGCCAAAGCTTAGTATATACTGTCTGTTTCATGAAACCTGCCCAAATTTTACGGCCATATAAACAATGCAAAAACAGTATTTATTTTCGATAATATTAAATTTTATCAAAATTTAAGAATGAGCCTTCTTTTTATTTCGTGAAATTAGGTCAAATATTGATTTTATTATGAAAAATTGATTTGTCTATGGGAATTTAACATGGGGGAAAAGGAGGTGGAGGAGCTGTGGGAGAAACTGTGGAAATGATCTAAGAAAACAAAAGTTAGATTTTGAAAATCGGTCCAGTATTTCTGAAATTCTAAACATTTCCCCATGTTAAATCCCCATCTTCATATCAGGCTCTGTGAAGATGTCTATGGGGATTTAACATGGGGAAATTGTTTTTTGCCAATAAAATCAATATTTTACTAAATTTCACGAAATAAAAAGAAGAATCACTCTTAAATTTTCCTTTAATTTAACCCTTACTACGCTGAATTAAATGTTGTTGTCTGCTGGAAATGTTTTATTTTCAATATTTCTCGACAAAAACCTGGTTTTGACAGCACATGAGAATCGTCTCCAGTGGAGACGATTCTCATGTGCTGTCAAAACCAGTTTTTTGTTAAGAATTAAAGCAAAACTGAAAAACAGCAGACGGCTATTTCCGTCAACAGCGTAGGAAGGGTTAATATTATCAAAATAAATGATTGTTTTTTAATTGTTTAAATGGCCGTAAAATCTGGGCAGCTTTCGTGAAACAGACAGTAGTCAAATTTCCCATCAGAAAACATCCATCCATCCGTCATCAAATTTGTATTGCGTGATCTTCCATTTCAATTGGAAATCGAGACTAAAATCTCCCATTACAAACACAGAATCACGTCCCAATTAACCCTCAAAAGGCGGGGAAACACACATTACTGTCTGCTGTTTCTCGTTTTTGTCCCATTTCTTAGAAAATTACATAAGAATTTTGATAGCACATGCAAATTGTCACCATTTCAGATGATTCTCAAGTGTTGGCAAAAAAGATTATCTGGTTAAAAAAACCAACAGGTAAAAAATGACAAAAAGTAGAAAATATTATTTATTTCCCACATTTTAAGGGTTAAGACACTCAAATACCACTTTCACACGATATTAATCAGATTGCTAAAGTGACTGTGTCTAAGATGGTATCTCTGAAGATGCATTTCACAACAAGAGTGCTGAAGGTCACCAGTAGCCTATTTCACATTGCAACATATACTTTTCTAGCAAAGTATACTTTGAGGGAGAAATTTTCAATTTTAGGATAAATTTATTAATTTTTATTATACTGAATTTATTACATTATCACAGCCAATTTGGCTGTGATAATGTAATAAATTCAGTATAATAATTCTGCATACTTTTAATCATCAAATATATGCAATTCTTAGTTCTATATGAAATAATGTATTTCAGGAAAAATAAATGATTTCTCCCTCAAAGTATACTTTGCAATGTTGGTGAAATCGGCTAGATACGCCCGTCGATCTAGGCATGGCCAGTGAAAACGTGGGGATAACTCCATGGAACAAGAAATGAGTAACAAAAACTTTAATGCAAATAAAAATAACTTCAACGCAATTTAAACAAGAGTGCCGAAGGTCACAATATACGCCCGTCGAGGTGTAGCCAGAATAATAGGGGGGATAACTCTATGGAATGTGGCAGATTCGAGAAACTGTGGCAAAGTTAATTAACCAAAAGTGATAAGTATTCATAAGCACAGTTGTATTAAGGGCAGCATGATTGTGCGATATATTAAAGTAATCTTTCAAGGGATTAAGATATGACAAGAATTGAGAACCTCCTGCAAACTTCTTAATGTGTGAAAAAGTAAAAAAAGTAGTGAAGGTCAAAAGGTCAAGGTAATATTACAGGCAGCATGGATGTATGGCATTTGTTCACAAGTTTGATATATTTGATGTATTGCACAATTAAAGTAATCCTCAAGGGATATAGAAGTTATGACAGAATCGAGAAACTCCGGCAAACTTCTTAATGTGTGAAAAAGTTCAAAGTTGTGAAGGTCAAAAGGTCATATTAAGAGCAGTATGGATGTGTGTGTGGCATTCATCCACAGGTATACTGTGTTGAAATATTTAAGTAATCCTTCAAGGGATATAGAAGTTATGTCATAATTGAGAAACTCCGGCGAACTTCTTAATGTGAAGGACACACGGACGGACGGACTCACGGACACACAGTCCAAACACTATATGCCTCCAGTTTTACCGCGGGCATATAAAGAAATCAGTAACACTATAGGAATGAATGGCCTTTTTGTGGAATTTATCGGGGTATAAACTTGGAAAAGTCGCGGGAATACTGGACGAAGGTCTCAAAAACAAAAACTTAAAAAAACTTTAACCCAAAAGTGTCGAAGGTCACAATATCGAGACATGCATGCCGAGGAATGGCCAGTCAACAAGGGGAGATAATTCACTGAACACCAATATGGTTCTTCCTCTTGCCATGATAAACATGTGTACCAAATTTGGTTATGATTCGTCAAGTAGAACTCAAATTATTGAGCGGACAAGGATACAGAATACAAAAAATTAATAAAACTGGCCACCAAAACTAGGGACACCGGAAAGGATGAATCCTGATTGTTCAATTACCCATCATCACATGCTCTCAACCAACCACCACTACCCATGATAGTGGACGAATTCTAACCAGAAGGTATAAGAATACATTACCATTAAAAATATAATATTGTATTAGTTGAATTTCAATCTGGACAAGAACTGGCATCGTTTATAAACGAAGCTAATCCCCTCACTGGCAGCCAGGTAAGCAGCATCCCATACACACACATTGTGGCCAAATATTATCAAAATCGGTGAAGCTGTTCATGAGTTATTGAAAAATGAAAGGTGTAACTAACGCACGTACGTATATGGACTATGCTATCGGCGAGGGGATAACAAGAGGAAAATTAAGAATTTGTAGAGGTCTGTCGGGTTGAAAGGGTTAAATTGACCCACAAGTGTCCATGTACGCACGTATGTGTGTATGTACGTGCGTATGTATGTGTGTATGTTAGTAACGCCATTCATTTTACAAGGGGAGTATTATTTGTAAGGCAAGGTTTTTTGTTTATTCAATAACTTATGAACCTCTTCACCAATATTTATAAGATTTGGCCACAATGTGTGTCTAGGGATGTTGCATTATTTTGCATATGACCCACTTCCAACCACCAAAGGTCAAGGTCACTGAGGACTTACGTTTTTTTATCAAGGCTGCCAGTGAGGGAATGAGCTTAGTGATAACGATGCCTTTGTTATCAAATAGTACTCTCTGGTTCTTTAACCCTTACTACACTGAATTAAATGTTGTCGTCTGCTGGAAATGTTTTATTTTCAATATTTCTCGACAAAAACCTGGTTTTGACAGCACATGAGAATCGTCTCCAGTGGAGACGATTCTCATGTGCTGTCAAAAACAGGTTTTTGTTTAGAATTAAAGCAAAAATGAAAAACAGCAGATGGAAATTTCCGTCAACAGCATAGGAAGGGTTAAGAAACTCAGATTCTCTTTTACCTCTGATAAGTTTATTTAAATGACACCAGGGTGTCTGGATGAGGATGGCTTTCATTGAAGAAGTCATCTAGTCCAGATATACGTTAGCATGAATATCACATTAACCCTTACACGGCTATCTTATTTTTTTTGTCGCCTGCTGTTTATTTTCTATTTTCCATTTTTATCATCAAAACATGTTTTGACAGCATTTTAGAATAATTTACAACATGCTTTGACAGCACTTCAGAATCATTTCCATTGGAAATGATTCTGAAGTGCTGTCAAAACATGTTTTTATTGAGAAATAAGGCAATATATAAAAGCAACAGCAGACGACAATTGTTGTGAGTAGCGGTCTAAGGGTTAACCCTTGCAACCCTCCAGACCATGAAGGCAACAATGCAAACACTGTAGATCCAGATGAGCCGCGTCTCATCAGGATCGACAGTGTTTGCCATTATTTTGAAACATAATAATCCTTGTTTGATTAAACAAATAGTCCAAAATTAACATGGAAGAGACCATGTTATATATTTAAGGGTGAAATGATTAACCATTTCAACACTAAACAAGGGCATCGTTATCACTAAGCTAATCCCGTCACTGGTAGCCTGGATAAAAAAAAAAAATTGTTTGTTTCCGCTAACATCTGGAAAAAAAAATAGGGTAGGTACGGTAGGTAGGCGAAACCGATATGACGAAAAAAAGTGTCGGGTCGGCGGGAAAAAATAGAGTCGGTCGGATTAGTGGAAACAAACAATTTGTTTTTTACGCCTTATAAAACAAGATAAACACAAGTCCTCAGCAACCTTGACCTTGGGCGGTCGAAAAATGAAAGATGTTACTAATGCAGGTACGTACATACATGGACTAAAGCTATATCACCTCTTGGGCATAATAAGGGCTAGACCATGGCAATTTGTGGGTCAATTTAACCCTTTCAACCCCACAGGCCATAAATTCAACATGTCCAGCCTCTAAGAATTATCTATGAATGTGCCATCTTAATTTTCAGACCAATCCAATTGTCACAAAATGATTTTCTGACTAGTCCATGTATGAAAAGGGAGTGTTTTTGGTATCAAAAATATGAAAATTACTTGTAAAAAGTGCAGATCCTCATGAGACGGCTCGTCACGAGCCGGCTCATCTGGATCTACACTGTTTGACAATACCACTATACAGGTATGTAGTGTTGAAATGGTTAATTTTACAAATAGCCCAAAATAAACATGGAAGAGACCATGTTATATATATATATAGGGTTGACAGGGTGAATAACCAGCATTTCTGAGTAATGAAACACAGCCAAAATAAAAGACGTCACTTCCCTCCCAAATGATTACATTACAATACATTCAGGTGATAATGCTGGCACATCTCCAGTTTAATCATGATACAGTATGTGCTAAAATTTCATTAAGTAGCAACATGCGATGCGGGTAGCATTTTTTTAAGATTCACTTGTACTCCATGAGCTGCAGGTGTTTTGGCTTATTTTTACATGTTTTATTATTTATCCCAACACACCAACAGGAGAGATGAAATTTAAAATGGAGCTCAAAATGTAAATATACTACTAACGGAATTATTATTTGAAGTAAAAGTAAAAGGGTTTAACATCCCAGCCACATACGGTCATTTAGAGACGGGCCCTCGGTTTCACGTCTCATACGAAAGACTAGTCGGATGGAAATACTATGAAAGTACTTTTCTGGCCTAGGCGGGGATTGAACTTACGACCTCCGATGTTGAAGTCCAATGCTCTAACTGTATGTAAAAAATCAATCCTTTTTTAACCCTTACACCGCTATCTTATTTTTTGTTGTTGTCTGCTGTTTTTTTTCTATTTGCCATTTTTATAATCAAAAACATGCTTTGACAGCACTTTAGAATAATTCACAACATGCTTTGACAGCACTTCAGAAACATTTCCATCAGAAATGATTCTGAAGTGCTGTCAAACCATGTTTTTATTGAGAAATAAGGCAAGATATAAAAGCAACAGCAGCAAACAATTGTTGTGAGTAGCGGTCTAAGGGTTAAATGAAGCTAAACTATCAACAGTACAAATGTAGTGTTAGTTTAGTACATAAACAGTTAATGAAACAACTCTGTAGTGTTAGTTTAGTACATAAACAGTTAATGAAACAACTCTGTAGTGTTAGTTTAGTACATAAACAGTTAATGAAACAACTCTGTTTTATGTTACTCATCAGCGCATATATGTTCCGAACCAAAATGACACAAATCAGCAATTAAATGATTGTTTTACTTAACCTTCATCACTTTATAGATGCATATCTGAGAACTGATCGATAGCTGAGAACTGGGCTTCTGACAGACAGATAACATATTGTACCAAACCAGAAAACAGGACCGTGAAATAGAGCTATCTGGTAAAAATAAATTGCATTATCATTATTGGACCAGAGTTTGGTTTCGGAGAAACAGTAATGGGCCAGTAGTTACACAATGGAGGGACCACAATCAAAATACAACAAAGCCATGGCAGGGATTCCGCTGGCGATCGCCACTTTCGCAATTGGCGATAAAAATAAACAATTGGCGATAAAAAATTACAATTACAATTTTTTTTTTCTTTTACTTTTTTTTTTTGAAGTAGCGATTTTTTTATTTTCCCAGAGGAATCCCTGCATGGGTGGTTGTCCCCCCCACACCCACCCCCCCCCCCATGATTTTTGACACAGGAGGACAAAATCCCAATCATTGCTTTAATTGGTTTTCAAATTTCACCCTCTAATCCTCTTTAATCAGGGTAATAGAATTGCCTGATTTCTTTCAGGTAGTTGATTAAGGATTACGTTTTATTAAAACAAACAGAAATGAATGATTGTTACAGGATTTACCTAAAGTATCGTTTTGGCAAATAATTCTTTGAAATGGTAATCGATTCTTCATTAAACAATATGGTTTGGGACCGACATCAGTATACAAATGTACAAACGATACATACATATTCTTGTTTGACGTTTATTGTGCAATTGAAAATACTTTATTAAATGTGCTTGTTTGATTGTGCAACTGAAAATACTTCATTAACCCTTTCCCTGATAGAAACGACTGTTCACGCCTCTGCAGAAGATGTCTTTAGAAAACATTGTGGGAAAAGGAGAAATTGCTTGTAACAAGCAATTTCTCCTTTTCCCACAATGTTTTCGACTCTATCAGATCATTTAACCATCATTTGACCCAGCATTTGATTCTTTTATTCAGATGTTTTCGATTTGGAAGAGTCGAAATATCGCAAAACAGGGAAAGGGTTAAATGTGCTTGATGTTTGATGTTTATTGTGCAAATAAAAGTACTGAATGTGATGGGTGGATTTTGTCCTAGGCTACATTTTCATTGGGGGGGATTTTGTCCTACCTTGAATTTTGATGGGGGGTGGGGTGTGATTATGTCCTACCTGTGATTTTAGACAGAGGGGATTTTGTCCTCCTGTGTCAAAAATCATGGGGGGGAGGGGGGGGGGGATTATGTCTGGGGGGGATTTTGTCCTACACTCGGCAAACTGGTTATGAATTCAGGCAACAGCACATGCATATGGGTATGGAAGGTCTTCGAGCCAATTCCCACCATTAACCCTTACACCACTATCTTTTTTTTTTGTCGTCTGCTGTTTATTTTCTATGTTCCATTTTTATCATCAAAAACATGCTTTGACAGCACTTTAGAATAATTTACAACATGCTTTGACAGCACTTCAGAATCATTTCCATTGTAAATGATTCTGAAGTGCTGTCAAAACATGTTTTTATTGAGAAATAAGGCAAGATATAAAAGCAACAGCAGACGACAATTGTTGTGAGTAGCGGTCTAAGGGTTAAATATAAGCTAAAAAAAACATGCATACACTGTCAGGGTACAAAATTAATGCACTCTGTGAAGATGTCTGTCGGGATTTAACATGGGGACATTTTTCTAATTTCAGAAATAGTGGACCGAATTTCAAAATTTAACTTTTGTTTTCTTAGTTATACATACAGCACTAAAATCACTTCATAACGGACACAAGACCGGACACACAGTCCAAACACTATATATCCCTTCCGCTACCGAGACCGGGGGCATAAAAAGTACTTTCAGTGTCCTGATCTAATGTCAGGCACCCTTACTACATCAGATCTCTTGGCCGCAGGTGTGTAATATTCAGTGAAGATATAAATCCCTAATTGATAATTTCCTAAGGTACGCGTACATCCCATCCTCTGGGTCAGAAAAGAAACAAGGGCATTGTTATCTGACTAAGCTAATCCCCTCACTGGCAGCCTTGATAATAATCTTTTTTTTTTAACATTTTTGCCGTACTAACAAGGTTATTTCACAGTGACCTTGACCTTGGTCGGTTGGACATGGGTCATATGCAAAACAAGCATCATCCCTAATCATCCCAAATATTATAAAAAATCAGTGAAGTGGTTCAGAAGTTATTGAAAAATGAAAAGTGTTACTAATGCACGCACATACTCACACACGTACGTACGTATGTACATATGTATGTATGTACCTAATGCTATATCCCCTCTTGTCCATCTGCGAGGGGATAATAAGCCAGATTCTATCAGATCATGTCTCCTGTATAATTATAAACATAACAGCTGGACATTTCCCAGGGACCAAGCTAAAGCATGTCTCGTAGCCAATTAAACTCACACAATTTGTTTGGTTGATTCAAAGATAGCCTAGACCGATACCATTTCAATATATAGACAATACTATAGACAATCGTATTTGACTCGCCATTATGTTCCAACTAAACAGAAATCAAATAAACCCACCACTCTAATGCCAGTCATTTGGACTTAACCCCTTCATCACTACACACATATATCACAATGCTTGCAAGCAGTGTAGAGCCAGATGAGCCGGCTCGTAAAACGAGCCGTCTCATCAGCATCTGAACCGTTTGTGGATATTTTCTTAGTTTTCACAAGAGTGCTGCAGGTCACAATATACGCCCATCAAGGTGTAGTCTGTATACAAGGGAGGATAACTCCGTGGAAAAAGAAATCAGTAACATTGATGGGTATACCCCTCAGAAACTAAATCTTAACAAGAGGGCCATGATGGCCCTAATTCGCTCACCTGACTCCATGAAGACCAGAGGAGAATGTGACATTGAATGTTAATGTGTTTTAAAAAAATTGTGCTATTTTTAGACGGCGGTCATCTTGGATTAAGCGAGGACTCTCATTTTAACAAATCTGAAAATACTTCACCCAAGGATCGGAACTTCCTATGAAGTTTGGCCAGCATCGGCCATGTGGTTCCTGAGAAAAAGACCTTCAAAATCTCAAATAAATGGACCTTTTGGCGGCCATCATGGATGACATAATCATCCGATTCTGACAAATATTGCGCCAGAGCAATCGCCTCATCGATACCTTCAATTTGATATATGACATGAGCATATTCGGTCAAAAATAAAATTTGACCCCACGGGCCACGCCCATTTTTGACCCCGGGGTCACCATTTTCACAACTTTAAAAGAGCATTGTACATCGATCATTCCTACCAAGTTTCGTCGAAATCCAGCCAGTGGTTCATGAGAAAAAGATTTTTTAAGAATTTGTGCTATTTTTAGACGGCGTCCATCTTGGATTAGCGATGACCTCCATTATAACAAATCTGAAAAGGCTTCACCCATGGACCATAACTGTGAAGTTTGGCTACCATGGGCCAAGCGGATCATGTGAAGTAGAATTTTTAAATCCCTAATAAAAGAACGACCTTTTGACCTTTCGGCGGCTATCTTGGATGACATAACCATCAGATTTCGACAAAACATTCACCAGAGTGATCGCCTCATTGATACCTTCGATTTGATATATAACATGACCATATTCGGTCACAAATAAAATTTGACCCCAATTTGACCACGGGCCACGCCCATTTTTGACCCCGGGGTCACCATTTTAACAATTTTGAAAGAGCATTGTACATTGATCATTACTACCAAATTTCGTCGAAATCCGGCTGGCGGTTCATGAGAAGAAGATTTTTTAAGAATTTATGCTATTTTTAGACGGCGGCCATCTTGGATTAGCGATGACCTCCATTTTATAAATCTGAAAATAAAAGGCTTCACCCATGGACCATAACTTTTAAGTTTGGCTACCATGGGCCAAGCGGTTCATGTGAAGAAGAATTTTGAAATCTCTAATAAAAGAACGACCTTTTGACCTTTCGGCGGCCATCTTGGATGACATAACCATCAGATTTCGACAAAAAATGCACCAGAGTGATCGCCTCTTTCATACCTTCAATTCGATATATGACTTGACCATATCGGTCAAAATAAAATTTGTTTGACCCCAATTTGACCCCACAGGCCACGCCCATTTTTGACCCCGGGGTCACTATTTTAACAACTTTGAAAGAGCATTGTACATTGATCATTCCTACCAAGTTTCGTCGAAATCTGGCTAGTGGTTCATGAGAAGAAGATTTTTTAAGAATTTATGCAATTTTTAGACGGCGGCCATCTTGGATTAGCGATGACCTTCATTTTAACAAATCTGAAAAGGCTTCACCCATGGACCATAACTTTTAAGTTTGGCTACCATGGGCCAAGCGATTCATGTGAAGAAGAATTTTGAAATCTCTAATAAAAGAACGACCTTTTGGCGGCCATCTTGGATGACATAACCATCAGATTTCGAAAAAAAATGCACCAGAGTGATCGCCTCTTTGATATCTTCAATTTCGATATATGACATGACCATATTCGGTCAAAAATAAAATTTGACCCCAAATTGACCCCACGGGCCACGCCCAGTTTTGACCCCAGGGTCACCATTTTAACAACATTGAAAGAGCATTGTACATCGATCATTCCCAACAAGTTTTGTCGAAATCCGGTTGGCGGTTCTTGAGAAGAAGATTTTTGAAGAATTTGTGATATTTTTAGACGGCGGCCATCTTGGATTACGCAATGACGTCATTTTAACAATTTTGTAATCCCCCTACCTAAGGACCATGATCATGAAGTTTGGTGACTATAGGCCCAATGGTTACTGAGGAGAAGACGTTTGAAAATGTTCACGGACAACGACGGACGACGACGGACGACGGACGACGGACACATTGCGGTAACAATAGCTCACATGAGCTTTGCTCATGAGCTTTGCTCAGGTGAGCTAAAAATAAATGAATGTACAGTCGAGCACCAGTATCTCGAAGTCGAAGGGAGATCATCAAAAATCGAGATAGGACTAGGTTCGAGATAGCGATGAAGTGACATTGTCGAATATTTTCGAGAAAAATATGAACTCATTTTACCCCATTACACCACAAGTACACATTCACCAATTAACTAATGACCAAAGGTAGTAAGCTAATCAACATTACAAGGTGGCGTAACGACTCTCAGTGACTTGCGTAAATGCCCAGCGTGATATGCAAATAAATATATCCAGGTAGACTAATTAAGCAAACAACATAAGGTAGGTGTGAGTGTTTGATAATATGTTTGGAAAATTAGTGTCAACCAACTCGATCTTGGTAGCCAGGCACTTAGGCGATTTATCCAAGCGTTTATGTGATCGAGATAGTGAAGAGATTTTTAACTTATTTTTATACGGAGGGGACATAATGAACAGTCGAGATAGAGAACATATTCGAGATAGGGCATGGTCGAGATAGCCGAGGAAATTTATATTAAACAAATAAGGATATATTTCGGGACTTTAGTGAATCAACGAGATAGGGGATATCATCGAGATACTGATATTCGAGATACTGGTGCTCGACTGTATATTGAAGAAGAGTGTCGAAGGTCACAATATTGAGGCAAGTCGAGGCATGGCCAGGCAACAAGTATAGACAAGTCACTGACAAACATGTGTACCAAATTTGGCTATAAGTCATATTTTTTTATTTAAAAACAATAGGGTTCTTCATCTTGCCATGATGAACATGTATACCAAATTTTGTTACGATCTGTCAAGTACAACTAGAGTTATTGCGTGGACAAGGATACAGAGTGCGAAAATGAAAAATGGCCACCAAGGGGAGATAAGTCTCATGACGTGTCTCATGATGTGTCTCATGACGGTACTAGAACGCGCCATTACGTCACCAGACCAGTTCACAATGTTTGCACTGAAATTTTGAAATTGATGCAGATGCATCATGCGACGTGTACGGTGGGCCGGAATATGTAAACGTAAATCCGCTCGAACGGGTTCTCAAAGTACCGAAAGTACTGCATATAATTATGCTCAAATTACACAATATTTCCGGCGGAAATGTAACAATAACGTTTGACCATGTCCAGCCGTAGCTAAGCATTTTCCGTGGCACTCGGGAACTGTTTTAACCCGCGGTCTACGGCCTTTGGGTTCAAATAATTCCCTCGTACCACGGCAAACATCGGGCAAGTGTGGGAAAGCATTTGCTGTGGAACTTGCTGTGGCCTACGGCCTTGGGGTTCAAACAAATTCCCTCGTGCCACAGCAAATGTTTACCCACGACTGGAAATGGTCAAACCTTATATTTGTCATGTATACCAGTATGATGTAAACAAGAAAATAGGAGAGTCATGCAAAACATCAAGCAAAACATGTATCTTCTTATGACACAGATCAAATTCAGTTTGTTGTTTTCCTTGACAACAGAGTCAGATGCCAATAAGCAAAATGCTGCTGCAAATCATGTAGATCATATTTGTGGCTGAGAAACTGGGCTTATGGGACTTGTGATCAACGTAGCTCCTGATCAAATAGCACACTCAATGTTATATTCCTTGTTGGATGCATGGCGGGTGTTTCATTGATGGAATAGAAAACAGTATAGATCCAGATCAGCATGTGCATCCGCACAGGCTGATCTGGATCTATACTGTTCGCAAAACAATAAGCCCCATTCATCCAGTCACAGCCACGTTCAGACTGTACAGGTATATCTGCGACTACACTGGTCGAAAACGTGAATACTGGGATTTAACGACGGCACTGGCTCGATGACCTTACATGTCGTCTCCCAAGAAAGGGAGAAAGGAAGGAGGTGGATACAGAGGAAACTGGCATCAGGTAGCTCTTATTAGAATAGTCCCCTCTGGTTCTTTAATGTGCCCAGACTCTCCTTCAAATTTGATACACAGGACCGCCTTTTAAAGACCCCATCCGAAAGGACTAGTAGATCAGGGAATACAAAGTATCTCAGAAATACGAACGCCCTGGCCGAGAATCGAACCCGGGTCACCAGCGTGGTAGTCCGACGGTGTTACCACTCTTGGTTGAAAACACCATAAGGTGCCCTTTATAACATGCACAGGATCATTTACAGTCATGGTCTTGGAGATTTGGCAAGCTGTTATAGCTATCTAATGGCAGTTCTCATCAAATGTCACTTTTTATTATAGACCAACACAGACCATAATGTAGTTAAGGTGTCATATTTATATGTTGACTATGATCATAATGTAGACAGAACATTCAACTTTGTAGGATACATCATGTCCTATTTACCACCAAACCAGTGCATATATTAAGTTATATAGGGACGGGTCCCCACAGTTTAAAGTCTCATCCAACAGACCTAGGACCCGTTTCACTAAATTTATTACGACTAAAATGTTCGTAAGTCCAAATTTAGGATCGTCTGGAAGTTTCAATTGATGGATTCACATTTATTGAGCATAGGCTGCATATGCAGCCTATGCTCAATAAATGTAAATCCAATAATTGTTTTCAGGAAAAAACAGTTAATGTCAAATTTACAGACTATCATAATTTTGTACATTTTAGTCGTACAAAGTTTAGTGAAACGGCCCCCAGTGTGATGGAAATACAATGAAAGTATTTTTATGCCCTACAGGGGTCATACCAGGTATCCGGACAATCAGTTTATCAGAAAAATGAAAACACCTGTTAATTAAGCACATATTCTTTTGATCTGATATTGCAAAGAATACATATACCGTAAGTCACGCAGCTGCTTGCTATTTCCATACCAGTGTGAAGAATATATCGCCAAGGAAAACATTTTAGTAAAATTTCCCAACTCTGTCCACAAATTGTTTACAAAGTCAAAAGTCACACGGGGAGGGGCACAATCGAGTGCGCCCATTACGTCATTGCCGAGTTGTTCTATAAATACAATAAATTCTATAAATATGGTGTTTTCCAAGAAGCGAAGGGTGACTGATTTTTCTGCAGAACTACACAATGCTGATGATCTGACCCAATTTTAAGTGAGAAAGATGGCACATTTTGCTAAATAGTTTACATGCGTTGAGAAAGCAAGAACCGAGGATTGTTCTGTGAAAATTGTATGCCCATAGCTGCTATTTAAAGAAAAATATTGTAAAAACACTGCCATTTTCGTCCGATAATCTGGAGGATCCCTGTATGGTAGGTATGGAACTCCAACTTTCAGAATTGAAGAACTGGGGCCTGTTTCACTAAACGTCGTACGACTAAAATGTTCGTAAGTGCAAATTTAGGATCGTCTGTAAATTTCAACTGATGGATTTATATGTATTGAGCATAGGCTGCATATGCAGCCTATGCTCAATAAATGTAAATCAAATACTTGTCAACAAGAAAACATTGTTAATGTGAAATTTACAGACTATCATAATTTTGCACTTATGTGCATTTTAGTCATACAAAGTTTAGTGAAACGGCCCCCAGTATTCTACCCCTGAGCCACAGCCCATTCCTAGTGCTTTGTACAAGACGATCAAGCCTATTTAGAACCAGACCTGTACATATTAGCCCAGGAGCAATAGGGTTTAAGGTCAACAAAATTGATAACAAGCTGAAAATTTCAGGATATGTCCAGAATCATGTCTACATTATCAGAAAAAAAGTCCCCGGAAATCAACCTTGTGCCAACTTGGCAATTCAAGATGGCGTCCAAGATGGCTGCCATTTTTGGTTTTTGCTTATATCGTCGTATTCAATTATGATAAATATACATAAAAACCATCAGAACATACATAAGTATATACATATACCAAAATGCAGTATATATAGATAATATTCATAATCACCATTCAAAATGGCCGCCAAAATATATCCCCAAATGTCACCAAAGTGTCTAGCATTAAAATGTTGACGGTCAAAATAATTTTTTCACACGCCTAAATGGCCTTCCAGATGTTGAGTATGATTTTTCAATGTATACTAGAAACGGATTAGTTGTGACATGCTAAATATGATAAATCTAAATCTAATATAGCTTTAAAACCCTTCCGTGACAACGCAATATTAACTAGCCACGCCCTCGTTGTATTGAAATCCGTATACAATTTTCAGAGCAAAGTCGCGTGCTATGTCGAAAGTCAGTCAGAATGAACTATATGCATTTGAATTGATACAAGAGAATATATAAATTAAATGTCTAAAACCAGAATGGTGTCTTAAATCCTAAAAATCATGTGAAAAGTTCGTGAATTTGCGTAGAGACTGATCTTTTGAACACATGACGTCCCGGATAAACGTCTAACATTGATGTTTTGGTTGTTGCTCTTAACGACGTCGCGTAAAACGTCCCGCCTAACATAGTTTTAGACCATGTCATTGATTAAATTCAGTCACCTGACTCATTAATATGAATGAGGTCTCATGAATATTGATAAGATGGCCCGTTGGAGAATTTGATTTTCTTTCAGCAATTTCTCTAAAATTCAGGTTAGTTAGCCATATTAGATAATAATTAAACATTTAATTAATAATTTAATTCTTAAGTCTAGAGATCAGAAAGGTAAAAGGTATCCTACAATAAATAGGAGAACTACCGCAATAGCTCATGCTATTATTTCTTCATGTCGTCCAATGTCATTTATTTCACCACTGTTGATTGCAATTGTTGTGTATTGTTGTGTATATACATAGAAAATATGGTTCCCGTGAACTGTTAGATCTTCTGAGCAGATTCAATTTCTCAGATGATTACAGAGAAGTGCAAAGGTTGGAGGCTGCACTTGTATCACACAATAGACCACTCGATATCTTCAGTGGTTTTTGTGTATGATAATGCAGACTTCAATGTAGCTACAGTTAATGGTCACAATACTTTCCACAGTATGGGAGGTATAGCTTGTGTTACACCACAGGGTACTGTTGATGAAATGCCTGTAAAACGCAGTCATAGTACCACCGGTGGAAACGTTCCCATAAAGACATATAGCAAACCTGCTGTTCCTGGTCTAAAATCTGTTATTATCGGACCAATGAAAGCACCTGAAAAGGAACCTACATATGCCATCTATGCCAAGGCTTTAGACACACTCTGGGTTGCAGGTTATGTGCTCGAACATCAAAATGAAAATGTTGACAAAACTAGAATTGAAGTACTTCCCTTCATCAACTTGGACCAGGGAAATCTGTCACAATCTATACAGCAGTATCGTTTGCCCAAGACCAGTGTCAGAAACATGGTATTGGCAGATGTCCAGTTACGTTTGACCAACCGTTGTACATAAAGGCGGTAGAAATAGTGACTGCAACAAATGATCTAAACAAAGTAATTGTTCGACTTGGTGGCTTCCATCTACTCATGTCTTACCTAGGCAGCATTGGGTACATCATGACTGATAGCGGACTGGCAGATCTGTGGGAAACGGTGTATGCCAAATGATCTGTTGTGCATATGCTGACTGGTCATGCATACTCACGTGCACACCGAGCCCACATGCTGACGTCAGCGTCCCTTATCTGTGTGTCCGTATAGCTCTGGCAAACAAACGCAGAACTGGCAAGTTGTGAGGACAGTACCTTGACCAGGTCGCCCTCCTTCGTCTGTTCATACATGCTGAGAGAATGGGCAATTTGGATCTTCATCTCCACTGTGTTGAGAAAATTATTCCATACTTTCATGCTGCTGGGCATCTCCACTATGCCAAGTCTGCCCGATTGTATCTTCAGCAGATGGGTGCCAAATTCACGGAACAGGGATATTTCACTATCCGTCGTACTGACGAGTACTGGAGTGACCAAACGATAGAGCAGGTCCCAATGCGAATGTTAAAAAACATCCGGCGGCATGATACATGGTAGGGGCATCACATACAGTACATTGGCAAAGTGGGTGTGTGCAATGCCCGGTTGTTTGCATATTTGTAGCCAACTGGAGAAATTCGCATCAGTACACACATCTACCTCTTAACAGCACAAAGACCTGAGGGTAAGCACACAATCAAGAGATACCAAAGACATTGGTCTCTTTGTGGATTGGCTGCACACATATTCACCATTCTGTGAATATGAACCATTTCGAGTTGTATCTACGGTATATCCACTGGACTAGTGGCCGACTCGTCAGTGAATTGTGACAAGCAGTCGACATTAGGCTAACTGCACAGCTGCTAAAATGACAGGTAAGTGTTTCACAGAGATCACTCTTCACAGAAAAGATAAGGTTAAGACAATCAGTAGTATGTACAAAACTGTCAAAGTCCGAGGACATGATATGGCAGTTAACCCCACTCTATTGTTTAATAGGATCACGTGTGTTCTCAATGATAGTACTGAAATGGAAACATTCCTGACACACGAACTGTCACCGCAGCCCCCAGCACTATTCATTGATGGTCTAATGCGGAAGCCCATGAAAAGTACACTGGGTGTATTGTTGAAGTCATTCGTGACACAACAACCAACTGTTCCAGACAATGCAATATTTGTGGTGGAACGAGGGCACCTACTACACACAGTTGTATGGCCAAAGGTATCTACATATCATGACGTGTTCCAGTCATATATCGCTTACACACTAAAACATTTTGGTGTTGGAACAGTTGTTGTATTTGATGGCTATAATGGCACCTCAACCAAAGCCATGGAGCAGAATAGAAGGGCTAGCAAGGTAACATCACGTTCCATCATATTTGATGTAAATATGAAAATCACGACTGTACAATCAGCATTCTTGTCAAACAGCAGCAATAAACGTCGATTTATTGACTTGCTGAGTCAAGAGATGCAAGCCGCAGGCATAAGAGTGAAACAATCGGAGGCAATTGCAGATTTACTGATAGTTTCAACAGCCTTAGCACTGGCTGATGATGCCGAGAAGCCAGTGGTGGTTGTTGGAACTGACACTGACTTACTGGTGATGCTTGTTGCACTAGCGGTTAGAACGGTAGCAATATATATGCTTTGCCGTAGTATTAACCCAGTGACCCTTTACAACATCCAGGATATTCAGCATGCTATAGGAGACACCAAAAACACTTGTTGGTTTATGCATGCTGAAAGTGGTTGTGATACAGTATATGCACCTTATAGACAGGGAAAACGCAAGGCTGTTAATACTGTACGCCATCATCAGGACAAGCATATGCTAGAAACGTTCAGAAATAGTGAAAGCACACATAGCGATATAGAACATGCCGGTGAACAGTTCTTACTCAAATTGTATGGAGCTGGTCAAGTGAAGACACTTGATAAATACAGACACATTGCATACAAAAAAGGCAATTGGTAGGTCCTCCCTTAGCTCATCATTTCAGATTGCGTGTCTCCCACCGACAAGTGCTGCGGCAAAATACCATTCATGTCGTACATATTTGGCTGTTGGATGGGTAACTCAATGCCTCCAATAGAATGGGGATGGAGATTGCAAGATGATGTTCTGTTACCAATGGAGACTGACCTCCCAGTTGCACCAGATAAGCTAATGAAAATGGTTTCATGTGGCTGTAAGACTGGATGTGGAAAGTCATGTGGGTGCAGGAAGCTTGGGTTATTATGCACTGAGATATGCAGCCAATGTATGGGACAAACATGTAATAATACTACGCCCGTACCAGTTGACCAAATGTAATTCATACTGCAGCAAACGCAATAGCCCGAGGTTTTATTCCTTAAATACAAATGACCTAACTGTGTGAGCACTGTCAAACATTACAATGTGTATCACCAATGATGCATATAAATACAAGAAGGTGATTTGAAAGATAAACATGACTTATTTAAGTTGTGGCGAGTCTAATACACTTATCTAGTCAGAGTGAATGACATAACATTCATAAAAAAGTACATAGAAGTGTCTACCATGGTATCAAATGCCATAATTCTTAATCCAGAAGTCACATTTTATGTATGATCATACAATGTTATTGCTGTATTGATGATGCTGTAGAGGTAAAGTGGTATGGATTTACATGTATGTTAACTTACAGGACTGTCACTATTCATAATTGTACGAGACACGAGTGCATATCAATCTGTATATACCATGAATAGTGATAATGAATGCATTTTCAATGTCCAATGTATTATGTATTAAGTACTGCTTGCCATATATTGTATAATATATGCATTAAATTGAAAATATTGCTATCTACCTCACGTTTTTTCGTACAAAATATCCTAAAATCCATCAATTTGGAAGTTTTGGCGGTCATAATGACGGCCATCTTGAATTGTATAATTTCAGAAATAACAAAACTGCTTCAAAAATGTATATCAGATAATCCAGGTAAGAGTATAAAAACATCAACACTTTTTTATGCCTATTTGCCCATATAGCTGAACATTAAAAGATAATGAAAAAATGGCGGCCATCTTGGACGCCATTTTGAATTCCCAAGTTGGCACCAGCTGGATTTGCGGGGACTTTTAGTATGTTATTCTACATTCATTTATACAACTTTCCTGAAAAATTCAGCTTGTTAACAATTTTTTGGGGGTTTGGTGTTTTTTACACCTATTACTCCTGGGCTATATAGAATATCACGTTTATGATGTTTGATATCAAGTTTATCAGGCTCTGCTTGGAAACAGTCCGAGTCCAGCCTGATAAAACTTGATACTTAAAGACACTTAGTTGGTATTCTATTTATCAGACAGCACTGTGTACAAAAATAAATTCAGTTTTGTTTAACTCATTCCTTTCGGAATACACCCCTAAGGGTATAAAATTTTATTTTTTTTTTTTTCTCAATGAAAGTATGTGTTGTGACCACTCATTTGAACCGTCTCGATGAGACGGTTCAAATGGTGGTCGCGAAATATACTTCTCAGTGCATAGAGGGAAAATATTTAGGATTTTCCGTAAACATAATAGCATATAGTTATTGAATCAGTACTGATCACAGAACATGTTTTCTGTAGCAGTCAAATTTTCATATTTATTACACGAGTGTATTATGGTTTTGAACACCTGTGTTAACCCTTAGAATGCGGAACCAAAAATAGTCGTCTGCTGATAATTCATATTTTGTCTTTTCTCTCAGTAAAAACATGGTTTGGCAGCATTTTAGAAACCAAGTTTTTCATGAGAAAAATGGAAAAATATTCAGCAGCCGAAACAAATTAATTCAGCATTGTAAGGGTTAAAATACACTGTGAAAGCCAATTTTATGCAATAAAAAGTTCTGAAGCACAGCCAGTCACTGTCCAGTCTATATTGGACACAGACAGCCAATAAACTATGCCACTTCTAGCCAATGGGTGGGTCAGCCTGATGTATCTGTCATAATTGGCTGTGACTGGAGAAATAGGGCTTGTGTGTTTTGTGACCAGTGTAGATGTTGACCAGGATCTGCACTGTTTGTCATTCCACCAATGAAACACCTGCTGTGCTTCTAACAAGCAATACATATGGTTTGTTATCAGTCTACTGAGGTGTGCTATTTGATCTGGATCTACACTGGTCACAAAACCAATAGCTCCCATTTCTCCAGTCACAGCCACACATATGGGACACGCCATGCGATATTGTACCTAAGAACACGTGCGATATCTCATGAAAAATATTTACAAAATTTACGATATTATCCGTAAATGATGTCGAAAGTTGACAAAAATTTCATAGCAAATGCGGAAGTATATTCCGCATTTGCTATGAAAATTTTGTCAACTTTCGACGTCATTTACAGAAAATACCACAGTTTCTGTATTTCGTGAAAAATCGCACATCCTCTCCGGTACAAAATCACATGGAGTGTCTCATGTTTGCAATATCCTTACACTGGATCTCGGGTTCCCAATTTCCGAACCGGACAGGAAGCAGATCTATCTCCGATTAGTGAGACAAAATAAAAGAAGGTTGCCAAATACAGATGATATGTCTTGAAATGTCGTATTTATTAAGGAAAGGCCGTTCTCAATGACCATTCGTCTGAGGCATAATGGCGAACAAATGGACTGCTGATCGACATAAAGGAACCATATGGATGCGTGTGGACCCACCAGACATTTTCACCATATCCGAATATTGTGGCACGATGCTGCAGAATAAGGCGATCACAGTCACCAAGGTCAAGGTCACACAAAATGAGGAAGGAAGCTATTGGTGAAGTTTGGTAATAATCCGACTAACGGATCAAGAGATATTCAAATCGTACATCAAAAATTATCGACACAATAGTAAAGGTCACCAAGGTGAAGGTCAAGGTCACCGGAATGACAATGGATGGATAGCTATCAATGGTGGGAAGCTATTTATGTACGGATCAGGAGATATTCATCATTTGGACGTATATCGAAGGTCACCAAGGTCAAGGTCAGAACAAATTACACTGGTAGATATACATCATTGTGAAGAAGCCATTAATGAAGTTTGGAGATGATCAACGGATCAAGAGATATTAAATGTTTGGATGTATGTCCAAAATTAATGACATGAAGGTCAAGGTCACCATGGTTATGGTCACATGAATGAGACACTGGGTGGATAGTCATCAATGTGAATCAAGATCATGAGGTACATTTGGACATATGTACAAAATTATTGACACAAAGGTTAAGGTCACGAGGTGAAGGTGAATGTCACTCAACACAGCGGGTGGATAGCCATCAATGTGAGAAAGCTGTTAATGAAAATTGGTAATGATCTGACTAACGGATCAAGAGATATGGGAAATTTTGCTACGTCCAAAAATTATGCTCCACAAAGGTTAAGGTCACCATGGTGAAGGTCAAGGTCACCCGAAAGACAGTGGGTTGATAGGCATCAATGTGAGAAAGCTATTGATGAAATTTGGTAATGATCCGATTAACGGATCAAGAGGTATGGGAAATTTTGCTACATCCAAAATTAACATCCCACAAAGGTTAAGGTCACCAAGGTGAAGGTCAAGGTCACCCAAATGACAGTGGTTGGATAGCCAACAATGTGAGAAAGCTATTGATGAAATTTGGTAATGATCCGACTAACGGATCATGAGCTATGGGAAATTTGGCTACTTCCAAAATTTAAGTCCCACAAAGGCTAAAGTCACCAAGGTGAAGGTCAAGTCAAGGTCACCCGAATGACAGTGAGTGGATAGCCATCAATATGAGAAAGCTGTTGATGAAATTGGTAATGATCCGACTAACAGATCAAGAGATATGGGAAATCTGGCTACTTCTAAAATTTACGTTCCAAATTGTTGACGACACCGACGACACCGACGACGCCAGAGTTGTGACAAATATGTCTCGCTTTCCACTACAAATATGAAAGCTGTTACTAATGCACGCAAATACACACGCACGTACCTACATGGACTAACTATATATCCCCTCAAGAGGGGATATATAGTTAGTCCATGTACGTACGTGCAAAACAACACCAATCCCTGCTCAGTAGGAGTACCAAATGATGGATGGGGATGTTTAGCAACAACGTGATGTCGTCAGTAAGCTACGGAGCCCCGCAGGGGACGTAGAATTCTTTTTCATATTAATGTGTTCCCATGAAATAACAATGTATTCTCACGAAATAACAATTTGTTCCTTCCATGTAACAATTTGTTCCCAAAAATTAACAATTTGTTCCCTCGATTTAACAATTCGTTCCCACGAAATAACAATCTGTTCCCATTGGAACAAATTGTTAATTTGTGGGAATGAATCGTTAATTCGAGGGAACGAATTGTTAAATTGAGGGAACGAATTGTCATTTTGTGGGAACGAATTGTTAATTCGAGGGAACAAATTGTTATATCATGGGAACGAATTGTTAATTCGAGGGAACATTGAGGGAATGAATTGTCATTTTGTGGGAACGAATTGTTAACTCGAGGGAACAGATTGTTATATCATGGGAACGAATTGTTAATTCGAGGGAACAGATTGTTAAATTGAGGGAACGAATTGTTATTTCGTGGGAACGAACTAATAAAAAAAAATTCCATGTCCCCTGCGAGTCTCCGTAGTGAAGCTACCTCCTAACTCCATAACACCATAACAATTCTACTGACCAGTAGTCTATTTCACCAACATTGCAAAGTATACTTTTCTAGCAAAGTATACTTTGAGGGAGAAATTTTCAATTTAAGGATAAATTTATTAATTTTTATTATACTCAATTTATTACATTATCACAGCCAATTTGGCTGTGATAATGTAATAAATTCAGTATAATAATTCTGCATAGTTTTAATCATCAAATATATGCAGTGGTTAGTTCTATATGAAATAATGCATTTTAGGAAAAATAAATGATTACTCCCTTAAAGTATACTTTGCTAGAAAAGTATACTTTGCAATTTTGATGAAATCGGCTACAGGAACACACCGGGAAAATTAGATTCTCACAATAGACGGCTCAAATGAAATATCAATTGATTCGCGTTGTTTACAAATACGCAAAATAAATGAAAGTTTAGTGATGTTTACTTATCATAGAACAGGTAAAAACATCATCCCACCATTCCTTATATTAACCTTTACAAAGCTGAATTAAATTGTGCTGGCTGCTGTTTATTTTCCTTTTTTGTCCGGTGAAAACATGTTTCGGCAGCAAATGAGAATCATCTCCAAATGGAGATGATTCTCATGTGCTGCCTAACTTGTTTTTCATGTGAGTTAGACACAGATCAATGTGAATTAGACACACATGTAATTCCAGCATCTGGGCTGGGAATTAGACTGCTGCTTTCAAAGCCTAATTTCTTGTGAATTCTTAGGAATTATCCTTAAAAATATGAAAATTACTTGCAAAAATTGCAGATCCTAAAATTGCAGATTGTGATGAGTCAATAAAAACATGGTTTGACAGCACTTCAGAATCATTTCCAATGGAAATGATTCTGAAGTGCTGCCAAAGCATGTTGTAAATTATTCTAAAGTGCTGTCAAAGCATGTTTTTGATGATAACAATGGAAAATAGAAAATAAACAGCAGACAACAAAAAATTAAAATAGCGGTGTAAGGGTTAAGAAATGGATAAAAAAAGTCGAATGGACACATTTTAAAATGTACGGCCATTTTTTTAGGTCTGGGTAAAGCCACATACAAATTGTTGAATGGAAAAATCAAAGTTACGACATGAGACTGAAATCTGGACTAATAGAGGGATGGATTTCCGGACATGCCAGACATACTTTTAAATAGACAGGTAATTTAAAATCCAGATACCACCCTTTTTGGGTATAAAAATAGAAGAAAAACTATTTTGATACCTGAGCGCCTGAATCCAAAAGGAAATGTGTAAATGTGTTACCTAATGGACGAGATACAAAATAAAATCTCTGGAGGTCTAGTTACAAAAGATCGGCTTAACATTGTCATTTTCTCATTTGTGGCTGTGACCGGAGAAATGGAGCTTATGGGTTTTGCGACCCGTGTAGATCCGGATCAGCCTGTGCATCCGCAGTCTGATCAGGATCTGCACAGTTCGTCATTACATAACTAAAACACCTGCCAATGCTTCTAACAAGGTTCGCTATAATCAAGCTACAGGAGTGTGCTATTTGATCAAGGGCCACATGCACTGGTCATAAATTCCAAAAGCCCCATTTCTCCAGTGACAGCCACATTTATCTGATGGTAAGTCGAGATCAGTAGCCAAGTTAAAGTAACCATATGTTGCCCATGCAGATGGAACTATACTTAATGACATTAGAAATACAACACCTACATGTAACAAGGGCATCATTTTATCACTAAGCTGATCCCCTCACTGACAGCCTTGATGATAAAAGACAGTATCCTCAGTGATCTTCACCTTGGATGTTCAGACATGGGAAACAAAGCACCATCCCTAGACACACATTGTGGACAAATATTATCATTGACCTTGGGCATTGGGACGTGGTTGAGGGGAGGGGGGAGGGGGAGGGAGGGTGGGTGGCGGGCGGGGTGGGGGGATTTGTAACAAAGCATCATCCGCAGACACACATTGTGGTCAAATATTATCAAATGTGACAAAAGGTTAAAAGAAAGAGTGAAAAAGATGAAATTTGCATTAACCCTTTCAACACCATGCAGGCCTGTATAGTCAGGTACATGTATTGGCAAAAAGTGTAGATCCAGATGTGCCAGCTCATGACGAGCCGTCTCATCAGGATCTGCACTTTTTGCAAGTAATTTTCCTATTTTTAAGAACAAAAACACCCCCTTTTCATAAATGGACTAGTCTGAAAATCGATCGGGTGAAACGGTTAAAAGAAGATGAACAATAACAACTATTAAGTGATATTGACGTTGGGCATTGGGACATGGGGCTTATGTGTCATAAATTATCACTTGTAGATATACATTGTGGTCAAATACTATCATCAAAATTTGAGCAGTATATGTAGATGGATCATCGATATATCCCCCACCCCCACCCCACCCCCACCCCCACCACCTGCCCCCTGCCTATTGGGATTTATTTGATAGTACCTTATTTATTCTAATAAACGCCCCTGGGGCTATGCAATTTGTGGGGATCAAAACTTGTAAAATAGGATCAAGATATGTATAAATTTCACATACAAAAGCCATTTAAAACAATGTTTTAAATGGCTTTTGTATGTGAAAATAACATATTTAGAATGCAAATATGGGAGGGGGGACTATTAGAGAGGGGGCTGCTATTAGAATATATACAGTATATATTGAGTGGCCTTTTTCTTAATTTTAGTGCGTGTTTCTTAAATCACCTCTCACTCACCAACAGACCTACAGACCTACAGATTGCAGATTGCAAGTTGCAGTTTTCACCAAACAATATGCTTGAATGATTAAAACTATACATGGAGTGTGCCACTGTTATGTAGAGGTGTAGTGTTTCTAATGTTGTTGAGTATATTTAAAGACATATAATACTAAAGGTGGATGACATTGTGACGTTAACAAAGAAATATTAAGCCGATTTAGAGAATACGTCACTTTACGTATATAGCCTGGTGCGACAATCTTTACAAAAAGGTTTTTCATTCGAATATGTGCTCTAGAAATTCTGTAAAATTTATCAAATTGAGTTGTACTGAATATTTTCTTGGATTCACAGAAAAAAATGTGTCTGTGACTGGAGAAATGGGGCTTACGGGTTTTGCGACAAGAGTAGAACTAGATCAGTCTGATCAGGATCTGCACTGTTCGCCATTCCATCAATGAATCATGCTTTTAACAGGCAATATAAATCATCATCAGGCGACAAGAGTGTGCCATTTGACCAGGAGTTACACTGGTCATAAATCCCATAAGCCCCATTTCTCCAGTCACAGCCACAGATATTCATATAAGTGGTAACAACATATACTTAAAAAAAAAAAAAAAAAATAACGGGAAAACAATCTCCAAATTTTCATACTACTATAATTATTTGTATCCAGTGTATAATGGGTTGAAAGGATGTAGCTGGAAAGAAGCCTAATTAATATATATTATAGCGAGCGTGTTTTAATGACACTATTTATTAATTTACTTTTACATATTTTAGACTTGGGGAATTAGGCTCAATTTGATCGAAAGATTAAAAGACAAGATACATGTTGATTCTATGATGTAAATATTCCCAAAAGCTCCCTGGCAACCCAAACAATGCCCTTTATACCACAGGCAATGTTGAATATCCCCCACCCACTTGAATTCATGTAGTATCTATACAGATTGAGTTGAATACAATGGAATTATTTTAGTAGCCCTGTGCTTTATACCAAGCAATGCGGATTCTACAGAAAGCAGCTCTGACTACTGCATCAAATGCTCACAATGCAGACTTTTTCTGAGAACTGTGTTTGTTCAACAGTTAGTTGTTTACAGTCATTTACATATTACTCTATAACAATTACGCCATTATGGAAAATCCAAAATATTTTCCTTCTATGTGGTCAGAAGTATATGTCGCGACCATCATTTGAACTGTCTCGTCGAGACGGTTCAAATGAGTGGTCACAACATATACTTTCATTGAGAATTTTTTATTTTTTTTTTAATAAATTTCATACCCGTAAAGGTGTATTCCAAAATGAATGCGTTAATACCGACTCGTCGAGACGGTTCAAATGAGTGGTCACAACATATACTTTCATAGAAATTTCATACCCGTAAAGGTGTATTCCAAAATGAATGGGTTAATACCGACTCCCGACTCCCCCCCCCCCACCCCACCCCCCTCCCATCCTCCTAGGTTGATTATATGAGAAGACATCTTTTTTCGTCCATTCTTTAGATATAACACTTCTTTCAGGTAAATTTAAAACATTCATTGACCATTACCGGACGTACGTATTAATTGGCAATATTATACTGTTTTATAACAAACATGAATTAGCTCTCTTGGTAAGGGGCAATAACCATGTTTCCTTAAAAGGTTAACGGAGACAACTATTTATTCTCTCTATTTATTTTTTTTCACAGGAAATGATCATTCTTTAGGATATGTCAATACAAATAGTAATTCAGGCGACGGATTTAATTGATATTAATAATTTTAAAATGTCGTGCTTCATTTGCATATCAAAATAGCCTGATACAACCGCGTGTATCAAACTGATTATATCTGTATAATTTGTAAAACTGGTGGAATAGATACATAATTATACACTTATTTAATTCCTATAAAGAAAAACATGTGCCAAATCGATGGGACCTCAACTTTAATACAGTTGATTCTCTCTAAACCGAACACCCTGGTCATATTCCAGGGTATGTGGCTTAGAAATGTCCACTGTGCCCAAAGAGCATACATACAATTGTCCCTCTAGGCTTGGCAGAGAATAATATTCATTTTATAGGTTGTTTAAGTTATTTTGAATGGATAATCTAGTAAAATACTTTCTATAATTACGTCTTACCCATATAATCGACACCAAATGTTCGTTTATTAAGATGAAAGGAATGTGGAACTACTTTTGCCAAGGTAGAAGTCAGGAATTTGAAAATCATTTTTTTGGTATTTCCTGATAATTAGCTGAGATTCCTGTGCATGCATACCTGTACATATTTGGTGACTGATTGATTGATTAACCCATTTCATGCCGAGGATACACCATTATGTTTGCGGGATTATCCTAAATATTTTCCTTCTATGCGCTCAGAAGTATATGTCGCGACCACCATTTGAACCGTCTCGCCGAGACGGTTCAAATGAGTGGTCACAACATATATTTTCATTAAGAAATAACATACCCCATTATATTTGCGGGAAATCCGAAACATTTTCATTCTATGCGCTCAGAAGTATATGTCGCGACCACCATTTGAACCGTCTCGCCGAGACGGTTCAAATGAGTGGTCACAACATATACTTTCATTGAGAAATAAAAAAAATAAAAATAAAATATTTAATAAATTTCATACCCGTAAAGGTGCATTCCAAAAGGAATGGGTTAAATTGTGTTTAAAGGCACGTGTGACAGACTGTGACTCATGTTGCTCAGATATTTGTTATGTGGTTTGGTGTTTTATAAACTGGAAACTCCCTATATATCGGTACAAGTATCAATCAAAGCACCATTTTATTTGATCAAATTCCAATAAATTTATGTTGTATAATGATTGACGACCTAAAAGGTTGATTGTGATTATGTTTTATGGAATTAATTATTTGTCCCTGGGCTGAGAAAAACAGCGTTCCCCATCCAGACACTCAAGCTTGTTAACTGCCATCAGATAAACGATTATATTCTGAATATGTCAACTGACTGTACAAGAGGACCCATATCAACGATTGTTGAAGATGACGGAAGATTGGATTTAGCTCTTATAACTCATAACAGTGGCACACTCCATGTATAGTTTTGCATGCTAGCGGTGAAAATAACATCCAACAAATTACGAGTATATTTCTTCTTTCTCTCTTTAAATATGTCTTGGAATTTCATTAGAATTGTGTCCAAGATATATTCATGATATTTATAGGGAGAAATAAAAGAAAATATAATTAGTTTTTGTCCGCTATTTTTGAACTATTTATGGCCCACAAATTACCCAGCAGAGTTAACAATACTGAATTAAATTCTGTCATCTGCTGTTTATTTTTTCCATTTTTCTCATAAAAAACATGGTTTTACAGCACTTGAGAATCATTTCTGTTGGAACTCATCCTAAACAGCTGTCAAACTATGTTGTATTGAGAAAGAAGACGAAATATAATAAAACAACAGCAGACGACAATTCTTGGTTCCCGCCTATAAGGGTGGGGGAGTGTACGTCTATGGGGATATGACAATGTGCCATCGTAATTCTCCACATAACGGAGAGTATTAGACGCACCGAGATGAACCGGTAAACATCCCAGGCAATGAGAAGGTGGGAATTTTTCCAATTACCCTTTTACATATGCACACCGAATGCCATTATCTCTTTGCATGCTAGCAATGTAACTAACAGTCAATAAATTTTTCCTATTTCTCTCTGTAAATATGTCTTGGAATTTCATTAGAATTGCGTCCGGAGGACGCAATTCTAATGAAATTCCAAGACATATTTATGATATTTACCTGGAGAAATAAAAGAAAATATGAATTGTCATTTGCTATTTTTGAACTATTTATAGTCCACAAATTTCTGAGCATACAAAGAGGTTATCCCATTACATGCGGACTACACCTTCATGGGTATCATTGTTTTTAATATTTCATTTTTATTTCCGTTATTTCTCAATGAAAGTATATGTTGCGACCAATCATTTGAACCGTCTTGATGAGACGGTTCAAATGGTGGTCGCAACATATACTTCTAAACACATTTAAAGAAAATATTAACCCTTAGACCGCTACACACAACAATAATGTCGTCTGCTGTTGCTTTTATATCTTGCCTTATTTCTCAATAAAAACATGGTTTGACAGCACTTCAGAATCATTTACATTGGATAAGTGCTGTCAAAGCATGTTTTTGAGGATAAAAATGGAAAATAGAAAATAAACAGCAGACGACAAAAAATTAAGATAGCGGTGTAAGGGTTAATTATTTTCCGCAATCAAAATGGCATATTCTCAGCATGAAATGGGTTAATACTGCCTTTACATACTAGAGTCACAGGTTGAAGTAACGGACCGAGGTCTATAAATACATTAAATATGTCTAAAAGCATCAATAAATGAAGAAAAAAAAAGCTAAACTTTTTTTTTACCCCCTCCATATAATTCAGTATACTGAATTATATGGAGGGGGTAAAAAAAAAGTTTAGCTTTTTTCTTTTCATTTATTGATGCTTTTAGGCATATTTAATGTATTTATAGACCTCGGTTCGTTACTTCAACCTGTGACTAGAGTAATATGGAATATGCTTGAAAATTTACTTTCTTACTTACTATTTCTGTACAATAACAGCATGCTCCCCCTGAAATTTTTTAAACCTAGATGGCCTGAAATGCACTCTCCTGCATTTTAAGTCATTTAAATTCGGATTTCAATTGTGGTAAATTGTGACATTTTCATGCAAATTACCTGTATATTAATGCATTTCAAGATTTGTTGAGATTACTGTTTGAAAAATAGAGGACCTTGGCGAATTTAGGGGGGTGCGTACGCACCCGTCGCACCCCCCCATCCCTGCGTACAGGCCTGGTATTCGTGGCTGGTTAGCTCAGTCGGTTGGAGCGATGGTACGGTAAACCAGAGGTCCAGGGTTCGTATCCCGTGGTCGGATATGCAGCTTTCCTACTCTGTGACATTAGGCATCTAACGTGGGGCTGTGACTGATAAATTTAATACTGCCGAAAAAGTACCAAAAATATGAAATTCAGAGACGAATTAAATATAGAATTTGGGGACAAATTTAATACATAACTCACTATGGGAATGGAATGGTGCTGAACGGCCCCACTAACTATGGGGAAAAGGTGTGTATTCGTGTCCGATTAGCTCAGTCAGTTAGAGAGGTCCCGTGTTCGAGTCCCACAGCCGGATATGCATCTTTGTCACCCTGTGACAATTGCACAAACTAATATCATTCTAGTGTCTTTGAATATCAAGATTATCAGGCTCGGCTAGGAAACGGAAGGAATTCATTAACACATCTCGGAATCGCTATGCAAATCTTAGCCATGACATAACCTGGGGCCAGTTTCACTAAACTTCTTACGACTAAAATGTTCGTAAGTCCAAATTTAGGATCGTCTGTAAATTTCAATTTATGGATTTACATTTATTGAGCATAGGCTGCAATGCAGCCTATGCTCAATAAATGTAAATCCAATAATTATTTACAAGAAAACAATGTTAACGTGAAATTTACAGACTATCATAATTTTGCACTTACGAACATTTTAGTCACACAAAGTTTAGTGAAACGGGCCCCAGATGTCAAAAGACACAAGCCTGGTAGTGACAGGCATATCTATATCAATTACATTGCTGGTTCATGACAAGTGTCATAAGGCCCCATTTCACCAGTCGCCGATGTACATTTTAACCTTCACTACGCGGGGAGACAAAAATTGTTGTCTGCTGTTTTACATTTTTGCCTTAATTCTTAACAAAAAAACTGTTTTGACAGCACATGAGAATCATCTCCAGTGGAGACGATTCTCATGCGCTGCCAAAACAGGTTTTTATCGAGAAATATTGAAAATAAAACATTTCCAGCAGACGATAAAATTTAATTCAGCATAGTAAGGGTTAAAGCCTCGAGTAATGGTTACACAATTAACGTAATGAACGAAAAGTGTGATGGAATCAGCAGAGTAATGTAGATAGAGCACAGCACACACGCAAGATGGGAGAAAAATGTGCCCTTTCACATTGCTGTACTGACTGACATATATATGAGACACGTCCGTTGAATTTGTACCTAAGAACATGTGCACTATCTCATGAATAATATTTACAAAATGTACGATACAGTCCAGTCGAGCACCAGAATCTCGAATATCAGTATCTCGATGATTCACTAAAGTTCCGAATTATATCCTTATTTGTTTAATATAAATTTCCCCCGGCTATCTCGACCATATGTCCTATCTCGTATGTTTTCTCTATCTCGACTGTTCATTCTATCCCCTCCGTATAAAACTACGCTAAAAATATCTTCGCTATCTCCATCACATAAAGGCTTGGATAAATCAAATCGCCTAATCACCTGGCTGCCAAGATCGATTTGGTTGGTTGACACTAATTTTCAAAACAGATCAAACAAAGCAAATTAAATTCACACCTACCTCAGGCTGTTTGCTTAATTGGTCCTACACTGCAGCTCCATTATAACGCGATCGCGTATAGCGCGATCTCCATTATAACGCAGGTCTCACGTGGATCCCAAAATAATATTAATGTCAATGTTATGAGACATATATCCGTGTTAACACATAATTGTCGCTAATAAATGGTTGCGTGTTCGGTCGCCTTTCTCTACTTTACTCCCAGTACATTGTGTATTGATTTTTCATAATTGTGACAGGTGTAATATTTAGCATTCTATAAATAGACTGCTGTTTGTGTGCAATCTGAAACAATACATTCAGCATTATCTGGGTATGGGATCACATGGTCGATTGTTTACACTGCAGCGCACGGCAATCATGATATCTCGCGTAAATCGTAAATTTCATTCATCAATATGACTGTTGCAGTGTAAACAATAGATCACGTGACCCCACATCCTGAGATTATGCACGTATCAACAGCTAATCGTCCGCATGAATAGGCAGGACACGTGACCATTATTTATTATCAATTAATCCTTTTAAGCGCCTGTTGATCGCGAGCAGTATACATTGTAATAAGCGTCTGTCTATCGCGAGCACTATACAACATAATAAGCATGATTTTATAAATAACTCATATGTTTAATACATTAATAGTTTGTATGTCATAGTCATTATTAATAATTACTTTAACTTTTGTTCAAATGACATGATTTTATATGGGTCCGTTGCTAATGGAATTCCCGCAATAGTTGGTAACCGAAATGCGGATGATACCAGTACCCGTGCATGTCCCGAAACTTTATAACGCGATCGGATTCGATCGCGATTTGAAATCTTGGACCCCGACCATCGCGTTATAATGGAGCTGCAGTGTATTTGAGTGTTTGACAGGATTCATTAACCATATCACGCTGGTCATTTAAGCAATTCACTGAGAGTCTTGACGCCACCTTGTAATGTTGATTCGGTTACTACCTTTGGTAATTAGTTAATTGGTGATTGCTTACTCGTAGTGTAATAGGTAACATGATTTCATATTTTTCGCAAAAATATTCGACCATGTCACTTCATCGCTATCTCGAACCTAGTGCTGTCTCGACTATATGGACGATCTCCCTTCGACTTCGACATACTGGTGCGCGACTGTATTTTCCGTAAATGATGTCGAAAATTTACAAAATTTTCCGAATAAAATTCCGCATTTGCTATGAAAATGTTATCAACTTCCGACATCATTTACAGAAAATATCACAGTGTCTGTAAATATATTTCACGAAAAATCATACATGTTCTTAGGTACAAAAGCACATAGCAAGAAAGTAGACGAATGCAGCCAAGGGTATGTATCCCATCCCTGTGGTGGCTGCATTAACTGAACCAGGGGGCCGTCTGAACCAGGGGGCCGTCTGAACCAGGGGGCCATCTGAACCAGGGGGCCGTCTGAACCAGGGGGCCGTCTGTACCAGGGGGCCATCTGAACCAGGGGGCCGTCTAAACCAGGGGGCCGTCTGAACCAGGATCTGAACCAGGGGGCCATCTGAACCAGGGGGCCGTCTGAACCAGGGGGCCGTCTGAACCAGGGGGCCGGGCCATTTCACTAAACTTCGTACAACTCAAATGTTCGTAAGTTCAAACTTATGATAGCCTGTAAATTTCACATTAACAATGTTTTCTTATAAACGATTATTGGATTTATATTTATTGAGCAGTTAATAAATGTAAATCCATCAATTGAAATTTCCAGACAATCCTAAATTTGCATTTACAAACATTTTAGGCGTACAAAGTTTAGTGAAACAGGCCTCGAGGTTTAAAATCTACTGAACCTGAAATTTCAGTTATTTAACCTTGACCTTGGGCATGGGGGTTTCATGGGTGATGAATGAAAATAGGGATGATGTAAACGTGCACATGACGTGTTAAGCCAATTGTTCATACGATACAGAGGTTATATGATAATGAAGAAACGGGCACACATTGCCCACTTAAATGGTATTTAGTGTGATATATCATTAAATCAATCAATAACTACATAGTCTGGTACGATACAATAACAAACATATATATATATATATTATGAGTGTATTTAATTGTCATATATTGACACACTTAAATATGTTAAAATCCTGTTGGAGCTGAAACATTAAATTTTCAGTGGTTTCATATGTGAGGAATGTGTGTTTTGTTACCTTAATATGAGATAGTGCCATTTACACTGGTTGCCATTTACAGCCATTTACACTGGTTGCCATTTACATCCATTTACACTAGTTGTCATTTACAGCCATTTACACTGGTTGTCATTTACAGCCATTTACACTGGTTGTCATTTACAGCCATTACATTAGTTGCCATTCAGCCATTTACACAGGTTGCCATTTACAGCCATTTACACTGGTTGCCATTTACAGCCGTTTACACTGGTTGCCATTTACTGAAGTGCTGTTAAAACATGTTATAAATTATTCTAAAGTGCTGTCAAAGCATGTTTTTGATGATAAAAATGGAAAATAGAAAATTAACAGCAGACAACAACAAAAACTAGATGGCCGCGGCCTGCATGTCGCGCCTTGGGACGAGGCATGGACACTAAACAAGAGGGCCATGATGGCCCTAATTCGCTCACCTGACTCCATGAACACCAGAGGAGAATGTGACATTGAGTTCATGTGTTTTAAAAAAATTGTGCTATTTTTAGATGGCGGTCATCTTGGATTAAGCGATGACTCATTTTACCAAATCTGAAAATGCTTCACCCAAGGATCTTAACTTCCTAGGAAGTTTGGCCAGCATCGGCCATGTGGTTCCTGAGAATAAGACGTTCAAAATCTTGAATAAATGGACCTTTTGGTGGCCATCAAGGATGACATAATCATCCGATTCCGACAAATATTGCACCAGAGCAATCGCCTCATCGATACCTTCAATTTGATATATGGCATCAGCATATTCGGTCAAAAATAAAATTTGACCCCCATTTGACCCCATGGGCCATGCCCATTTTTGACCCCGGGGTCACCATTTTCACAACATTGAAAGAGCATTGTAAATCGATCATTGCTACCAAGTTTAGTCGAAATCATGCTAGCGGTTCATGAGAAGAAGATTTTTTAAGAATTTATGTTATTTTTAGACGGCGGCCATCTTGGATTAGCGATTACCTCCATTTTAACAAATCTGAAAAGGCTTCACCCATGGACCATAACTTTTAAGTTTGGCTACCATGGGCCAAGCGGTTCATGTGAAGAAGAATTTTGAAATCTCTAATAAAAGAACAACCTTTTGACATTTTGGCGGCCATCTTGGATGACATAACAATCCGATTTCGACAAAAGATGTACCAGAGTGATCGCCTCATTGATACCTGCGATTTGATATATAACATGACCATATTCGGTAAAAAATGACCCCATTTGACCCCACGGGCCATGCCCATTTTTGACCCAGGGGTCACCATTTTAACAACTTTGAAAGAGCAATGTCCATCGATCATTCCTACCAAGTTTCGTCGAAATCCGGCTAGCGGTTCATGAGAATAATTTTTTTTAAGAATTTATGCTATTTTTAGATGGCGGCCATCTTGGATTAGCAATGACCTCCATTTTAACAAATCTGAAAAGGCTTCACCCATGGACCATAACCTTTAAGTTTGGCTACCATGGGCCAAGCGGTTCATGTGAAGAAGAATTTTGAAATCTCAAATAAAAGAACGACCTTTTGACCTTTTGGCGGCCATCTTGGATGACATAACAATCCAATAACAATCCAATTTCGACAAAATATGTACCAGAGTGATCGCCTCATTGATACCTTCGATTTGATATATAACATGACCATATTCGGTCAAAAATAATCTTGGATTACGTAATGACGTAATTTTAACAATTTTGTAATCCCCCTACCTAAGGACCATGACCATGAAGTTTGGTGACTATAGGCCCAATGGTTACCGAGGAGAAGACGTTTGAAAATGTTCACGGACGACGACGGACGACGGACGACAGACACATTGCGGTAACAATAGCTCACATGAGAGATATAGTATAACAAAAAACTTTAACCAAAAAACTTTAACCAAAAACGTTAACCAAAAACTTTAACCGGACGTACGCCAAAGTGCCGACTATATCGCGCTTTCCGCAAGCGGCACGGCAAAAAGTTTAACCAAAAAGTTTAACCAAAAAGTTCAAAGTAATTAGACCTTGACATTGGGCACAGGGGCTGCACGGGAGGGGGTAGAATGAATATATAGATGATGATAAACACCCATGTGAAGTTTCAAGGTAATGGGCAAAGCAGTTGCAGAGATGTAGTATTACGAAAAACTTTAACCAAAAAACTTAGCCACCAAAAACTTTAACCAGACACACGAACAAATTTAAGCAAAAAAGTTTAAGCAAAAAGTTTAACAAAAAAGTTCAAAGTAATTAGATCTTGACATTGGGCACAGGGGCCGCACGGTAGGGGGGTAGGATGAAAATATAGATGATGATAAACACCCATGTGAAGTTTCAAGGTAATGGGCAAAGCAGTTGCAGAGATATAGTATAAGAAAAACTTTAACCAAACATTTTATCCAAAAACTTCAAAGTAATTCGACCTTGACATTGGACACAAGGGCGGCACGGGAGGGGGGTAGAATGAAAATATAGATGATGATAAACACCCATGTGAAGTTTCAAGGTAATGGGCAAAGCAGTTGCAGAAATATAGTACAACGAAAAACTTTAACCAAACAACTTAACCAAAAACTTCAAAGTAATTTGACCTTGACATTGGGCACAAGGGCCGCATGGGAGGTGGGTAGAAAGAAAATATAGATGATGATAAACACCCATGTCAAGTTTCAAGGTAATGGGTAAAGCAGTTGCAGAGATATAGCATAACGAAAAACTTTAACCAAAAAACTTAACCAAAAACTTTAACCAAACAACTTAACCAAAAAACTTAACCAAAAACTTCAAAGTAATTTGACCTTGACATTGGGCACAGGGGCCGCACGGTAGGGGGTAGAATGAATATATAGATGATGATAAACACCCATGTGAAGTTTCAAGGTAATGGGCAAAGCAGTTACAGAGATAGTACAACGAAAAACTTTAACCAAAAAAAAAAAAAACTTAACCAAAAACTTCAAGTAATTAGACCTTGACATTGGGCACAGGGGCCGCACGGGAGGGGGGTAGAAGAATGAAAATATAGATGATGATAAAGACCATGTGAAGTTTCATCAAGGTAATGGGCAAAGCAGTTGCAGAGATATAGTATAATGAAAAACTTTAACCAAAAAACTTAACCAAAAACTTTAACCAAACAACTTAACCAAAAAACTTAACCAAAAAGCTTAACCAAAAACTTTAACCAAAAAACTTAACCAAAAAACTTAACCAAAAACTTTAACCGGACACACGTACATACGACGTACGTACGTACCAAAGCGCCGACTATATCGTGCTTTCCGCAAGCGGGCGCGACAATAAGATAGCAGTCTAACGGTTAATTAGTTGGTTACCTAATTAACCCAACACATGTGGCATACCCTCTACACAATTACACATATTTACTAGATGGCCGCAGCCCGCATGTCGCACCCGCCGAGGCTTTGATTGTATACCTAAAATATTTAACCAAAAACTTTAACCCAGATGCGCGCATGTACAGACGTCCGTACGCCAATGAGCATTACAAATACTACAGCCAATCAGTAGCCTATTTCACCAACATTGCAAAGTATACTTTCCTAGCAAAGTATACTTTGAGGGAGAAATTTTCAATTTTAGTGTAAATTTATTAATTTTTATTAAACTGAATTTATTACATTATCACAGCCATTTTGGCTGTGATAATGTAATAAATTCAGTATAATAATTCTGCATAGTTTTAATCATCAAATATATGCAATCATTAGTTCTGTATGAAATAATTCATTTCGGAAATATCAATGGTTACTCACTCAAAGTATACTTTGCTAGATAAGTATACTTTGCAATTTTGATGAAATCGGCTACAGGTGGTGATGTGTGTGTGGGATTGAAAGAAAATTTTCTCTCAAACGCTTGTAGCTAAAACATGTGTAACCAACAATATACTAAGCACATATGTTTAAAGTGAATATATTTGGGGCCTAAGGCATTTATCATTTGCCAAGGGCGTAAGTCAGCAGAAAATTTGAAACGTGTGGTGTTTGAGCGAGCCCGAAACTAAGCCTGTTGAGGGCATTTTCCCAAGCTCTTTCCTACTTTGAAAAGGCTATACTGTATAGTGAAATGGGTGGGTGGGGTAACGTTTTTTCAAATGAGCCATTTATTGGGTCCTAGGTCCGAGTCTTCCAGCTGTGGCTGTGACCACTTATTTAAAACTTGGACATTGGGAAGTTTGTGTGGCACATGTACAAACAACAAAGCAGCCGCAATATAGCAAACAAGGGGTTAACCTTTACACCGCACCGTTTTGTTCCATTTTTATCATCCAAAACATGCTTTGACAGCACTTTAGAATAATTTACAACATGCTCTGACAGCACTTCAGAATCATTTCCATTGGAAATGATTCTGAAGTGCTGTCAAACCATGTTTTTTATTGAGAAATAAAGCAAGATATAAAAGCAACAGCAGCCTACAGCAGATTTGTGAAACAGACAGTAATTAAGGTCTCATTTCGCCACTGATGAGCAAAAGATGCTAAAAACCCCGAGATCATGATCTACCATGAATTGGGGTAAAGGCTATACACACTGTCTGCTGGAGAATATTGTAATTGGAACTGTCAGGAGCATAAGAAAATATAAGCATCAGATAAGTAAGATTTACAACCTCTGTGCCAAAGGGTTTATCCGAACATGCAAGAATAAGTGCCGTAAAATAGCGATTTATTTGCAGATAAGTTCTTTGCAGACAAATTGGTGGCAATCTTGAACTTGTCTCCTCATCAGTTTAAAATCCAATCTACAGGGAGCAATGGGCACATGCGAATGTATGCCTAAAATCATAATAACCGGCGTGAAACTGCTTTATTTCACACAAGTTACTGTGAGCTTTGAGCATCAAGTGACTCGCTTGATTTCAAATGAATATATATAGTCAACTTATATTTCAGGGAAGGAAATAACTGAAAGTCAAATCCAGCGAGTTATTGTGACTTTTCTTATCAACTGATCCACTTGAAATCAAGTGGATCAGTTGATAAGAAAAGTCACAATAACTCGCTTGAAATCAAGTGGATCAGTTGATAAGAAAACTGATCCACTTGATTTCAAGTGAGTTATTGTGACCTTTCTTACCAACTGATCTGATCCACTTGATTTCCAATGTAATGAGTTATTATGATTTTTGAGCATCAGGTGAACCGCTATATTTTACACAAATCATTCTGATGTTTAGCATGCAGTATTCATTAAATTTCAGGAGTTATTGTGATCTTTAGCCCGCTTTTTCGAACAGGAGTCAAACTTATGCTATGCTTATTGATAACATGTGATCAATCGCCAAAGCTATACAGTGCCGGAGGTTATTTTGCCAACAAACAGGACTGTTATAATGTGTTTCCTCAGCATGAAAAGGTTTAATGGCCTGTCAACTTAACGCCATTTTAGGCCATATGTTACCTGTTGTGATTAAATTGTTGTTAAATTAACAGTACTGTTGTCAGCATGCATTTGTGCCTTGACTGTAGAAATCGGGCTTACAGGTTTTGCGACCAGTGTACTGGTCGCCATTCCAACAATGAAACACCTGTTTATGCTTCAAACAAGCAATACAGATCGTTACCGGGCTACAGGAGTGTGCTATTTGATCAAATCTACATTGGTCACAAATTCCATAAGCCCCATTTCTCCCGTCACAGCCACATAAATGTACATTTATGTCCATTTAACAAGGTCATATCTAGATGAGAGTACACCTGTGTTGCAAATACTTCCAGCACAGAAACCTTTACCTGTTAAACACTACAGACCTAATTAACAGTGTTAGCAAACAGTGTAGATCTCATCAGGATCTGCACTTTTTGCAATTAATTTTCATATTTTTAAAATAAAACAACACCCCCTTCTTATAAATGAACTAGTCTGAAAAATATTTTCTGACGAATGAATTGGTCGTGAATTAACATATCACAGTCCATTCCAGTTATTTAGGGGTAAAAATGTTAATATCCTGATCTGGTGCCAGGCATCATTACCACAGCAGAAGATTATGCTCATCATACATTGCATAAAAGGTATTTCTTGTGTTATACTTTAACTAATGAGGGTGTATCGTAGATGGATAGAAAATAATGCAATATACAGTCGAACTTCGATGGGTCGAACAGCCTGCGGGGTTAAGTTTTAGTTCGACCCATCCGTTGTTCGACCCATCGGGATTTTCTACTGTAACCATTACAGATCGACGAGTTGGTCAGTGTACTAAGTGAAACAAGTCGTCATTACGACACGTTGTTTCATATAAATGCGCTTACATTTGCATTTACGGTTGATTGTCACAGTCGTTTATTAACAGAAACAGGCTTTAATGGTTAGACACCACCAAATAGTTTTACTATATAATTTAACCGAATGCCATCCAATAAGGCCAGTCTCTCCTACTTTCACTATTCGTATGGATGCTGTGGGACCCACTTGTACATGACCTGCAGCCAGTCTGTACTGGTTCTGCATGAACTAAACAATAGGTTCACTTACTCCTAAGAAAGAAAAATCCAACCTTGTCATCCTCCATATTGTGTACATTTTTTGGCCACGGAAACTCCGTTTACATCAAGTGACCAACAGGGTCAGTGTTTTCTTTTAAATGCTACAAATATGCTGAAAACTGGTGTTGAAGGCACCCAAAATGTTCCTCAAGTGAAACTGGGTAGTAATGGATCAAGATTTGCAAGCAAACGGTGTCTGTGACCTCAAAACACCCGCACTATTTTTTTATACCGGACTACTTTTGCATACACCCTGGGCGGTTTCGCACCATTTGGTGTCTTCTAACCTATAAGTGTACCAGTCCCACTACAAATCATTCTACAATATTCACTATTCAAAAACTAGCTTCTATTCCTGGATACAGTACCAAGTTTGGAGCAAATATCTCAAATGGTTGTCACACAGCAGCTGTGTAACTCCACCATGTGACTGTCCACATTCTGCCTTAAATTGAGCTATCTACTGAAATATGGAGAATTTTAATAGATGATGAATTAAAAGCACAAATCTCCATAAAATCACATAACATTACCCTAAATAGTGTTATAGCTAACCATTCTACATATACAGACTCATCACTGAAACTATACCAACATGTATGCCACTCTGGAATTGGTCGACAGACAAAAGGGTACTGGCTTGGAACGGTCAGTCAAGAAATTTGCTTTATAACACAGGAGGAAAGGAAAAACAATGTTTTCTGAGTACTAGTGTATTGATACTATACCGATATGCGAAAACAATACACTTACGCCTAATTTGGCAAATTTTGGAACAGCGTCGCGATGTCGCGCCACTTTCCAGAACTTCTTAATTGTCCATCAGCATGCCAATATCAATGAATAAAAATGAAAAACACACTATGATCACTGTTTTGCTGTATATTACTGTCACATTCCAAGCCCAATCACCTACAGGTAATTTGCATACACTGGTTTATTATATTTGACTAAATAAAGCTGAGAAATATTTTCAAGATTTTTAGAAGATTTTGAAGCCGATAACTGTCCGTCTGAGATACAAAAAGAACAAATATGTTGCATCGCGGAGTCCGCTCGATTATTCTTGTCGCAGTAAACTTTAAATTATGTTCCCAGAGACATAGCTACAAGAAACATAAACTTCCAACTTCAAATTCTACAAACAAACATATCTCACATAGGGCCTAGGCACACCTTATAGGTTAGACACCACCAAATAGTTTTACTATATAATTTAACCGAATGCCATCCAATAAGGCCAGTCTCTCCTACTTTCACTATTCGTATGGATGCTGTGGGACCCACTTGTACATGACCTGCAGCCAGTCTGTACTGGTTCTGCATGAACTAAACAATAGTTTCACTTACTCCTAAGAAAGAAAAATCCAACCTTGTCATATCCTCCAATATTGTGTACATTTTTTGGCCACGGAAACTCCGTTTACATCAAGTGACCAACAGGGTCAGTGTTTTCTTTTAAATGCTACAAATATGCTGAAAACTGGTGTTGAAGGCACCCCAAAATGTTCCTCAAGTGAAACTGGGTAGTAATGGGGATCAAGATTTGCAAGCAAACGGTGTCTGTGACCTCAAAACACCCGCACTATTTTTTTATACCGGACTACTTTTGCATACACCCTGGGCGGTTTCGCACCATTTGGTGTCTTCTAACCTATAAGTGTACCAGTCCCACTACAAATCATTCTACAATATTCACTATTCAAAAACTAGCTTCTATTCCTGGATACAGTACCAAGTTTGGAGCAAATATCTCAAATGGTTGTCACACAGCAGCTGTGTAACTCCACCATGTGACTGTCCACATTCTGCCTTAAATTGAGCTACTACAGAAATATGGAGAATTTTAATAGATGATGAATTAAAAGCACAAATCTCCATAAAATCACATAACATTACCCTAAATAGTGTTATAGCTAACCATTCTACATATACAGACTCATCACTGAAACTATACCAACATGTATGCCACTCTGGAATGGTCGACAGACAAAAGGGTACTGGCTTGGAACGGTCAGTCAAGAAATTTGCTTTATAACACAGGAGGAAAGGAAAAACAATGTTTTCTGAGTACTAGTGTATTGATACTATACCGATATGCGAAAACAATACACTTACGCCTAATTTTGGCAAATTTTGGAACAGCGTCGCGATGTCGCGCCACTTTCCAGAACTTCTTAATTGTCCATCAGCATGCCAATATCAATGAATAAAAATAAAAATGAAACACACTATGATCACTGTTTTGCTGTATATTACTGTCACATTCCAAGCCCAATCACCTACAGGTAATTTGCATACACTGGTTTATTATATTTGACTAAATAAAGCTGAGAAATCAAGATTTTAGAAGATTTTGAAGCCGATAAACTGTCCGTCTGAGATACAAAAAGAACAAATATGTTGCATCGCGGAGTCCGCTCGATTATTCTTGTCGCAGTAACTTTAAATTATGTTTCCCAGAGACATAGCTACAAGAAACATAAACTTCCAACTTCAAATTCTACAAACAAACATATCTCACATAGGGCCTAGGCACACCTTATAGGTTAGACACCACCAAATAGTTTTACTATATAATTTAACCGAATGCCATCCAATAAGGCCAGTCTCTCCTACTTTCACTATTCGTATGGATGCTGTGGGACCCACTTGTACATGACCTGCAGCCAGTCTGTACTGGTTCTGCATGAACTAAACAATAGGTTCACTTACTCCTAAGAAGAAAATATCCAACCTTGTCATATCCTCCAATATTGTGTACATTTTTTGGCCACGGAAACTCCGTTTACATCAAGTGACCAACAGGGTCAGTGTTTTCTTTTAAATGCTACAAATATGCTGAAAACTGGTGTTGAACGGCACCCCAAAATGTTCCTCAAGTGAAATCTGGGTAGTAATGGATCAAGATTTGCAAGCAAACGGTGTCTGTGACCTCAAAACACCCGCACTATTTTTTTTTATACGGACTACTTTTGCATACACCCTGGGCGGTTTCGCACCATTTGGTGTCTTCTAACCTATAAGTGTACCAGTCCCACTACAAATCATTCTACAATATTCACTATTCAAAAACTAGCTTCTATTCCTGGATACAGTACCAAGTTTGGAGCAAATATCTCAAATGGTTGTCACACAGCAGCTGTGTAACTCCACCATGTGACTGTCCACATTCTGCCTTAAATTGAGCTACTACAGAATATGGAGAATTTTAATAGATGATGAATTAAAAGCACAAATCTCCATAAAATCACATAACATTACCCTAAATAGTGTTATAGCTAACCATTCTACATATACAGACTCATCACTGAAACTATACCAACATGTATGCCACTCTGGAATGGTCGACAGACAAAAGGGTACTGGCTTGGAACGGTCAGTCAAGAAATTTGCTTTATAACACAGGAGGAAAGGAAAAACAATGTTTTCTGAGTACTAGTGTATTGATACTATACCGATATGCGAAAACAATACACTTACGCCTAATTTTGGCAAATTTTGGAACAGCGTCGCGATGTCGCGCCACTTTCCAGAACTTCTTAATTGTCCATCAGCATGCCAATATCAATGAATAAAAATGAAAAACACACACTATGATCACGTTTTGCTGTATATTACTGTCACATTCCAAGCCCAATCACCTACAGGTAATTTGCATACACTGGTTTATTATATTTGACTAAATAAAGCTGAGAAATCAAGATTTTAGAAGATTTTGAAGCCGATAACTGTCCGTCTGAGATACAAAAAGAACAAATATGTTGCATGCGCGGAGTCCGCTCGATTATTCTTGTCGCAGTAACTTTAAATTATGTTCCCAGAGACTAGCTACAAGAAACATAAACTTCCAACTTCAAATTCTACAAACAAACATATCTCACATAGGGCCTAGGCACACCTTATAGTTAGACACCACCAAATAGTTTTAACTATATAATTTAACCGAATGCCATCCAATAAGGCCAGTCTCTCCTACTTTCACTATTCGTATGGATGCTGTGGGACCCACTTGTACATGACCTGCAGCCAGTCTGTACTGGTTCTGCATGAACTAAACAATAGGTTCACTTACTCCTAAGAAAGAAAAATCCAACCTTGTCATATCCTCCAATATTGTGTACATTTTTTGGCCACGGAAACTCCGTTTACATCAAGTGACCAACAGGGTCAGTGTTTTCTTTTAAATGCTACAAATATGCTGAAAACTGGTGTTGAAGGCACCCCAAAATGTTCCTCAAGTGAAACTGGGTAGTAATGGATCAAGATTTGCAAGCAAACGGTGTCTGTGACCTCAAAACACCCGCACTATTTTTTTATACCGGACTACTTTTGCATACACCCTGGGCGGTTTCGCACCATTTGGTGTCTTCTAACCTATAAGTGTACCAGTCCCACTACAAATCATTCTACAATATTCACTATTCAAAAACTAGCTTCTATTCCTGGATACAGTACCAAGTTTGGAGCAAATATCTCAAATGGTTGTCACACAGCAGCTGTGTAACTCCACCATGTGACTGTCCACATTCTGCCTTAAATTGAGCTACTACAGAAATATGGAGAATTTTAATAGATGATGAATTAAAAGCACAAATCTCCATAAAATCACATAACATTACCCTAAATAGTGTTATGCTAACCATTCTACATATACAGGACTCATCACTGAAACTATACCAACATGTATGCCACTCTGGAATGGTCGACAGACAAAAGGGTACTGGCTTGGAACGGTCAGTCAAGAAATTTGCTTTATAACACAGGAGGAAAGGAAAAAAAAAAACAAAAAAAAACAATGTTTTCTGAGTACTAGTGTATTGATACTATACCGATATGCGAAAACAATACACTTACGCCTAATTTTGGCAAATTTTGGAACAGCGTCGCGATGTCGCGCACTTTCCAGAACTTCTTAATTGTCCATCAGCATGCCAATATCAATGAATAAAAATGAAAAACACACTATGATCACTGTTTTGCTGTATATTACTGTCACATTCCAAGCCCAATCACCTACAGGTAATTTGCATACACTGGTTTATTATATTTGACTAAATAAAGCTGAGAAATCAAGATTTTAGAAGATTTTGAAGCCGATAACTGTCCGTCTGAGATACAAAAGAACAAATATGTTGCATCGCGGAGTCCGCCTCGATTATTCTTGTCGCAGTAACTTTAAATTATGTTCCCAGAGACATAGCTACAAGAAACATAAACTTCCAACTTCAAATTCTACAAACAAACATATCTCACATAGGGCCTAGGCACACCTTATAGGTTAGACACCACCAAATAGTTTTACTATATAATTTAACGAATGCCATCCAATAAGGCCAGTCTCTCCTACTTTCACTATTCGTATGGATGCTGTGGGACCCACTTGTACATGACCTGCAGCCAGTCTGTACTGGTTCTGCATGAACTAAACAATAGGTTCACTTATACTCCTAAGAAAGAAAAATCCAACCTTGTCATATCCTCCAATATTGTGTACATTTTTTGGCCACGGAAACTCCGTTTACATCAAGTGACCAACAGGGTCAGTGTTTTCTTTTAAATGCTACAAATATGCTGAAAACTGGTGTTGAAGGCACCCCAAAAATGTTCCTCAAGTGAAACTGGGTAGTAATGGATCAAGATTTGCAAGCAAACGGTGTCTGTGACCTCAAAACACCCGCACTATTTTTTTATATCGGACTACTTTTGCATACACCCTGGGCGGTTTCGCACCATTTGGTGTCTTCTAACCTATAAGTGTACCAGTCCCACTACAAATCATTCTACAATATTCACTATTCAAAAACTAGCTTCTATTCCTGGATACAGTACCAAGTTTGGAGCAAATATCTCAAATGGTTGTCACACAGCAGCTGTGTAACTCCACCATGTGACTGTCCACATTCTGCCTTAAATTGAGCTACTACAGAAATATGGAGAATTTAATGAGAATAGATAAATTAAAAGCACAAATCTCCATAAAATCACATAACATTACCCTAAATAGTGTTATGCTAACCATTCTACATATACAGACTCATCACTGAAACTATACCAACATGTATGCCACTCTGGAATGGTCGACAGACAAAAGGGTACTGGCTTGGAACGGTCAGTCAAGAAATTTGCTTTATAACACAGGGGAGGAAAGGAAAAACAATGTTTTCTGAGTACTAGTGTATTGATACTATACCGATATGCGAAAACAATACACTTACGCCTAATTTTTGGCAAATTTTGGAACAGCGTCGCGATGTCGCGCCACTTTCCAGAACTTCTTAATTGTCCATCAGCATGCCAATATCAATGAATAAAATGAAAAACACACTATGATCACTGTTTTGCTGTATATTACTGTCACATTCCAAGCCCAATCACCTACAGGTAATTTGCATACACTGGTTTATTATATTTGACTAAATAAAGCTGAGAAATCAAGATTTTAGAAGATTTTGAAGCCGATAACTGTCCGTCTGAGATACAAAAAGAACAAATATGTTGCATCGCGGAGTCCGCTCGATTATTCTTGTCGCAGTAACTTTAAATTATGTTCCCAGAGACATAGCTACAAGAAACATAAACTTCCAACTTCAAATTCTACAAACAAACATATCTCACATAGGGCCTAGGCACACCTTATAGGTTAGACACCACCAAATAGTTTTACTATATAATTTAACCGAATGCCATCCAATAAGGCCAGTCTCTCCTACTTTCACTATTCGTATGGATGCTGTGGGACCCACTTGTACATGACCTGCAGCCAGTCTGTACTGGTTCTGCATGAACTAACATAGGTTCACTTACTCCTAAGAAAGAAAAATACAACCTTGTCATATCCTCCAATATTGTGTACATTTTTTGGCCACGGAAACTCCGTTTACATCAAGTGACCAACAGGGTCAGTGTTTTCTTTTAAATGCTACAAATATGCTGAAAACTGGTGTTGAAGGCACCCCAAAATGTTCCTCAAGTGAAACTGGGTAGTAATGGATCAAGATTTGCAAGCAAACGGTGTCTGTGACCTCAAAACACCCGCACTATTTTTTTATACCGGACTACTTTTGCATACACCCTGGGCGGTTTCGCACCATTTGGTGTCTTCTAACCTAATGAAATAAAGAAAGCGGCAAACTCATGTGTGTTTTTATTTACATAGCCATTATACAGCAATAGAACATGAGAACAACAGAAAATGATTACGAAATACAATTGGCGGACTTGATTGCCCAGTCCGATACGATCATGCCCAGTCGCCCCATCACTACTTCGGACCCGGAACCACATTCACTGCATATCATAATTTACTATCACATGTAACCCAGTACAAGTTATACATGAAAGTTATACACGTCCGGTATTGAAGAAGTCTGTTATCTCGCCTTGCTTCGTAGTCTTTTTTTTTTTTTTTTTTTTTTTTTTTTTTTTATGCTTATATTTAACGGCGGCACTGGCTCTAGGACCTTGCATGCCGTCTCCCAAGAATGGGAGAATGAACGGAGGTAGAGACTTTTTGAGAGAAGCCGGTAATTCGTATTTACAGAGCAACTACAAATTATCGGTACCCATTTACAGCTGGGTGAACTGGAGCAGTGTGGATAAAGTGTCTTGCTCAAGGACACAACGCACGCCGCTAGTCAGGCTCGAACCCACGACCCTTGGATCAGTAGTCCGACACACTAACCATTACGCCACGGCGCTCCACACGGCGCTTCGTAGTCTTCCGCTTCACCTGCTTATATGGCGAATAAATCGGATGACACATCACACTCATTACTGATCATAGTAAAAACAGTTCATGTTGATTTACAACTTAAAAGGCCAGATGCTTGGGTCATTAATTAAAACTGAGCGATATTTAATTCCACATGTCCCATAAATTACCACTTTAATTAACTAACAACTTCGCCGACATTGGTCAATGCATAATTACCACGTATGCTGGTCACGACTGCCGTTATTGTATACGCTCAAATGACCACTTGAGATTTGTTTGACAACCGGTTAACAATAGGTGTGAAAGTCAATCAACTAGTCTGGAGACATTCGTCTGACATGTTCGAGTTTTTGTGGTGTTTATAGTGGATTTATACACGACCGGGCGTGACAGCGATTCGAGGCATTGAGGGTTGTTCGACTTTCACAAGTTCGACCTATACCGGGTAGTTTTAACGTATTTATATAGGAATTCTGCCGGGACCTAAAGGCTAGTTCGAGGCAAGCATGGCTGACGAGTTTACCAGGGTTCGACCCATCGAAGTTCGACTGTACTCAAATATTTCTTGACAAAACGTGGATTTAAACATCAAACAAATATATATATGTGGCTAGTAAATAATGTATGGTAATTTACACTGATGCCATAATAATTACATAAGCTGTCTCTATTCACTGAGCCTGGGTGATTAAACTGTCATTAAAAACAGTTTAATATGTATCAATAAGAGACACTAATATGGTCGTTGGCTCACAAAATGGATCTTATGACAAAATAACTACATGATCAATTGGAACATTCCTTGAGTTGCATCAAAATTATGGAATAAAATTGGGTGGATCAGAGGTTTTTATTTTTATTGAAATTGGTGTAAAACTAGTGTAAATAGTATTCACCATTCATTACCCCACGTATTGATTGGCATTACTATACATTTTATATCAGACGTAAATTTCGCTGATATTAACCCTTTCCCTGATAGAAACGACTTTTCACGCCTCTGCAGAAGATGTCTTTTGAAAACATTGTGGGAAAAGGAGAAATTGCTTGTAATAACTACTCTATCAGATAATTTAACCATCATTTGACCCAGCATTTGATTCTTTTATTCAGATGTTTTCGATTTGGAAGAGTCGAAATATCGCAAAACAGGGAAAGGGTTAAGGGTGATTAATGTGTTTCCTTAAAATGTTAACGGACATTACTATTTATTCTCTGTATTTATTTTTTGATGTGCAATGATCATACTTTATAATCTGTCGAAAATATTATTTTTTCCGGTGACACATTTAATTAGAATAAATAATTAAAAATATCATGCCTCATTTGCATATGAAAATAGCCTGATAGCGTCACTATCAGTAGAATAACTATTACTAAATGATTATATCTGTATAGCAGGCACTTGTAATTTTTAGAACTGGTGGAATAGTGACACAATTATACACTTATTTAATTCCTATAACAAACACTTTATGCCTTAATTGAGTGTGCATGTACCTTTAATTTAGAAATTAATTTTATGATCATGTGGAGATGAGAATCTGCAAATTTTCTCTGGCGTTTATGCATTGGCAATCATGTAATCTATTCAGGGCCTACACTGATTGCAATAGATGCTGAAGTAGCCTAGTAAACTGTCTTAACCGTTACACCGCTATCGTAATTTTTTGTCGTCTGCTGTTTATTTTCGATTTTCCATTTTTATCATCAAAAACATGCTTTGACAGAACTTTAGAATAATCTACAACATGCTTTGACAGCACTTCAGAATCATTTCCATTGGAAATGATTCTGAAGTGCTGTCAAACCATGTTTTTATTGAGAAATAAGGCAAAATATAAAAGCAACAGCAGACGACAATAGTTGTGTGTAGCGGTCTAAGGGCTAATTATATAACATCTATATATAACTCACTAAAATGGTCATTGGAATGTGCTTCAAGATCAGGATCTATTAACCCATGGCTTCCTTTCGGAACACACCTTTACGGGTATGAAATTTATTAAATATTTTATTTTTGTTATTGTTCAATGAAAGTATATGTTGTGACCACTCATTTGAACCGTCTCGACGAGACGGTTCAAATGGTGGTCGCGACATATACTTCGGAGCGCATAGAAGGAAGTTATTTTCCGCAAACATAATGACGTATCCTCAGCATGAAAAGGGTTAAAACAGATACACCAATGGCCCATTTTATTTTTTTTTGATCCTGGCGGTCTCGAACGTTGTTCTTTTCTTATATCTCAATATTACATGTAGTATATGTTGTGACCACTCATTGTAATCACCTCGACCAGACTGTTCGAATGAGTTACAACATACACTTTTGATGTGATACAAGAAAACGATGCACATATATTTCCTTCACCAAAATAGAGAAATGCAGGATTAACCCTTAGAGCACTACTCACAACAATTGTCGTCTGTTGTTGCGTTTATATCTTGCCTTATTTATCGATAAAAACATGGCTTGACAGCACTTAAGAATCATTTCCAATGGAAATGATTCTGAAGTGCTGTCAAACCATGTTGTAAATTATTCTCAAGTGCTGTCAAAGCATGTTTTTGATGATAAAAATGCAAAATAGAAAATAAACAGCAGCCGACAAAAACATTAAGATAGCGGTTTAAGGATTAAATGTGTAGAAACATTCAAGTAACTCAGACAACTGATGACAGCTTTATACTTCAGCTGGCATTGGAAATGAATAATAATCTTGCTATTATTCAAGAAAGACTAATTAGCTTTGTAAGGATAAAACAGGATTAGCCATTATAAATTTTTCATGAGATTTGGGTATTTGTATGAAGACATCAGAGGGGCGTTCAAAATGTTCCGATACAAAGGCTGTATCCTTTTGTATTTATTTAGTAATCATTTTAATTTTTTGCCTCAATTTGAATACACCGTAGATGTTCCATAATTTTCTCGGAAAATAGAAAATACATCCGTGACATATCATTACCATAGCAACCGCTGTTTAGGCTATGTGGCGCAATTCCATATTCAATCATAATATACAATAATTTTAAAATGATTTATAGAGATAGCGACATACATGTAAACTTACTAGTGAACCGCCAATATATGTACATATATTGTGATACAATAAACGTGACATCATCAGAAATTGTGATGTCATCACTTTTTGCATAACGTTACAGCCTCCATGTCAGTAGTGGATTTCATCAAAATTGCAAAGCATACTTATCTACCAAAGTATACTTTGAGGGAGTAATCATTTATTTTTCCCGAAATGCATTATGTGATATAGAACTAACTACTGCATATATTTGATGATTAAAAGTATGTAGAATTATTACACTGAATTTATTACATTATCACAGCCAAAATGGCTGTGATAATGTAATAAATTCAGTATAATAAAAAATAATAAATTTATAAAAAAATTGAAAATTTCTCCCTCACAGTATACTTTGCTAGCTAAGTATACTTTGCAATGTTGATGAAATCGGCTACAGAACACTCCTCCGAAAGAAATGTGATGTCATATGATTTGCCATGTCTGGATTTTTTTCACGTTCAGTAAGTACACTGGTGCTACACTCCGCACTGGTGTAAAATGTTTCACGTCGAAAAATACACCAGTTTCCTGGTGGCCGTTTCACTAAACTTCGCACGACTAAAATGTTCGTAAGTGCAAAATTATGGTAGTCTGAAATTCACAGTAACAATGTTTTCTTGTAAATAATTATTGGATTTACATTTATTGAGCATAGGCTGCATATGCAGCCTATGCTCAATAAATGTAAATCCATCAATTGAAATATCCAGACGATCCTAAATTTGCACTTACGAACATTTTAGTCTTACGAAGTGTAGTGAAACGGGCCCCTGATGGAGAGATGCCACTCAGCTCACCTTAGAGCTACGAATGCACCAGTTACTAGACAAAAATGTAATCATGCAGTATCTTCTGCATGTAGCTGAATGGGAACTCGTCAGGAATCTGGTGCCTATTTCGACATGAAACATTTTATGCTGGCGCGAAGTAACTGTGCTATAATGCATCAAAACTGCACCCTCAGTTGCTGAGACATGTATGACAATGTAGGTGGAAGGGAGTCTAGATATACAACCCGGCCTTAAATTACCTTAGATGTTGATAGGCTGTTAAACACCAACAACAACAAGTAGCTGTATAGTATCTACCATGGCAGTGATAGACAGGATCCCCCCAACCCCGCACAAAGGGATTCTGAGTCCAAAAATGGGAACACAAATTGAGCTGATACTACAGCAAGCCAAATGCACAATATTTGAGTTTGAGGTCCAAACTATTAAAAAAAAGTTATTCTTCAAACCCGGGTTTGGGGGTATAAGAGCTGGGTTTAAAGAATAACAACCAATCGAAATCGCAATCGGTATTTGAGTAATTATTGTGCACTTGGCAAAAAAACACAAAAAAACGAGACCTCAAACCCTGCAGGTTTAAGGTACGTCACATGCACAATAATCACTCAAACCCAGGTTTGAGACTTCATTATTGTTCATTTGTCTTGCCATATACTAAACCAATTGAGCTTATCGAGTGGCCAGTATAACTGTACGACCATTTGCGAGTGGTATACCATAATTACATTGACCGATAACCCAACTACAATTGGTGTAATGTCATTGATACTCGGGCTGCACCATAATATGATTACCTCATACAATCATATTTCATATCTCGACTGACAAACCCGGGCTTGGTGCATCTGTCGCAAGTGTAGACCATGGTCAACCTGCATGGACTGTGGGCCCTTGTATAATCGTGAATGTGATGGGGGAAATGGGGCTCGTTGTCTTTAAAACCAGACGAGCGGGCGGACGGACGGACGGACGGACGGCGGACGGACTACACAGCCGATACTTGGCGTGGCCCTAATAAGTGTGGCCTGTTGGTACACAAACAATCCCTGTGACTGATTGGAGAAACTCCTTCTTAGCTGGACACACATATGGACGGACACCCGGACGGACACGCAGTCCAAACACTGTATGTCTCCCGGCTCCACTAAGACAGGGAGGGGGCATAGAAATTAACACAGTAAAATCTGTTTACTTCAGAAACCCAGATGATCTATACAGTCGAATCTCCACGAACGGACAACTGGACAATTGTCTCTATATTTAACCTAACTACAACAGCCACCTCTCTACAACAGCCAACTTTGTGTATGTCTTCCAATGGGTGGCTGTTGTAGAGGTTGCACTGTATTTGTTAAATTTGAATGGGTGTCACTGTGAGCTATCTTAAATGAAGTGTATGTTCATGATTGCAAAGCACACACACATTTCTTTAAATGCCAATAAACCTAAATTAAGTGGAATCCTCTACATTGGACAATCGGGACATCCCACAGTATCCAGTTTAAAGAGGTTCAACTGTACCAAACAGGCAAGCCTCGGAATTCCTACGCATTTCCTAGCCTTGCCGGATAAACTTGATATCAAAAGACACTAGCACTAGCCTGGTATTCTCTATTTCCAGAGCTACACTGGTTGCAAATACAATAAACATTTTTTGCTACGGCAATAATAGTCATCACATACTTTCTGTAAAGGTCATTACGTCTACAGACAGACAATATGTAAAAAGACTAACCTGCGGGGACAAATATCATTTGCAACCGGAATTGACCCAAATTGGACTACCGGTATAGACAATGATGGGATGCCACTAAAAACGGACAATAGTGACGACTACTGTCTGTTTCATGAAACCTGCCCAAATTTTACGGCCATATAAACAATGCAAAAACAATATTATTTTTGATAATATTATATTTTATCAAAATTTAAGAATGAGACTTCTTTTTATTTCGTGAAATTTTGTCAAATATTGATTTTATTACGAAAAATTTCTTTTTTTATGGAAATTTAATTAACATGGGGGAAAAGGAGGTGGATGAGCTGTGGGAGGAGTCAGAAAACGAAAAGATTTGGAAATTGACTCCGAAACCTGGCTAGATCGCTTGGAAATGATCTAACTCAGAAAACAAAAGTTAAATTTTGAAAATCGGTCCAGTATTTATGAAATTCAAAATATTTCCCCATGTTAAATCCCCATAAACATCTTCACTCTGTGAAGATGTCTATGGGGATTTAACAAGGGGAAATTGTTTTTTCCGCAATAAAATCAATATTTGACCAAATTTCATGAAATAAAAAGAAGGCTCGTTCTTAACTTTTGCTTTAATTTAATATTATAAAAAAAATATTGTTTTTGCATTATTTATATAGCCGTAAAATTTGGGCAGTCACACATAGCACATGTTGTATGTCTACAGAAGCAACAGTTACAGGTGTAGTCAAATAAATAGGACTCTTTAACCGCTATGATGTTGCTTCGCTACTAGGGAGCGACCCAGTAAGCGGACTGTTTGTTGGTGTTTAACGGCCTATCAATAGCTAAGGTCATTTAAGGCCAGGTCAACAGGTTGGATCCCGTATCCAACCTGCTGCATTGGGGGGAAAATCACAAAATCAGAACGGAATATTTACATCGAAAAACAAATATATGCAGCCATGAAATTAGAATAACCTGACCTGGTCATATAACCTGACTCTCACATACAAGATAGCAAAACAGTACAGGAGGGCCAAACCAGGGGCCCGTTTCACTAACCTTCTTACGACTAAAATGTTCGTAAGTGCAGATTTAGAATAGTCTGTAAATTTCAATTGATGGATTTACATTTATTGAGCATAGGCTGCATATGCAGCCTATGCTCAATAAATGTAAATCAAATAATTGTTTGCAAGAACTCATTGCTAATGTGAAATTTACAGACTATCATAAGTTGCACTTACGAACACTTTAGTCGTACGAAGTTTAGTGAAACGCTACCCAGGTCTCCAGTCGGGATTCCGTTAAGGAGGAATCCCGATCGTTATATTACCCATCGCATGCTCCCACCTGCCTCCCACCTGAAACTGTGGAATACCTTATTATTAGGACAGTTTGAACAAGAGCAGCTTGACAACAACACAGCTGGATTATAACTGCCTGTTACAGGAAAAAGCTTTAACCCTTTCACCCCTAAGTAATTGGAATGGATTTTGATATGTTAATTTTGCAACCAATCCAATCATCATAAAATGGTTTTCAGACTAGTCCATTTATGAAAAGGGGGTGTTATTGTTCTCAAAAATATGAAAATTACTTTCAAAAAGTGCAGATCCTGATGAGACGGCTGTTAATTATGAGCTGGCTCATCGGGAACTGCACTATTTGCATAAACCGCTACAGCGGGCTTTCGGGTTCAAAGGGTTAAAGGTTATCTGTAAACCAATGATAATCGGACAGTGCTGAACAAGCGGGAGGTCAGCTTAGTACTAATACGTACTACACAATTAATTGTGTCTCCCAATAAATATCGCTTAACCCTTAGAAAGCGGGTAACACAAATTTTCGTCTTATATTTTGTCTTTTTTTCTCAATGAAACAAACTTAAAAAATTCAATTATTTGAGCTGCAACTTGATGGAGCATTTTTGCTCCTCAATTTAAAAATCTATGAGTATTTTCAAATTGTTGCAAGTATTTTGTACTCCCACTTTTGAAAATTAATGCGTATTCGGCTGAAATAAGTATGTAAAATACATAAATACACGCCTTATCTGGAGCTCTGAGGGACGATTTTCTCTATGGGACAAATACATTGTTTGCCGATCTGAAGAATAGTTCAATCCGCTTCCCTATCCTTATAAAGCCTGACCAAAAACTTTAATCAAATGTTATCGCATACGTCAATGCATACGACAACGCCGGGGTAGCGTTATAAGCTCTCCTTATTCTTCAAATAGCTGAGCTAAAAATGTAATTCATGCAAAAACTGAATGTCAAATATGACAAGATGTCTGTTGAAAATCAATTGCTCAATCAGTAGAAGACTACGCAGAGATGCAGAGATTGTAAAATAAATTTCCAAAAATCTGAAATTAACCGTATCGCCCCTTAATATCCAACATCGAGTCCTTTCCATGCAAATAGTTGGACTTTTCCTTTAACACATTTTTTGCTGAGGATATGCCATTTTGATTGGGGGAAAATCGTACATATTTTCTTTAAATGTGCTTAGAAGTATATGTCGCGACCACCATTTGAACCGTCTCGTCGAGATGGTTCAAATGAGTGGTCGCAACATATACTTTCATTGAGAAGTAACAAAAATAAAAATAAAATATTTAAAAAAAAATCATACCCGTGAAAGTGTATTCCACATGTAATGGGTTAATGCGAAAATGTTACTTTCCTTTTAGAATTGAACAATACATACAAATGCTGCAGATCGTGATGAGACAATTCTTTATAAGCTGGCTCATCTGGATCTACAATGTTTGCACTGACATGTTGGATTTATGTCCTGTGGGGTTGAAAGGGTTAACGGGAGAAATTAAATTTGTGACCAGTCATGCACTTCATCTAGTAATGAACTCCTGAATTCTGATAATGATCTATACTATTTGCTAGAAACATTAAAGGTACATGCCCACTCAGTAGGCAAAAACTGTTCTTTGTAGGAATTAAATAAGTGTATAATTGTGTCACTATTCCACCAGTTCTAAACATTACGAGTGCCCGGTATACAGATATAATCATTTAGTAATATTTATTTTACTGACAGTGACTCGCGGCGGTATCAGGCTATTTTCATATGCAAAAGAGGCATGATATTTTTTTAATTATTTATACTAATTAAATATTTGACCTGAAAAAATAATATTTTCAACAGATTATAAAGTATGATCATTGCACATCAAAAAATAAATACAGGTAATAAATAGTAATGTCTGTTAACATTTTAAGGAAACACGGTTATCACCCCTGATATCAGTGTGGAAATTTACGTCTGATATAAAATGTATAATAATGCCAATCAATATGTGGTGTAATGGTGAATGAATGTTTATCTTGCCAGAAAATGTCTCAGATGATGTCTCTGATATAAAGAACATTTTGTGCTTACTGAGTGGGCATGTACCTTTAACCCTCACTACGCGGGAGATGAACATTGTCGTCTGCTGTTTTTCATTTTTGCCTTAATTCTTAACAAAAAACCTGGTTTGGCAGCACATGATAATCGTCTCCAATGGAGACGATTCTCATGCACTGTCAAAACAGGTTTTTATCGAAAAATATTGAAAATAAAACATTTCCAACAGACGACAAAATTTAATTCCGCGTAGTTAGGGTTAATGGTGTTTCACTGGCTAGCTGAATGGTGAACTGTGCATGCAGGCCCTGCTCATGCTGCATATATATACAGACTGGTATGATACAGGACTACACTGGTTTCAAAAGCCAACAGCCTAACTTCTCAATTTGCATTAAAAAATAGAAGTTATTTCATGAATAACAAAATTGACCTGAAATTGGTGTTTGCCCAGTGTAGAGCTTTATCAGCTAATGTACTGCTGCCACCTGATAATCACCTAACTTGCTGTCTTACTGGGGTAACAACCTTTCGTTGGTCAATGAAAGGGGTCAATGGAAGACTTATTCTTCCAATGACCCCTTCAATTTTTGTTTGTTTGTTTATTGGTGTTTAACGGCCTATCAACAGCTAACGTCATGTAAGGCCGGGCAAACAGGATCGATCCCATTTTAACCTGCTGCATTGGGGGGAAAATCCCAAAATCAGAATGGAATATTTACATCGAGAAAAAATATATTCAGCCCTGAAATTAGAATAACCCGACCTGGTGTCAGGTCCATATGGAAATGATTCTAAAGTGATGTCAAACCATGTTTTTGATGAGAACAATGGAAAATAACAAAATAAACAGCCAACGACAAAATTTCATTCAGCATTGTATTTGTTTGTTTGTTTGTTTGTTTATTGGTGTTTAACGGCCTATCAACAGCTAAGGTAATGTAAGGTCGGGCAAACGGGTTCGATCCCATTTTAACCTGTTGCATAGGGAGAAAATCCCAAAATCAGAATGGAATATTTACATAGAGAAAAAATATATTCAGCCCTGAAATTAGAATAACCTGACCTGTAGCCTATTTCATCAACATTGCAAAGTATACTTTACTAGCAAAGTATACTTTGAGGGAGTAATCATTTATTTTTCCTGAAATGCATTATTTCATATAAAACTAACAAATGCATATATTTCATGATTAAAAGTATGCAGAATTATTATACTGAATTTATTACATTATCACAGCCAAATTGGCTGTGATAATGTAATAAATTCAGTATAATAAAAATTAATAAATTTATCATAAAATTGAAAATTTCTCCCTCAAAGTATACTTTGCAATGTTGATGAAATAGGCTACTGGTGCCAGGTCCATACCACACCAAAGTCACTTGGCCCCTTCCCCTAAAATAGGATTACGAATAATCATAGTACCAATATAAGGGACATAACCAGATTCAACTGTCACATACAAAATGCCAAAGACGTATGTGAGGGCCAAACCAGTAGCCTATTTCATCAACATTGCAAAGTATACTTTAGTAGCAAAGTATACTTTGAGGGAGAAATTTTCAATTTTATGATAAATTTATTATTTTTTATTATACTGAATTTATTACATTATCACAGCCAATTTGGCTGTGATAATGTAATAAATTCAGTATAATAGTTCTGCATACTTTTAATCATGAAATATATGCATTTGTTAGTTCTATATGAAATAATGCATTTCAGGAAAAATAAATGATTTCTCCCTCAAAGTATACTTTGCTAGTAAAGTATACTTTGCAATGTTGATGAAATAGGCTACTGGTCTCCGGTCGGAATTCCGGTAAGGATGAACCCCAATTGTTGAATTACCAGTCGCGTGCTCCTGACCAACCACCCACGGCCCCTTCAATTTATGTCTGCATCAGACAAAAGGAGTACAGAGTGTACAGTTATGATCTACACTGATCAAAATGTCAATTCACCGAGTTTTATCCCAATATAGCCATACGTGACTTGCCATGACAAAAAGGGGCTTGTGGAGTATGTGACAGGTGTAGCACTGATCAGCTTGTGCAGTCTGATCAGGGCTGACATCATTTGCTGATGAATCATTCCAGATGCCTTTGATGAAAACTTTGTGCTAGCTGATCAGGCTCTATGCTGGTCACAAACGAAAGAAACCTTTGTTTCTTATGATAGGTCACAAATGTGGCAGCACTTGTGGAATGTGGCTGGACTTGTGGAATGCGAGGCATTTGCAACCAGTGTAGATTCAGATCAGCAGGCGCATCCATGCAATCTGATCAGGATCTGCACTGATCATTGTTCTGGCAAAGAAACACAGGCCATGCTTCTAACAAACAGTGTAGAACCGTATCATGCTGCAGGAGTGCGCTAGCAATGATGAGCTAGACTGACCATGAATGCATTCAACCCAATTTCTCCAGTCACATCGACATACAAGACGCCATGTGATTTTGTACCTTCATACTGTCATCTGCGTAATTTCATTACATACATTTACAAAATTTACAATATTTTTCATAAATAAAGTAAACAGTTGAGAAAATTTACACAGTACAATTGCGGAATATACTCTGAAAATTTTGTCAGCTTTTGACGCCATTCAGGGAAAATATTGCAAATTTTCTAAACGTTTTGTTTGTTTTTGTTTGTTTGTTTATTAGTGTTTAACGGTCTATCAACAGCTAAGGTCATGTAAGGCCGGGCAAACGGGTTCGATCCCATTTTAACCTGCTGCATTGTGGGGGAAAATCCCAACATTACGCAAACATTGTATTAGCGAGCATACCTCACTATACCTCCAGTTACATATGTAAACAGGAGTATGATGAGGTGCCCGCGCAATAGGTAATGCGGTCAAATAGGTCACGATGCAGTGACTATTTTCGATCAATAACTTATGTTGTAAGCGATTGTAATGTGTATTTTCAATATTTATATTATTAAAATGTATCATATAGATACCCCTTTAAGTAATATTTGTATATTTTAAATGTATTGATGTTCTCATGAAGCGCATGAATATAAGTATTAATTAATCCAGCTTATATTGAGGCAAATCACACAGCCTTAAAACATAGTGCTGGAGTATAAACCATAGTATCGTATATTATTCATAAGTATATCACTATTAAACATTAATTACAATATGTATGCATATTATTAAAACAGTAGATGCTACCGCTGTTTCGCTATATGTGTATTTATAACAAAATATTTTTTTTATTCGTCCGCGTACGGATTTCTGTCACACAAAGCGCCATTTTCAGTTCATATTTTGACCTGTGCATATAAATTTAAACAACGCTCGATTCCGTCCTATTCAAATTTCTCTGCAGAATGTTCAGACTAACTACATAAATAATGCTGCTAAATAAGTATTAACGGCTGGAACATGGTCATCACTAAAAGGAAGAAACCACAGTCGTATTATTTAAACAAGAAACGAGGCAAAGCCACGAAGGCCAGGTTTTTTCCAAGCATAGACACTTGGATAACATAATTATACCCACTTTTTGTAGACTAGATGGCCGTGGCCTGCATGTCGCGCCTTGGGGCGAGGCATGGACACTAAAAAAATAGATATAGTAGATGGAAAAACTTTAACCAAAAAACTTTAACCGGACACACGGACAAACGGACGGACGTATGCCAAAATGCCGACGATATCGCGCTTTCCGCAAGCAGGTGTGACAATGATGATAAACACCCATGTGAAGTATCAAGGTACTGGGTGAAGCAGTTGCAGAGATATAGAACACGAAAAAACTTTTAACAAAAAAATTCAAAGTAATTTGAACTTGACATAGGGCACAGGATCGCGCTTTCTGCAAGCAGGTGCGACAATGATGATAAACACCCATGTGAAGTATCAAGGTATTGGGTGAAGCAGTTGCAGAGATATAGTATACGAAAAAACTTTAACAAAAAAAATCAAAGTAATTTGACCTTACATTTGGGCACAGGATCGCGCTTTCCGCAAGCAGGTGCACAATGATGATAAACACCCATGTGAAGTATCAAGGTATTGGGTGAAGCAGTTGCAGAGATATAGTACACAAAAAACTTTAACAAAAAAAATTCAAAGTAATTTGAACTTGACATTGGGCACAGGATCGCGCTTTCCGCAAGCAGTGCGACAATGATGATAAACAACCCATGTGAAGTATCAAGGTATTGGGTGAAGCAGTTGCAGAGATATAGTACACGAAAAAACTTTAACAAAAAAAGTTCAAGTAATTTGACCTTGACATTGGGCACAGGATCGCGCTTTCCGCAAGCAGGTGCACAATGATGATAAACACCCATGTGAAGTATCAAGGTATTGGGTGAAGCAGTTGCAGAGATATAGTACATAAAAAAAACTTTAACAAAAAAATTCAAAGTAATTGACCTTGACATTGGGCACTGGATCGCGCTTTCCGCAAGCAGGTGCGACAATGATGATAAACACCCATGTGAAGTATTAAGTATGAGGGTGAAGCAGTTGCAGAGATATAGTACACAAAAAAACTTTAAACAATTCAAATTAAATAATGACCTTGACATTGGGCACAGGATCGCGCTTTCCGCAAGCAGGTGCAACAATGATGATAAAACACCTAAGTGAAGTATCAAGGTATTGGGTGGAAGCAGTTGCAGAGATATAGTACACGAAAAAACTTTAACAAAAAAACATTCAAAGTAATTTGACCTTGACATTGGGCACAGGGGCCGCACGGTTGGGGGTTAGAATGAAAAATATGGATGATGATAAACACCCATGTGAAGTTTCAAGGTAATGGGCGAAGCAGTTGCAGAGATATAGTATAACGAAAAAGTTTTAAAACCAAAAAACTTTATTTAACTAGACGTACGTTAAAAAGTTAACGTTGAAAATGGCTAAGTCAATTACGTAGAAATAATAGGTGAAGGTAAAAAAATGGTCACATGTTGGATAGTTGTATGTGGTAGGCACCCCTTGGTTATGAAGCTGTGAAAGTTTGGTGGTCCTAGGTGGTACACGTACCAAAGAAATGGACTTAAACACGAAAAACTTAACATTGTAAACGCGAAAACTTAACATGAAAATGGCTAAGTCGACTGCGCGGAAAAAATGGGTGAAGTTAAAAAAAAAAGTAACATGTTGGATAGTGATATGTGGTGGGTACCCCTTGATTATGAAGCTGTGAAAGTTTGGTGGTCCTAGGTGGTACAGTACCAAAGAAATGGACTTAAACACGAAAACTTAACATTGTAAACGCGAAAACTTAACATTGAAAATGGCTAAGTCGACTACGCGGAAAAAATGGGTCAAGTTAAAAAAAAAGTAACATGTTGGATAGTGATATGTGGTGGGCACCCCTTGATTATGAAGCTGTGAAAGTTTGGTGGTCCTAGGTGGTACAGTAACAAAGAAATGGACTCAAACACGAAAACTTAACATTGATTGTGGACACCGCCCGCCGCCCGCGCCGCGACGCCCGCCCGCCGCCCGCCCGCCGCCCGCCGCCCGCCCGCCCGGCTTTCGCCAATCCAATAGCCTGGATTTTTTTTCAAAAACCTGGCTAAAAATAAGATTTACCGAGACCTCATGGGGGCCGCCATTAATCCAGTGTAAACAATAGACCGTGTGATCCAATTCCCTGAGTAGCCGCTGCTTAGTGAAATGGTGTGCTAATCATGATACTATTTTCCCCAATAATTGGAAACGGTTTGAATTTCTCGGTAAAAGCTATGAAAGTCCTACAAAATAACGATGTATATTTAACATTGGATACGCGTAAATGGTACTACTCTCTCATCGGATCGTCAGTTGTCGTCGATAGCGATTTAACGTACTGATCTGGTCTTAATTTATTGTCAACTTTCAAGCCATTTACAGAATATATGGCTAATTTTGGAAATATAAATAACAGCAAATTACGATGACGTCTGCTCTGAAATATCTGTCAACTTGCGGACGTAATTTAAGGAAATCGATTATATTTTAAGGCTACATCTGTGACTAATTATGAATTTATGTATGGTCTTTGGCTACACCCGACACATTATAGAGATCTAGTTGTAAATACACGTCGCTTTGTGTGGGGGAAAAAATCGATAATGCGTAGTTGTGTGTGACGAGGTGTTGATCTGATGACACCACACAGCTGTGACCCTTAGGCAATGTTTTGAAATTGACGTGTCGTTTTGATGTGTGCCGCAACACCTCACTGTCGGAGACAACATGACAATTAACGATATTCTCTCGATTATACACAGATCTATTAGACGGCTGGTTATTTAAAATAAAGAGTAGTTCAGTACGCCTTCACCGATATTGTTTTTAGAAAATCAGTAATATTTTCCGTAAATGGTGTTGAAAAGTTGACAAAAATTCTATCACCGTATTTAGTTGTGCCAATATTGTTTTAAAAAATTAGTAATTTTTTTCCGTAAATAGTGTTGAAAATTGACAAAATATATAGCCGCATTTCTCCGATATTCGTTTAGAAAATCACCAATATTTTCTGTAAATGGTGTTGACACAAAATGCAGCGTTCACGCGGAATTCAACTAAAATAAAACAAGAAACGAGGCAAAGCCACGAAGGCCAGGTTTTTTCCAAGCATAGACACTTGGATAACATAATTATACCCACTTTTTGTAGACTAGATGGCCGTGGCCTGCATGTCGCGCCTTGGGGCGAGGCATGGACACTAAAAAAATAGATATAGTAGATGGAAAAACTTTTTAACCAAAAAACTTTAACCGGACACACGGACGAACGGACGGACGTATGCCAAAATGCCGACGATATCGCGCTTTCTGCAAGCAGGTGTGACAATGATGATAAACACCCATGTGAAGTATCAAGGTACTGGGTGAAGCAGTTGCAGAGATATAGTACACGAAAAAACTTTAACAAAAAAATTCAAAGTAATTTGAACTTGACATAGGGCACAGGATCGCGCTTTCCGGCAAGCAGGTTGCGACAATGATGATAAACAACCATGTGAAGTATCAAAGGTTATTGGGTTGAAGCAGTTGCAGAGATATAGTTAACACGAAAAAACTTTAACAAAAAAGTTCAAAGTAATTTGACCTTGACATTGGCACAGGATCGCGCTTTCCGCAAGCAGGTGCAACAATGATGATAAACATGGTGAAGTTCAAGGTATTGGGGAAGCAGTTGCGAAACACATGTAAAGTATCAAGGTATTGGTGAAGCAGTTGCAGATATGGTACACAAAAAAACTTTAACAAAAAAATTCAAAGTAATTTGACCTTGACATTGGGCACAGGATCGCGCTTTCCTCAAGCAGGTGCGACAATGATGATAAACACCCATGTGAAGTATCAAGGTATTGGGTGAAGCAGTTGCAGAGATATAGTACACGAAAAAACTTTAACAAAAAAATTCAAAGTAATTTGACCTTGACATTGGGCACAGGATCGCGCTTTCCGAAAGCAGGTGTGACAATGATGATAAACACCCATGTGAAGTATCAAGGTATTGGGTGAAGCAGTTGCAGAGATATAGTACACGAAAAAACTTTAAAAAAAAATAAAAAATTCAAAGTAATTTGACCTTGACATTGGGCACAGGGGCCGCACGGTTGGGGGTTAGAATGAAAATATGGATGATGATAAACACCCATGTGAAGTTTCAAGGTAATAGGCGAAGCAGTTGCAGAGATATAGTATAACAAAAAAGTTTTAACCAAAAAACTTTAACCAGACGTACGTTAAAAAGTTAACGTTGAAAATGGCTAAGTCAATTACGTAGAAATAATAGGTGAAGGTAAAAAAATGGTCACATGTTGGATAGTTGTATGTGGTAGGCACCCCTTGGTTATGAAGCTGTGAAAGTTTGGTGGTCCTAGGTGGTACAGTACCAAAGAAATGGACTTAAACACGAAAACTTAACATTGTAAACGCGAAAACTTAACATTGAAAATGGCTAAGTCGACTACGCGGAAAAAATGGGTCAAGTTAAAAAAAAAGTAACATGTTGGATAGTGATATGTGGTGGGCACCCCTTGATTATGAAGCTGTGAAAGTTTGGTGGTCCTAGGTGGTACAGTAACAAAGAAATGGACTCAAACACGAAAACTTAACATTGATTGTGGACGCCGCCCGCCGCCCGCCCGCGCCAGCCCGCCGCCCCCCCCGCCGCCCGCCCGCCGGCCCGCCCGCCCGGCTTTCGCCAATCCAATAGCCTGGATTTTTTTTCAAAAAACCTGGCTACAAATTATAATTTAATAAATAGACGCCGATGGCTACTGTGTTTGCGGCCAGTGAATTCTGGTCGTGGTAGCCACAGGCGCAGTTCGAACAGTGTTGTGAGCAGATGGAGGACAATAATTATTTCAAATTCATAAAAAAATGTTTGCTGTCCGAAAATTAATTAATTGTGACAGCCAAAAAAATAGATTTTGGGACAGTAAAACATTATATGGTATAGACAGTACCTCAAACTTAAAAAAAACAGTAACAAACTGTCTGTGTATATATTACTTAAAGACATTGTTGGTAAGTTTCTATCAATTTATAGGTATTTTTATTAAAATCATAAAATTGTGAAAATATTAAAATCACAATATACCACGTCGAGGTTTGAACCCTCGACCCTTTCGGGAATCGGTAATTAAATAATGGAAGTCGGCGACCTTAACCTCACGACTATTGTGCCATTTACGACAATGACAGTTATACAGAAGTGCTATCAGTATTACGCAACCATTTGAACGTAATAATTATTAAATTATTTGCAACTCCATCTACAACAATACCGTTACAGAGATACGCTATTGAAACAACATGTATTAGTACCCATAACATAACAAAGTGATGTATCATTATATATCACAGGAGATAGCTTAAAACTATATATACTAATCATAAACAGAACAATCCGCTTGGCTCGTATGAAAATAGTTCGCGTGATATTGATTATCTCCCTTGCCGAAAGTAGTTCAGTGATTTATTAATTCCAAATAAGACGTGTTTGCGTAATGAAAATCAGAACAGAATATTTACATCAGAACAAATATATTCAGCCCTGAAATTAGAATAACCTGACCTTGTGCCAGGTCCATACCTCACCAAGTCACTTGGTCCCTTCCCCTAAAATAGGATTACGAATATCGTAATACTCACATAAGGGGTATAACCAGATTCAACTGTCACATACAAAATGCCAAAGACGTATGTATGTGAGGGCCAAACCAGGTCTCCAGTTGGGATTCCGGTAAGGATGAACTCCGATCGTTAAATTACCCATCGCATGCTCCCACCTGCCACCCACTCTAAACGTATTTCATGAAATTACGCAGATGTCCGAAAGTAAAAAATCACATGGCGTGTCTCATATGTCTATGTGACTGGAGAAATAGGGCGTATGGGCTTTGCGACTAGTATAGATCCAGATCCTGTGTATCTGCAGTCTGATAAGCACTGCACTATTCACCATTCCATGAACGAAATGCCCATCATCCTTCCAACAAACACTACAGATCGTTATCAGGCTACAGTATTTGATCTTGATCTACACTGGTCACAAAGCCATAAGCCCCATTTCTCCAGTGACAGCCACATACATAACAAGGAAGAAACGACAAAAGCACTGTCTCTAACATCTAAATGCCGCACAATCAATGGCTGAACAACGAAACAATTTGGAAAGGACATTAAATCTGTGCTGATAATTGCAGTTGGAATTGAACTTGACTTTCACATATTCGCCCATAAATACCGGCACAGGAACTAAGGCTAGTTACATTTGCATTCAGTGGAAATTGCATGAATACAAATGTATTAGCACAATCTTTCAATAGCAGTTTCTATACCTTTTCTGAAATGTACAATAATTAACAGACTTTAAACATTTGATATTGTTTACAAAAACCTCCTGACATCATTTTATATCTTCAGTAACTGTTTGGTATTGCCAGACAGCAACTGTTTGTCAGACAATACCTGTTTGCCAGGCAGCAACTGCTTGTCAGACAATACCTGTTTGTCAGCCAGCAACTGCTTGTCAGACAATACCTGTTTGCCAGACAGCAACTGTTTGTCAGATAAATGTTTTGCCGCAAGCAACTGTTTGTCAGACAATAAACTGTTTGCCATGACACAACTGCTTGTCAGACAATACATGTTTGCCAGACAACAACTGCTTGTCAGACAATACATGTTTGCCAGACAAGCAACTGCTTGTCAGACAATACATGTTTGCCAGACAGCAACTGCTTGTCAGACAATACATGTTTGCCAGACAGCAACTGCTTGTCAGACAATACATGTTTGCCAGACAACAACTGCTTGTCAGACAATACATGTTTGCCAGACAGCAACTGTTTGTCAGACAATACCTGTTTGCCAGACAACAACTGCTTGTCAGACAATACACATTTGCCAGACAACAACTGCTTGTCAGACAATACACGTTTGCCAGACAATAACTGTTGTCAACAATTACAAACCGTTTGCCAGACAATACTGGCGTGTCAGAAAATAACTGTTTGCCAGACAGCAACTGCTTTCAACAGAAACTGTTTGTCAGAAAATACCTGTTTGTCCAGACAGCAACTGCTTGTCATAATAACAATTTTTGCCAGACAGCAACGCTTTGTCAGACAATAACCTGTTTGCCAGGCAAAACAACTGCCTTGTCAGACAAAATACCTGTGCCAGACAGCAACTGGTTTGTCAAGAAAATTAAAAACCTGTTTCAGACAGCAACTGCAATGCCAGACACAACTGTTTGTCCAGATTCCTTGTTTGCCAGACAGCAACTGCTTGTCAGACAATACATGTTTGCCAGGACAGCAACTGCTTGTCAACAATACCCTTTTGAGCAACAACTACTTGTCAGACAATACCCTGTTTTGCCAGACAGCAACTGCTTGTCAGAAAACCAATACCTGTTTGTTTCCAGACAGCAAACTGCTTGTAGACAATACCTTTTGCCAAAAAGGCAACTGCTTTGTCAGACAATTACCTGTTTGAACAGCACTGCTTGTCGACAATACTACCCCCTGTCAGGCACAAACCTCTTGTTCAGACAATACGTTTGCCAGACAGCAACTGCTTGTCAGACAATAACCTGTTTGCCAGACAAGCAACTGCTTGTCAGACAATACATGTTTGCCACAGCAACTGCTTGTCGGCGGACAAATAACCTGCGTTTAGCCAGGAAACAACTGCTTTTCAGACAATACATGTTTGCCAGACAGCAACTGCTTGTCAGACAATACCTATTTGCCAGACAGCAACTGCTTGTCAGACAATACATGTTTGCCAGACAGCAACTGCTTGTCGGACAATACCTGTTTGCCAGGCAACAGCTGCTTGTCAGACAATACATGTTTGCCAGACAGCAACTGCTTGTCAGACAATACCTATTTGCCAGACAGCAACTGTTTGTCAGATAAAACATGTTTGTAAGACAGCAACTGTTTGTCCAGACAATACATGTTTGTTTGCCAGACAACAACTGTTTGTCAGACAATACATGTTTGTTTGCCAGACAGCAACTGTTTGTCAGACAATACATGTCTGTTTGCCAGACAGCAACTGCTTGTCGGACAATACCTGTTTGCCAGGCAACAACTGCTTGTCAGACAATACATGTTTGCCAGACAGCAACTGCTTGTCAGACAATACCTATTTGCCAGACAGCAACTGTTTGTCAGACAAAACATGTTTGTAAGACAGCAACTGTTTGTGAGACAATACATATTTGTAAGACAGCAACTGTTTGTCAGACAAAACATGTTTGCCAGACAACAAATGCTTGTCAGACAATACCTGTTTGCCAGACAGCAACTGTTTGTCAGGCAATACATGTTTGCCAGACAGCAACTGCTTGTCAGACATACTGTTTGCCAGAACAACAAAAACTGCTTTGTCAAGACAAAAATACATGTTTGTAAGACAGCAACTGCTTGTCAGACAATACATGTTTGTAAGACAGCAACTGTTTGTCAGACAATACATGTTTGTAAGACAGCAACTGTTTGTCAGACAATACATGTGTGTTTGCCAGACATCAACTGTTTGTCAGACAATACCTGTTTGCTAGACAACAACTGCTTGTCAGATAATACATGTTTGCCAGACAACAACTGCTTGTCAGACAATACATGTTTGCCAGACAGCAACTGCTTGTCAGACAATACCTGTTTGCCAGACAGCAACTGCTTGTCAGACAATACCTGTTTGCCAGACAACAACTGCTTGTCAGACAATACATGTTTGTAAGACAACAACTGCTTGTCAGACAATACATGTTTGTAAGACAACAACTGCTTGTCAGACAATACCTGTTGGCCAGACAACAACTATTTGCCAGACAACAACTGTTTGCCAGACAACAACTGTTTGCAACTGTTCTTCATTCGACAAATCTTGTCAGGCAATAATTGCTTGTCAATGCAGCAAGTTGTACATTGTGAAGGTCTATTCCATTTCTCAGTCAGTAAGTAGTCCAAATGCCCCTTCACATGCCACACCAAATACAGTGTTGTCGTGACAATGGTCAATTCACGATGCACAACAACCAGCAAGTAACAGCTTTCTTATGTAAGACATTACCACAACATGTAAACCGTATGTGCATACATAGATAACTACTCTACAATTACTGTTTCAAGTGACTTCTGAGCACCTAAAAGGAAAATATTTAGGATTTTCCGCAAACAAAATGGCTTATCATCAGCATGAAATGGGTTAACCAACCAATTGCATAAAATGGGCTTCCAAAGGGTAATGACACAATGTATTAACAAGAAATCACTTAAACTGCTGGAAGATGTACCCCTTAAAATCTTTAACGCAAATTTCTAAGTCATTTGACCTTGACCTTGAACACAGGGGCCGCATTAGTCTATATTCTCCGTGTGTGTTATGTGTCTTCTATAATATATCTGAATATAAATCTAGGTTTAACACACAATTTATATTTTTGATTGGACGATGGACGTGGAAAGTTTGGGCAATACTTATATGTGGATGTGACTGGAGAAATGGGGCTTACAGGTTTTGCGACCAGTGTAGATCCTGATCAGCCTGTGCATCCACAGTCTGATCAGGCTCTGCACTGTTCGACATTCCATCAATGAAACACCCGTCATGCTTTTAACAAGAAATATAGATTGTTATCCGGCTACAGGAGTGTGCTATTGGATCAGGAGCTACACTGGTCACAAATCCCAGAAGCCCCAATTCTCCAGTCACAGCCACATATTCAGAGTGTTTTTACACACATCATCGTTCCATTTCTGGGTTATTTTAACCCAGAAATGGAACGTTTTTGGACGTTTTTGGACGTTTTTGTGATGTTTTTGTTCGCAATCTGATGACGCCTGCCAGTAATTGTGGTCAGTACCATTTTGGTACTGACCACAATTACTGGCAGGCGTCATCAGATTGCGAACAAAAAACATCACAAAAACGTCCAAATATGAAATTCGCGAAATTTCATAACAGCAAAAGATAGTTTGTTTACAGTATTTAAAAACGTTAATGCCAAACGTGCAAATTTCAAAGTAATTTCACCCATTTCTGGCTATGTGAATCACATTCATGGACTACAGAAATGTGAATCATGACAAAGAAAAAATTAGAAATGTGGCCTGTCGTCACACGAATGGGTGTGTGAAATATAAAGCAGATCCATGCAAGGAAACAGATATTATAAGACACTTAATCAATTAAGACACTCACCAATAGGTGGCGGGGGCATGGATTTAATGTCACAGCAACAGCTAACGTCATATAGAGACGGGACCACAGTTTAAAGTCTCATCCAACAGATGGAAGTGGGACGGAAATATTATGTTAGTATTTTTCATGCCAAGGGCGGGGTTCGAACCGACAACCTCCGGATAGGAAGTGAGGTATTCTAACCCCTAGGCCACAACCCATTCTTATGACAAAGAAACATATGACGCTTCAAGTACATGCGATGAGCATTGCAGAGACATTAAGATATTTCCATTTACAAACTGTTAGCAGCAATTGCGTGTACCGACATATCTTGACTCATGTTGTTGTTCCAACGTGAGCAAAGTGCACTGGCAGGTGATATTTACATCAGGGCTCCAGATAAGGAATTAGTAATCGAATATTTACACTCCATCATTTCTGAAGCAATTGGGTATTTCAAAATTTTAAGTGGGTAAAATAAAATCGCACTACTGTGTACACATCAACAGACAGCAATTATTGAATTAGTTTGCTTCAAAATGAAAACATATCTTGGCATTTCATGAGAATTGTTTCCTTGGAGACAATTCTAATGAAATACCAAGATGTGTTTCCATCTAAAATAAGAAAAATATGCTATATTTGTGGTATGTTTATTGTTTTCTGCAGCATGATAAAGGTACCATAAAATTTGTATTGCTTTTTGATACTCGCTACTTCTGATTTCCATATGAGTTTTTTGGCAATTTTAATTGGGTATTTACGCAAATACGCAGCTTATCTGGAGCTCTGTTACATTGAAGCACGTGCAATAGTAATCACTGTGTAACATGTACTACAGGTAACAGATTACTGGCAGTAACATAAACGGATCAGAGGAACCCCTTAAGTGCCTGATAATTGTTTTCGGAGACAGCCGAAGCACCAAATTCTTGAATTATGTATGGGGAACGTAATCAATTCCGCAAACATGAAACCGGAGCAATAAAACTTGCCAGACTGGTTGTCTGTCTGAATGGAGGGCGGTTTATTGACGATCACCAAATGGCTAAGAAAATGGAACCTCTCTAAACTGAGAAATTCCACTTTGGTTTGGAGAGGTTCAACTGTTATAGTTATTCAGGTACGTTCCCAGAGTATCATATTGATTATCACCAAATGGCTAAGTTTGTTTGTTTGTTTGTTTGTTTGTTATAGGGTTTAACGGCCTATCAACAGCTAAGGTCATTTAAGGCCAGGTCAATGGGTTTAGTACTAAATCCCATATATTACCTGTACAAGTGCATCTATAAGTACATGTACAAATTGAGGGAAAATCCCAAAATCAGAACTGAATATTTACAATAAAAAATCTATATATTCAGCCCTGAAATCAGAATAATCCTGATCTGATGCCAGGTCCTCGCCACACCAGAATCACTTGGTCCCCTCCCAAAAGCAGTAGGATCTTACCACTTTTATAATGGGCAATAACCCAATTCAACTCCCAGGTAACAAAAGAGACAAAGATAAAAAACGTACCTGAGGGCCAAACCAGGCAAAAAGTTATTCCTATAAGGAGGCACCCCTACCGTTAATTTACACCGTCGCGTTCACCCGACCACCACCCACACCAAATAGCTAAGACGGTAGAACCTCTCTAAACCGGACGTGTCTGGTTTGGAGAGGTTCCACTATTATAATTATTCATGTAGGTTCCCAGAGTATCATATCAAGTTCAGAGGTTTCACTGGTTATCTTACAGGCAATCCAAGACATGTTTGCATGCTTTTTAACTCTTTGCATGCTGGGAAATTTGTGGGCTATAAATAGTTCAAAAATAGCAGATGACAATTCATTATATTTTCTTTTATTTCTCCTTATAAATGTCATGAATATGTCTTGGAATTTCATTAGAATTGTGTCCGGAGGACACAATTCTAATGAAATTTCAAGACATATTTAACAATTCTAATGAAATTTCAAGACATATTTACAGAGAGAAATAAAACATATACTCCTAATTCGTTTGGCGGATGTTTTCGCCGCTAGCATGCAAAGAGTTAAATATAGAAAGGAATTATTACAGGTAAACTCAACATCAAAATAAGTTTGCAGTGGCCATATTAGATAATGCGGTAACTCTTATTTCAACAAATCTGAAAATTTACCCACAGATTACACCTGGTGTGTCCAACATAGGCAATGCGATTTATGGTAAGACATCGGAAGTAAAACTATGAACTTCAGACCTTCGATTGGCCACCACTCAAAGTTCATTGGTCAATTCCTTCAATTTGATAGATGACATAACCACATAATCTGCAATTAAAATCTAACCCTACCCAGGCTGGGCCCGTTATTTGGCTGTTGGATATTTCTACAAAGCTTCATTTGCTATCTTAATTTCTTTTTTTTGTCGTCTGCTGTTTATTTTCTATTTTTATCATAAAAAAACATGGTTTGACAGCACTTTAGAACAATTTACAACATGCTTTGACAGCACTTTAAAATCATTTACAATGGAAATGATTCTAAAGTGCTGTCAAAGCATGTTGTAAATTGTTCATTGGAAATGATTCTAAAGTGATGTCAAAGCATGTTGTAAATTGTTCTAAAGTGCTGTCAAACCATGTTTTTATTGAGAAATAAGGCAAGATATAAAAGCAACAGCAGCCAACAATTGTTGTGTGTAACGGTCAAAGGGTTAATAATTCATTGTGGTATATACGTGCAAGCGGTGATGGTTTGAAGCCAAGTAAGTCTTCCAGTATATTTACCCTTAGAATGCAGAAAACTGCAGTCTCTTGTTATTTTAGATTTTGTCCTCTTTCTCAATACAAACATGGTTTGACAGCACTTGGAATCTTTTTCTGTTTTTTTTGTGAGAAAACCCTAAAATTCATTTATGTAATGGTGTTTAACGGCCTGTCAACAGCCAAGGTCATTGTAGGCCGGGTTATTAACCCTTTCCCTGATAGAAACGACTTTTCACGCCTCTGCAGAAGATGTCTTTTGAAAACATTGTGGGAAAAGGAGAAATTGCTTGTAACAAGCAATTTCTCCTTTTCCCACAATGTTTTCTACTCTATCAGATAATTTAACCATCATTTGACCCAGCATTTGATTCTTTTATTCAGATGTTTTTGATTTGGAAGAGTCGAAATATCGCAAAACAGGGAAAGGGTTAATGCGCTGATAGAAACGACTTTTCGCGCCTCTGCAGAAGATGTCTTCTGAAAACATTGTGGGAAAAGGAGAAATTGCTTGTAACAAGCAATTTCTCCTTTTCCCACAATGTTTTCTACTTATATTTAAGGGTGGGAATTGGCTCGAACACCTTCCATACTCAGCACTGTCACCTTCCAAGTATATCCAGTTTGGAGGGTTAACAACATCGTGAAGTACAAATAGGTAAATAACCCAATCTGCTATATATATATATGCAGTCGTTGTAATTGTGCAATTTGAGCAATTTTCCTTATTTAAACATCGGTGCCATATGGCTTGATTGCCAATTTGGGTGATGCTGATTTTGCTTTGGCTGTCACAGTCAGAATTTAACTTATATGTGGCTGTTACTGGAGAAATGAGGCTTATGGGTTTCCATAGGAAAATCGTTTTTTCGCTATAAAATCAATATTTGATGGAATTTCATCAAATAATTTTTTTTCGGGAGGGTGACTTTTTTGTTATTGATGAAAAAGTACTTACATTTAAATATTTTTTTAGATTTAATATGTTTAATAGCCAAAAGTTTGTCGGCAGAAAAACATGGAACAAACAGTAGTCACAAATCCCATAAGCCCCATTTCTCCAGTCACAGCCACATGTTAGGCTTTCCAATGTGAATATCTCACATTGACTATTCCACAAATCTGATGTTTTTTAACCCTTTTACCCCTAAGTAACTGGAATGGATAAATATGTGTTAATTTTCCGAGCAATCAAATCGTCACACAATGATTTTCAGACTAGTCCATTTATGAAAAGTCAGTGTTTTTGCTCTCAAAAATATGAAAATTACTTGCAAAAAGTGCAGTTCCTGATGAGACGGCTCGTCACGAGCCGGCTCATCTGGATTTGCAATGTTTGCATAAACCGCTATAGTGGGCTTTCGGTTTCAAAGGGTTAAACCTGAATGTTGCAGTAGAACCTCTTTAAACAGGACATCCTGGGACATTCCACTGTAAATCAGGGGGCCGTTTCACTAAACTCGTTCAAAGTGCAAATTTAGGATCATCTGGAAATTTCAATTGATGTATTTACATTTATTGAGCATAGGCTGCATATGCAGCTTATGCTCAATAAATGTAAATCCAATAATTGTTTACAGAAAACATTAATAATGTGAAATTCACAGACTATCATACGTTTGCACTTACGAACATTTTAGTTGTACAAAGTTTAGTGAAACGGCCCCCAGGCATACTAGCACTACAAGACATGTATGCGTGTTTTGCAATCATGAACATATATTGTTAGGTATATATACATGTAACGGAACATAGGCCATCAATATTTGTTTCCATATCAACGTTCAGAAGTTCAGATTGATCAATGTGAGAACTATCTGTCACCTCATAGTAAAATAGTTCCTTCTAAATCATCACTAATTTGTTTATTTTATTTATATTTTGAATATTTTTTAGGCACATATAAACTATGAGTAATGCCCATATACACTACCGCCTGCACCAATATGTCAATTTCTTTATTTCCAAATAGTTGAATGTTGTGCTTGAAATCAAGCAGCTTCATTGACTGAGCCTGAGATGTGATACAACTTAGGCTCAGACAATCAAATTGCTTGATTGTTAGTTGATATTTAGATGCCAATAGATGTTCAGAAATGTTGATAATCTGGGCAAGACTAATGCAGACGGTTGTGTATAATGAAATGGTTACTGTATGTGTATATTTGCCACCCGTTCCTCTGTGCAATGATATTGCGCTCCTAAAGTTGAGCAACCTGTAACTTGTGCATATATACTGGAGTAAGTGAGCACGGAGGATACGGATACACCCGGCCATCGCCTGGACCAACAAATAAAAACTTTAATGCAAATCTTACAGACTCGCGGATAAACAGACTCACGGACTGAGATACAACAAGAGTTGTCAGAAGACAACGAAGCTCGCCTGTTGGCAGCATTCATTCAAACTTGTCACAGTTGTATAACAAGAAACGAGGCAAAGCCACGAAGACAATTACGTAGAAATAATAGGTGAAGGTAAAAAAAAAACCCTTGGTTATGAAGCTGTGAAAGTTTGGTGGTCCTAGGTGGTACAGTACCAAAGAAATGGACTTAAACACCAAAACTTAACATTGTAAACGCGAAAACTTAACATTGAAAATGGCTAAGTCGACTGCGTGGAAAAAATGGGTCAAGTTAAAAAAAAAGTAACATGTTGGATAGTGATATGTGGTGGGCACCCCTTGATTATGAAGCTGTGAAAGTTTGGTGGTGGCCTAGTGGTTACAGTACCAAAGAAATGGACTTAAACACGAAAACTTAACATTGAAAACGCGAAAACTTAACATTGAAAATGGCTAAGTCGATTGTGCGGAAAAAATGGGCCAAGTTAAAAAAAAAGTAACATGTTGGATAGTGATATGTGGTGGGCACCCCTTGATTATGAAGCTGTGAACGTTTGGTGGTCCTAGGTGGTACCGTACCAAAGAAATGGACTTAAACACGAAAACTTAACATTGATTGTGGATGCCGCCCACCCGCCCGCCCGCCAGCCCGCCCGCCCGCCGCCCGCAACGCCCGCCCGCCCGCCCGCCCGCCGCCCGCCCGCCCGCCCCCGCCCGGCTTTTGCCAATCCAATAGCCTGGATTTTTTTTTAAAAAAACCTGGCTAAAAAAGTAACATGTTGGATAGTGATATGTGGTGGGCACCCCTTGATTATGAAGCTGTGAAAGTTTGGTGGTCCTAGGTGGTACAGTACCAAAGAAATGGACTTAAACACGAAAACTTAACATTGAAAACGCGAAAACTTAACATTGAAAATGGCTAAGTTGACTGCACGGAAAAAATGGGTTAATTTAAAAAAAAAAGTAACATGTTGGATAGTGATACGTGGTGGGCACCCCTTGATTATGAAGCTGTGAAAGTTTGGTGGTCCTAGGTGGTACAGTAACAAAGAAATGGACTCAAACACGAAAACTTAACATTGATTGTGGACGCCGCCCGCCCGCCCGCCCGCCGCCGCACCGCCCGCCCGCACCGCTTTCGCCAATCCAATAGCCTGGATTTTTTTTTAAAAAACCTGGCTAAAAAACATGAATATTATATAACTTGACCTTGGGATAAGGGGTGTGCGGTGGACCTTGACATTGAGGTCAGTGGTGGAAGGTGGGTCGTGGATTTGATATAGCATGATATAGCATATTAAGATGAATGCATGCATGAAATATCAATGCGCTTCCTGAAAAGAGAAGGAAAACAAAATTTAACCCAGCGTTAAGTTTATGAACACGCTAAGTTGGTGATTTTCTATAGCATGATAGCTATTCACATGAGGAATGCATGTATAAATGTGCTAAGTTTGTGACCTTGGCCTTGGTGAAAGGAGTGGGGGGGTGGGTCATGGATTTGCTGTAGCACAATAGAGTATCATCAGATGAATGCATGTATGAAATATGAAGGTGTTCCCTGTAAAGAAACAGAAGTTATAAAAAGACATTTACTCCAACGTTAAGTTTTTGATGTTGATCTTGGGGAAAGGGGTGGGGTGGGTCATGGATTTGCTGTAGCACAATAGAGGATCATCAGATGAATGCATGTATGAAATATCAAAGCGTTCAAAGTGTAAAGAAACAGATGTTACACAACATTTACCCCAATGTAAAGCTTATGAACATGCTAAGTTTGTGACCTTGACCTTGGGGTAAGGGTTGGGTGGTGGGTTGTGGATTTGCTACAGCATAATAGAGGGTCATCAGATGAATGCATGTATGAAATAGCAAGGCGTTCCATGAAAGGAAACAGATGTTATAAGACATTTAACCCAACGTTAAGTTTATGAATGTGCTAAGTTTGCGACCGTGACCGGGGCCTTGGGGAAAGGGGTGGGGGTTGATCATGGATTTGCTATAGCACGATAGAGTATCATCAGATGAATGCATGTATGAAATATCAAGGTGTTCAAAGTGTAAAGAAACAGAAGTTACACAACATTTACCCCAACGTTAAGTTTATGAACATGCTAAGTTTGTGACCTTGACTTTTGGGTAAGGGTTGGGTGGTGGGTTGTGGATTTGCTACAGCATGATAGAGGGTCATCTGAGGAATGTATGAAATAGCAAGGCGTTCCATGAAAGGAAACAGACATTTACCCCAACGTTAAGTTTATGAATGTACTAAGTTTGTGACCTTGACCTTGGGGTAAGGGATGGGCGGTGGGTCATGGATTTGCTATAGCATGATAGAGTATCATCAGATGAATGCATATTGAAATATCAAGGCGTTCCATGAAAGGAAACAGATGTTATAATACATTTACCCCAACATTAAGTTTATGAATGTGCTAAGATTGTGACCTTGACCTAGGGGAAACGGGTGGGTGGTGAGTCATGAATTTGCTATAGCACAATAGAGTATCATCAGATGAATGCATGTATGAAATATGAAGGTGTTCCCTGTAAATAAACAGAAGTTACACAACATTTACCCCAACGTTAAGTTTATGAACATGCTAAGTTTGTGACCTTGACCTTGGGGTAATGATTGGGTGGGCGGTGGGTCATGGATTTGCTATAGCACGATAGAGTATCATCAGATGAATGCATGTATGAAATATCAAAGCGTTCCATGAAAGGAAACAGATGTTATAAGACATTTACCCCAACGTTAAGTTTATGAATATGCTAAGTTTGTGACCTTGACCTTGGGGTAAGGGCTGGGTGGTGGGTCATGGATTTGCTACAGCATGATACAGGGTCATCTGAGGAATGCATGTATGAAATAACAAGGTGTTCCATGAAAGGAAACAGAAGTTACTAGAAATGTGGCCTGTCGGCACACAAATGCCCTCGCTGGCAGCCAAAGAAAACGAGGCATATTTGATTATAAGCCATTTACCCGAGTGTTAAGGTTTTGAACACACCAAGTCTGTGACCTTGACCCTGGGCTTAGCGGGGGCGGGACGAATGTGGATTTGTCACAGGGCGGTAGAGGACCATTGGAGCAATGCGTGTGTGAAATGTGAAGCAGATCCGAACAAGGAAACAGAAATTATAAGCCATTTACCCGAGCGTTAAGGTTTCGAACGCACCAAGTCTGTGACCTTGACCCTGGGCTTAGTGCGGGCGGGACAAATGTGGATTTGTCACAAGGTGACAGAGGACCATTGGAGCAATGCGTGTATGAAATGTGAAGAAGATCCAAGCAAGGAAACACAAATTACAAGACACTTACCCGAGCGTTAAGGTTTCAAACGCACCAAGTCTGTGACCTTGACTGGAGGCTTAGTGGGGGCGGGACGAATGTGGATTTGTCACAGGGCGGTAGAGGACCATTGGAGCAATGCGTGTGTGAAATGTGAAGCAGATCCGAGTAAGGAAACAGAAATTATAAGCCATTTACCCGAGCGTTAAGGTTTCGAAAGCACCAAGCCTGTGACCTTCACCCTGGGCTTAGCGGGGGCGGGACGAATGTGGATTTGTCACAGGGCTTGAGAGGACCATTCGAGCAATGCGTGTGTGAAATGTGAAACAGATCCGAGCAAGGAAACAGAAATTATAAGCCATTTACCCAGCGTTAAGGTTTCGAACGCACCAAGTCTGTGACCTTGACCCTGGGCTTAGCGGGGACGGGACGAATGTGGATTTGTCACAGAGCGGTAGAGGACCATTGGAGCAATGCGTGTGTGCAATGTGAAGCAGATCCGAGGAAGGAAACAGAAACTATAAGCCATTTACCCAGCGTTAAGGTTTTGAACGCACCAAGTCTGTGACCTTGACCCTGGGCTTAGCGGGGGCGGGACGAATGTGGATTTGTCACAGGGCGGTAGAGGACCATTGGAGCAATGCGTGTGTGAAATGTGAAGCAGATCCGAACCAGGAAACAGAAATTATAAGCCATTTACTTGAGCGTTAAGGTTTCGAACGCACCAAGTCTGTGACCTTGACCCTGGGCTTAGTGCGGGCAGGACAAATGTGGATTTGTAACAAGATGACAGAGGACCATTGGAGCAATGTGTGTGTGAAATGTGAAGCAGATCCAAGCAAGGAAACACAAATTACAAGACATTTACCCAAGCGTTAAGGTTTCAAACGCACCAAGTCTGTGACCTTGACTGGAGGCTTAGTGAGGGCGGGACGAATGTGGATTTGTCACAGGGCGGTAGAGGACCATTGGAGCAATGCGTGTGTGCAATGTGAAGCAGATCCGAGCAAGGAAACAGAAATTATAAGGCATTTACCCAGCATTAAGGTTTCAAACGCACCAAGTCTGTGACCTTGACCCTGGGCTTAGCGGGGGCGGGACGAATGTGGATTTGTCACAGGGCAGTAGAGGACCATTGGAGCAATGCGTGTGTGCAATGTGAAGCAGATCCGAGCAAGGAAACAGAAATTATAAGGCATTTACCCAGCTTTAAGGTTTCGAACGCACCAAGTCTGTGACCTTGACCCTGGGCTTAGCGGGAGCGAGACGAATGTGGATTTGTCACAGGGCAGTAGAGGACCATTGGAGCAATGCGTGTGTGCAATGTGAAGCAGATCCGAGCAAGGAAACAGAAATTATAAGGCATTTACCCAGCGTTAAGGTTTCGAACGCACCAAGTCTGTGACCTTGACCCTGGGCTTAGCGGGGGCGGGATGAATGTGGATTTATCACAGGGCGGTAGAGGACCATTGGAGCAATGCGTGTGTGCAATGTGAAGCAGATCCGAGCAAGGAAACAGAAATTATAAGCCATTCATCCAGCGTTAAGGTTTCGAACGCACCAAGTATGTGACCTTGACCCTGGGCTTAGCGGGTGCGGGACGAATGTTGTTTTGTCACAGGGCAGTAGAGGACCATTGGAGCAATGCGTGTGTGCAATGTGAAGCAGATCCGAGCAAGGAAACAGAAATTATAAGGCATTTACCCAGCGTTAAGGTTTCAAACGCACCAAGTCTGTGACCTTGACCCTGGGCTTAGCGGGGGCGGGACGAATGTGGATTTGTCACAGGGCGGTAGAGGACCATTGGAGCAATGCGTGTGTGCAATGTGAAGCAGATCCGAGCAAGGAAACAGAAATTATAAGGCATTTACCCAGCGTTAAGGTTTCAAACGCACCAAGTCTGTAAAATGTGACCTTGACCCTGGGCTTAGCGGGGGCGGGACGAATGTGGATTTGTCACAGGGCGGTAGAGGACGATTGGAGCAATGCGTGTGTGACATGTCAAGCAAATCCGAGCAAGGAAACAGAAATTATAAGCCATTTACCCAGCGTTAAGGTTTCAAACGCACCAAGTCTGTGACCTTGACCCTGGGCTTAGCGGGGGCGGGACGAATGTGGATTTGTCACAGGGCAGTAGAGGACCATTGGAGCAATGCGTGTGTGCAATGTGAAGCAGATCTGAGGAAGGAAACAGAAATTATAAGGCATTTACCCAGCGTTAAGGTTTCGGGACGTACGAACGTTACGTACGTTACGTACGTACGTTACGTTACGTTACGTACGTACGTACGGACGCCGGTAACACTATATGCCCCCCTCACCATTCGGTGGCGGGGGCATAATAAGACATTTACCCAACGTTAAGTTTATGAATGTGCCAAGTTTGTGACCTTGACCTTGGGGTAAGGGCTGGGTGGTGGGTCATGGATTTGCTACAGCATGATAGAGGGTCATCTGAGGAATACATGTCTGAAATAACAAGGTGTTCCATGAAAGGAAACAGAAGTTATAAGACATTTACCCAACGTTAAGTTTATGAATGTGCCAAGTTTGTGACCTTCACCTTGGGGTAAGGGCTGGGTGGTGGGTCATGCATTTGCTACAGCATGATAGAGGGTCATCTGAGGAATGCATGTATGAAATAACAAGGTGTTCCATGAACGGAAACAGAAGTTAAAAGACATTTACCCAACGTTAAGTTTATGAATGTGCCAAGTTTGTGACCTTGACCTTGGGGTAAGGGCTGGGTGGTGGGTCATGGATTTGCTACAGCATGATAGAGGATCATCTGAGGAATGCATGTATGAAATAACAAGGTGTTCCATGAATGGAAACAGAAGTTAAAAGACATTTACCCAACGTTAAGTTTATGAATGTGCCAAGTTTGTGACCTTGACCTTGGGGTAAGGGTAAGGGCTGGGTGGTGAGTCATGGATTTGCTACAGCATGATAGAGGGTCATCTGAGGAATGCATGTATGAAATAACAAGGTGTTCCATGAAAGCAAACAGAAGTTATGACATTTACCCAACATTAAGTTTATGAATGTGCCAAGTTTGTGACCTTGACCTTGGGGTAAGGGCTGGGTGGTGGATCATGGATTTGCTACAGCATGATAGAGGGGCATCTGAGGAATGCATGTATGAAATAACAAGGTGTTCCATGAAAGGAAACAGAAGTTATAAGACATTTACCCAACGTTAAGTTTGTGGACGACGCCGACGCCGACGCCAATGACGCCGATGACGCCGGGGGTATGCCATAAGCTCTTGCGAGCTAAAAACTATATACCCCTCGATATACTTCATATACCGGGGGTTTACTAACCAGTGATTATCATCGGAGTTAAATGCCAGTGAAATGCATCAGCAACGTTTGTTTTTGGGTGTCGGCTTGACAGACTGGTACCGCTGTAGGTCTAGACAGGTACATGGACATCTGACAAACATCAGACTCTCGGGACAACAGAAAAACCATGTAAATACAAAAACAGCAGCAACTGGCCAAGACATTTGAATACAGAGGGCAATGTATACATAGCGCACCTGCTAACTAACCCATTCACCTCTAGATATCGAACATTCGATTTATCATGCTATTTTCTGAAATATTCCATTTTTTTAGAATTGAATAATAATGACAAATACTGAAGATCCTGATGAGCCGGCTCGGCTCGTTACGAGCTGGCTCATCTGGATCTACAGTGTTTGCATATGATAGCTTTCTGGCCTCTAGAGTTGAACGGTTAATGACGCAATTGACTAGATGTTCATAATATGCAATGAAGTGCAACTACCCCAGCAAATTATGTCGAGTTCGCTTTATGGTCAGAAGGGTTAAAGCCGCAATTGACTAGATTTTCATACATATTTCTGCAACTACCGCAGCAACAAAGTGCAACTACCCCAGCAAATTACGGTATGTAACACAGCCTGCCAATGATATTGTCCTCATAACTGTACAAGTCTTGGGAGTTATTTTGAGAACAAAAATTGAAAGACTATAGCTATGGGGATGGCGTCATCATGGGTGATATACAGCAAATTCCTCGGGATATTACCTTTTATCACACCAAAATTGACAAAGTAGATGCTGCGATATTTAAGACACGGCGATCGCCGATGAGTGTCTCAACCACGAAGGTCAAGGTCACCAGAATGTCACAGGGTGGTTAGCCACCAGTGTGAGGACGCTATTGATGAAGTTTGGTAATGATCCGACTGACATATCAGGAGATTGCAACATTTTGATGTACGTCCAAAATTATCGATGCCTACGAAGACTCCTATGGAGATGATAACAATGTCGATGATACCTACGCGAGAATTGCGACCTACGAAAATGTAGTAATAACCCTAAATATTAGGACACCATTTGTTTTGGGAAACCGTTTATAGGGGTTTCCCAAAACAAATTTCATCAAGTGGCCAGATTAGCTCAGTAGGTAGAGTGTCGGACTACGGATCGGGAGACCCATGGGTTTGTATCCCACCTCGACCGCTGCGAATAGCCGATTCGGCGTGTCCTTGGGCAAGACAACTTCGTGCTAGCCTAGTCCTATCGGATGGGGACTTAAATAGTCGGTCCTGACATGCAAGGTCATCGAGCCAGTGCCATCGTTAAATCAAAGCATTTACATTTACAAATTTCATCCAAATATTTTAATATTATTGCGATAAACCAGTACAACCATACAAACCATAAACATTGGGACTCTTTATTTATTGTGGGAAACCAGTTGCCTATTTCACCAACATTGCAAAGTATACTTATCTTGTTAAGTACACATTGAGGGAGAAATTTCAATTTAAGGATACATTTATTACTTTTTATTATACTGAATTTGTTACATTATCACAGCCATTTTGGCTGTGATAATGTAATAAATTCAGCATAATAATGCTGCATACTTTTAATCATCAAATATATGCAGTCATTAGTTCTATACTCCCTCAAAGTATACTTAGCTAGATAAGTATACTTTAGCAATTTCGGTGAAATTGGCTACAGATATACCGTAATAACCCTAAATAATAGGACACCATTTATTTCGGGAAACATATAAAAATATATGGTTTCCCCACAACAGTGAGCGTGCCAATATTTAGGCTTAGTATGTCAGTTATGGTCTAGTCACAATAACAGTATATTTGGATATAATTTGTTTTTGGAAACCTGTATTTAATAGGGGTTTCCCAAAGCAAATCATGTCCAGGGTTAATACGATACATGTGTTTTCTAGAATAAATTATGTCCGAATACTTAGGATTATTATGGTAGTAGCTGTATGTGACATATATTAACCACGAAACGAGAAATGAACGTGTTTGTTTGTTTATTGGTGTTTAGAGGCCAATCAACAGCTAAGGTCATGTAAGGCCAGGCAAACGGGTTCAATCCCATTTTAACCTGCTGCATTGGGGGGAAAATCCCAAAATCAGAACGGAATATTTGCATCGAGAACAAATATATTCAGCCCTGAAATTAGAATAACATGACCTGGTGCCAGGTCCATACCACACCAAGGTCACTTGGCCCCTTCCCCTAAAATATTATTACGAATAATCGTAATACTCACATAAGGGGTATAACCAGATTCAACTGTCACATACAAAATGTCAAACCAGTAGCCCGTTTCACCAACATTGCAAAGTATACTTTTCCAGCAAAGTATACTTTGAGGGAGAAATGTTCAATTTTAGAGAAATTTATTAATTTTTATTATACTGAATTTATTACATTATCACAGCCAAATTGGCTGTGATAATGTAATAAATTCAGTATAATAATTATGCATACTTTTAATCATGAAATATATGCATTTGTTAGTCTTATATGAAATAATGCATTTCAGGAAAAATAAATGGTTACTCCCTCAAAGTATACTTTGCTAGAAAAGTATACTTTGCAATGTTGGTGAAATAGGCTACAGGTCTCCAGTCGGGATTCCGGTAAGGATGAACCAATCGTTAAATTACCCATCGCATGCTCCCACCTGCCTGCACCCACGAGAAATGAACGTGAAGTTATCAGTGAAGGCAGTAAGAACCAATGGAACATGACAGTTACACATGTTGGAATAGACCGGCAGCCAATTACCCCTATCACCTATCAGCCATTATGATAAACAAACTACCAAGATGACAGGAGCCACCCCCACTAATCAGAGGCCATATAAACTACCATGTAGACTGACTGGTATATCTGCAGGTATATATACATGTATGTGAAACAAAGCATAATTCCTAGACACACATTGTGATAAAAAAAGCGAAAGGTTTAAAGTCCTAGCAGGAGCTGAAGTCTTATAGAGACTGGACCTCGGTTTCAAATCTCATCCGAAAGACCAACATAGTGGTAAAAATATTATTAACTCTTTGCATGCTGGGAAATGTGTGGGCTATAAATAGCTAAAAAATATCAGACGACAATTCATTGTATTTTCCAGAGGACACAATTCTAATGAAATTCCAAGACATATTTACAGAGAGAAATAAGAAACATACTCATAATTTGTTGGATGTTATTTTCACCGCTAGCATGCAGAGTTAAAATCAATGAAGGCGTTAAGTAGTTATTGAGAAAAAAAACTTTAAACAAGGTGAACAGAAGTCCTCATTGACCTTCACTTTGGGTGTTCAGATGTTGGGTGTACATGTATGTGAAACAAAGCACCATCCCTGAGCACACACGGCAGCCAAATATTGTTAAAATTGGTGAAGTGGTTCATAAGGTAATAATTCCAGCACAAAAATATTTACACAATTCCCTAACATTTGATTGGCCTGTAGCAAGTCTCTGTCCAAAATTTATATCCCAGTAAACTCCCACGCCGAATTACTTTCCATAACCGTGAGGCGCAGTTAAAATAATTCTTAAGAAAACGGAAAATAAACACATTTTCTTGATGAATTTATTTCAAATGCTGGAATTATAAGGAATGAATGGCCTTTTTGTGGAATTTATCGGGGATATAAACTTGGAAAAGTTGCGGGAATACTGGACGAGGCCTTCCGGCCTTCGTCCAGTATTCCCGCGACTTTTCCAAGTTTCTACCCCGATAAATTCCACAAAAAGGCCATTCATTCCTATATTAAGAAATGAACGGTGTTACTAATGCATGCACATACATACATGGACTAACGGGAAATCATATTATCCTCCACTGACTGTATGGGAGGGGATTATAGTAACACAGGTGCTGCAATCCGCACCGGCGTAAAATGTTTCACGTCAAAACATGCACCGGTTTCCTGATGAAATACAACTCAGCTCTTCTTAGACTCAGCTCTTCTTAGAGCTATCGCATAAACATGATTTTCGTCTAGTAACCAGCGCAAATTTATTGCGCCGGTTACTAGATGAAAATGTGTTTATACAGCATCTTCATGAAAACGACTACAACCAAGAGCATAGCCATTTTCTGGGACATCCATCGTCCTATGGGGACAATCAAGCAGAGTCTTATCTGTTTTTATCAAATTAGATTCTCTCTGTTTCTGGAAGTCTCTCAACTGAAGATTTAATTATATAAACTGACCAGGAAGTTGTTTACTGTTTCGCAAGTAGAACAAACGACAATGAGTAATTAATTGTCATGTGGCGATTGTTCCCCATATAGACCTACTGTCTGTTCCACGTTTGCTGTCAACGATCTTTTGGCTATAAAACACATTAAACCTAAGAAATATCGAAATGTAAGTACTTTTTCATCAATAACAAACAAGAGTGCTGAACGTTACTGTATACGCTCGTTGAGGCAAGGCCAGTCAACAAGGGGAGATAACTCATTGAAAACCCCAATAGGGTTCATCTTGACGTGATAAACATGTATACTGAATTTGGTTACGATCCGTAAAGTAGAACATGAGTTATTGTGTAGACAAAGATGCAGTCAAAAAATAAACAAGGATACAGAGTTGGAAAATTAACAAGAGCTGTAGGAGAACAGCATAGCTCGACTACGAGGGTTGTCGATGTACACATAGCTTGACAAAGAAGGTGGCTGCAGCCTACATAAAAACCTTAACCAAGGTTGACTAAAAACATTAACCAAGGGAAACTAGAAATGTGGCCTGTCGGCACACGAATACCCCCACTGGCAGCCAAAGAAAACGAGGCATTTTTGATTATAAGCCATTTAGCCGAGCGTTTAGGTTTCAAACGCATCAAGTCTGTGACCTTGACCCTGGGCATAGTGTGATAATCCATGCATCGGTGTAGAAGATATAGAGCGGAAGGGAATTTCAATAGGTTTGACCTTTGACCTTCAACTATGACCTTGACCTTGGACGTAGGTGCGTGGTTATTGATCGAGACACACCTTCTCATCCTGAGAAACATTTGTGCCAAGGCATTTGATAATCCATGCATCGGTGTAGAAGATATAGAGCGGAAGGGAATTTCAATAGATTTGACCTTTGACCTTCAACTGTGACCTTGGACGTAGGTGCGTGGTTAGCAATTTGATAATCCATGCATCAGTGTAGAAGATATAGAGCGGGAGGGAATTTCAATAGGTTTTACCTTCAACTGTGACCTTGACCTTGGACGTAGGTGCGTGGTTATTGATTGTGACACACCTTCTCATCATGAGAAACATCTGTGCCAAGCCATTTGATAATCCATGCATTGGTGTTGAAGATATAGAGCGGAAGGGAATTTCAATAGGTTTGACCTTTGACCTTCAACTGTGACCTTGGACGTAGGTGCGTGGTTAGCAATTTGATAATCCATGCATCGGTGTAGAAGATATAGAGCGGAAGGGAATTTCAATAGGTTTGACCTTTGACCTTCAACTGTGACCTTGACCTTGGACGTAGGTGTGTGGTTATTGATCGCGACACACCTTCTCATCATGAGAAACATTTGTGCCAAGCCATTTGATAATCCATGCATCGGTGTAGAAGATATAGAGCGGAAGGGAATTTCAATAGGTTTGACCTTTGACCTTCAACAGTGACCTTGACCTTGGATGTAGGTGCGTGGTTTTCCAAGTATGGTTACTGTAGGCCCAGGAGTATTCCATATACAAGCTTGAGTAAAAAACGTAACCAAGGGGAGATAACTAAGTAATCCAAGGATAAAAGTAGGTCAAGGTCAAATATAGGTCAGGGATTATTGTACATGTACATCACTAGGAGATGAAGTTGTCCAAGTATAGTTGATGTAGGCCCAGAAGTATTCCATATACAAGCTTGACTATAAACATTAACCAAGTAATTGAAGGTTAAATGTAGGTGAAGGTAAAATAAAGGTCAGGGGTTATTGATGTACATCCCTATGAGAAAAAGTTATCCAAGTATGGTGTCTGTATGCACAATAGTATTCCATCTACAAGCTTGACTAAAAACCTTAACCAACGTTGAGTAAAAACCTTAACCAAGGGGAATTAAGTAAGTAATTTAAGGTTAAATGTAGGTCAAGGTCAAATATAGGTCAGGGGTTGTTGATGTACATCACTAGGAGATGAAGTTGTGCAAGTATGGTTGGTGTAGGGCCATGAGTATTCCATCTACAAGCTTGACTAAAAACCTTAACCAAAGAGAATTAAGTAAGTAATTCAAGAGGAAATGTAGGTCAAGGTCAAATATAGATCAGGGGTTATTGATGTACATCACTAGGAGATGAAGTTGTGCAAGTATGGTGGGTGTAGGGCCAGTAGTATTCCATATACAAGCTTGACTAAAAACCTTAACCAAGGCGTGACAGTGACGCCGACGCCGACGCCGACGCCGACGCCGACGTGACAACATAAGCTCTACTTATTCTTCGAATAGTCGAGCTAAAAATGGCCACCAAGGGGAGAAAAGTCATCGGAAATTTTTCAAAATCAACAGCCTTCTTTGTCTTGCCGAGATAAACATGTATGCTGAATTCGGTTACGATCGGTGAAGTAGAACTGGAGTTATTGCGTGGACAAGGATACAGAGTGTGAAACTTAAAATTTTTGAAAATCAATAGGTTTCTTCGTCTTGCCGTGTTAAACAAGTATACCGAATTTGGTTACGATCCGTCAAGTAAAACTCTAGTTATTGCGTGGACAAGCTGTGCCCCCCCGCCCTACTGACCGCCCGCCCGCCTGCCCGACCGCCCGCACAAATAAAAAGTGACACTCCCCAATTTTGTTTTATTGGATGAAATTCTATCCGATATTGATTTTATTGCGAAAAAAAAGATTTTCCTATGGGAATTTAACATGGGGCAAAACGGAGGTGGGGACTCACAGTGAGGGTTGAAAAAAAAAAAAAAAATGGAAATTGACTCCGAAACCTGGCGAGATACAAAAGTTAGATTTTGAAAAAGTCCACAAATTCAAAAATTATTTAAAAAAATGTATTTTTAGCCCCCATGTTAAATTCCAATAGCAAAATAGCTTTTTTCGAAATAAAATCAATATTAGTGACTTTTTTGTTATTGATGAAAAAGTACTAAAATTTAAATATTTCTTAGAATTAATTTGAATAAAGGAGAATGCCGACTACAAAATGTTCTTAACATCAGAGACATCATCGGAGACATTTTCTGGCAACATAAACATTCATTCACCATTATCCCACGTATTGATTGGCATTATTATACATTTTATATCGGATGTAAATTTACACACTGATATCAGGGGCGATAACCATGTTTTCTTAAAATGCTAACGGACATTACTATTTATTTTTTGATGTGCAATGATCATACTTTATAATCTGCTGAAAATATTGTTTTTTCAGGTGACATATTTAATTAGTATAGATAATAACTAGAAATGTGGCCTATCGGCACACGAATGCCCCCGCTGGCAGCCAAAGAAAACGAGGCATATTTGATTATAAGCCATTTACCCGAGCGTTAAGGTTTCCAACACACCAAGTCTGTGACCTTGACCCTGGGCTTAGCGGGGGTGGGACGAATGTGGATTTGTCACAAGGCGGTAGAGGACCATTGGAGCAATGCGTGTGTGAAATGTGAAGCAGATCCGAGCAAGGAAACAGAAATTATAAGCCATTTACCCAGCGTTAAAGTTTCGAACGCACCAAGTCTGTGACCTTGACCCTGGGCTTAGTGGGGGCGGGACGAATGTGGATTTGTCACAGGGCGGTTGAGGACCATTGGAGCAATGTGTGTGTGAAATGTGAAGCAGATCCGAGCAAGGAAACAGAATTATAAGCATTTAACAGCGTTTAAGGTTTTGAAAGCACGAGTCTGTGACCTTGACCCTGGCTAACGGGGGCGGGATGAATGTGGATTTGTCACAGGGCGGTAGAGGACCATTGGAGCAATGCGTGTGTGAAAAGTGAAGCAGATCCGGAGCAAGGAAACAGAAATTATAAGCCATTTACCCAGCGTTAAAGTTTCGAGCGCACCAAGTCTGTGACCTTGACCCTGGGCTTCTTAGCGGCGGGCGGGACGAATGTGGATTTGTCACAGGGCGGTTGCGGACCATTGGAGCATGTGTGTGTGAAATGTGAAGCAGATCCGAGCAAGGAAACAGAATTATAAGCCATTTACCCAAGCGTTAAGGTTTTGAAAGCACGAAGTCTGTGACCTTGACCCTGGGCTTAACGGGGGCGGGACGAATGTGGATTTGTCACAGGGCGGTAGAGGACCATTGGTTGCAATGCGTGTGTGAAATGTGAAGCAGATCCGGAGCAAGGAAACAGAAATTAGACATTTACCCAGCGTTAAGGTTTCAAAAGCACCAAGTGTGTGACCTTGACCCTGGGCTTAGCGGGGGCGGGACGAATGTGGATTTGTCACAGGGCGGTAGAGGACCATTGGAGCAATGCGTGTGTGAAATGTGAAGCAGATCCGAGCAAGGAAACAGAAATTATAAGCCATTTACCCAGCGTTAAGGTTTTGAAAGCACGAAGTCTGTGACCTTGACCCTGGGCTTAGCGGGGGCGGGACGAATGTGGATTTGTCACAGGGCGGTAGAGGACCATTGGAGCAATGCGTGTGTATGAAATGTGAAGCAGATCCGAGCAAGGAAACAGAAATTAAAAGCCATTTACCCGAGCGTTAAGGTTTCGAACGCACCAAGTCTGTGACCTTGACCCTGGGGTTAGTGGGGACGAGACAAATGTGGATTTGTCACAGGGCGGTAGAGGACCATTGTAGCAATGCGTGTCTGAAATGTGAAGCAGATCCGAGCAAGGGAACAGAAATATTAAGCCATTTAACCAGCGTTAAGGTTTCGAACGCACCAAGTCTGTGACCTTGACCCTGGGCTTAGCGGGGGCGGGACGAATGTGGATTTGTCACAGGGCGGTTGAGGACCATTGGAGCAATGTGTGTGTGAAATGTGAAGCAGATACGAGCAATATTAAGGCCACAGAATTTAATAAGCCATATTTACCCAATGCGTTAAGGTTTTGAAAGCGGACGAAGTCTGTGACCTTGACCTTGACCCTGGGCTTAACGGGGGCGGGACGAATGTGGATTTGTCACAGGGCGGTAGAGGACCATTGGAGCAATGCGTGTGTGAAATGTGAAGCAGATCCGAGCAAGGAAACAGAAATTATAAGCCACTTACCCAGCGTTAAGGTTTCAAAAGCACCAAGTGTGTGACCTTGACCCTGGGCTTAGCGGGGGCGGGACGAATGTGGATTTGTCACAGGGCGGTAGAGGACCATTGGAGCAATGCGTGTGTGAAATGTGAAGCAGATCCGAGCAAGGGAACAGAAATTATAAGCCATTTACCCAGCGTTAAGGTTTCGGGATGTACGTATGTACGTACGTACGTACGTACGTACGGACGCCGGTAACACTATATGCCCCCCTCACCATTCGGTGGCGGAGGCATAAAAAAATATAATGCCTCATTTGCATATGAAAATAGCCTGATACCACCGCGCGTCACCTATTAGTATATGTCACTATGTAATCCCGTGGGCTTTGGATGATGATTCTTGTTTCTTGTTATTTTTAATATCTTTGGGGTATTCCAAAAAAAAATGAGGGTGGGGGTCATTTTTTCCCGCCATTTTTTTTGCCGCCATCTTGGAATCAAAGTGGCCGCCTTAGCAACAATTCCTTCGCCAATAATTTCGCCAATAATCGTCGTAGAAACAAAATTCCGGTGTCTATACCCACATTATCGGGGTCAACGTTGCTGACGGCATAGTTAAAATTATGATATAACAGTCACCATCTTGAAATTCAAGATGGCCGCCATGACAATGGCACATTTTGTCGTAATATTATGATATAATATCACATGGACAAAGTTAGAGCAGATAGACCCACATTTAATTATATGTGCACCAAATTATGCAAATGTTAACAATTTAATTACGCCTTTGGTGTAAAATGTGGCAAATAAATATACATACAAAATTTACAACTGTGTTTATTGACTCAATTCAAGTTTTTTCCATATACAAGGAACTGGCATCATTCTCATTAGCTGAGGAGACAATATGTATTTCGATTGATTCAACAATGACATAAGTATGCAGATAAATGTATACACATATCGTCATTGGCACCGCACCTGCACAGTTCTGTACAGGGAAGAAAGCTTGCCTTACATGAACATTTACCAGAGCATTTGCTGGCAACACAGCGACACCTGACCAGTTCAACGACAGCTTCCGGTGCTGGTAGAACCCGTGACACAACTGGAACCCAGCCTCCATCCTGCTGCGACCACGCAAGTGTGGCACATCTAACACGGCTTTCTGGCTGGTTATGGCCTGTGCCCAGACATGAGCCTGCAGATGAGCACGGTTGATATGCTCAAACATGGCTCTTTGCGTTGGCGGAAGCTTCTCCACGCCTTGGTTGCCTTTCAACTGCTTGAACAGGTGCCATTTCATGTCCTTGGCATTGGAAAATTTACTGTTGAATAACTGGCATAAGAATTGTTCGCACCCAGCATGGACAGCCTGTGATGGAATCAATCCAACACCAAGCTCAGTAAGCGCACTTACCACATCGTCACTGGCCTTCATAAATGTCTGGTGTGTATATGTGTACTGTCTTTCCCAAGTTACTCACTGCCACCGCGTAGAGTATAACAAGCGTATCAGCTTCCTCCTGTGTGCTCTCAAGTTTTACCATAGTAGTCTCTGTTGACATCGCTCCCTTTCACTGCAACCTTGCATTCATCGATTGACCTTTTTGCAAGATACAGCGTTAGCTGATCTTTTGTTTTCTTACTTGACAGGAACGCATTGAAGTCTTTGATTGGCGTTGCGTCCTCTACTTTGTGACCCCTCTCTGAAGATCTCCCAGCCGCACGCAACATTCGTGTTTGGTCCTTGTAGTCATCAGATATGACATACGCTTCTGAATATCCACGTGATTTGCTATCAATAGCCCGAACAAATGCCAAGTCGTTACATGTATGGATTACATGTTTATGTACAACCATTTCATTCACCAGAGCCATCCCATCAACTATGATGCTCGCATCTTTCGTTTCATCTGACTCATCAATACGAGTTTGATCTGCCACAAAATCTTCCAGCGCATTGGCCAGCTTGAACTTATCAAGACATGGCTAGAGGGAACCACCGGCCTTCATGAAAGTGGTGTTCACTGCTGATAATTCATGGTTTCCAATGACATCTTCCAGATTTACATCCCTAGACGGCTTGGCAACAACAAGAAGACGGACAAATAGAGAGTTTGTTGCCTTCAGAGTGAATTCTTCGGATTTGCCTTTCAGTTTTACAGTCTTGCAACCATCACCCCAATTCAAGTATTTGACTTTGGGCATCCTGTCCCACAAGTTTTTGTCACCACAAATTCGTTGTTCAACAAACTCCGTAAAACACCGAGTGCCACGTTCTTCCATATCTAATATATCCCGTTGCACTGTTTCCGGCATGATCATCTTCGTCGTCAGGTTGAACAGCTTCTGTTCAGTGGCATCAACTCCTTCACCAACAGCGAACTCGTCCCGTTCACCAACAGTGAATGGATTGGATTTTATCACAACATCATGTAGCTATTTCACATCCTTCTCATGTCGCTTAGTCCTAGACACACTATGACTGTGGTGCTTTTGTGTACCATTGTTCTGAATGTTCAGTAGTCTTTCCATCTCACCAGAAAGCCTGGTAAGCTCTGGTGCACTGAGACAGTACTTCAGTAGTGCACTGGGATTAGTTGTTATGCCAGTTAAGGCACCGTCACCTTTGTGTACTTTGTTAACATATTCCTGATCTTGGTCGGGACCGACTGAGGTGAAGGGTGTGCTATTTGTGTTGACAGCAAAGTTCTCTAGCTCGAACTCTTCCCATATGTTGGAATTGCTCTCTTTCAAATCGTAAATACGTGCAATGTGCTCTGGGATATTCTGGGCATAGTCATGTCTATTATATGCAAAGAAATAGACACACATCTTTTCCAAAGAAGCGAGATGCAACAGCCAGTTGCGTTCTCGTGTGCCACGTAGGAACTGCAGTAGGTTCATGACTTGCTTCATGTACATACGTGCCCATTTGTACATCGGGTACTTGTCATTAGCACGCTTGAAGTCATCCATGTGCTTAGTCAGATCCAGTGATTGTGTCAGCGTCAATAGCTTCTGCTGAATGCTATTAGCATCACCACCATCTTTGAACACGTCTGTGAGCTCATGTAGGGCAATGTATATTGCTTGCCTTAATGTCTGGTGGTGTTCAAAGAAGACACCGATCCAGAGGTCAAACAACACCTGCAGTGTTATCTGGTGCGCGTCTATGGCTCTGTTGTGGTGCTTCCTGTTTAGTATCTGGGCAACAGTACCGCCGCTATACAAGTCAGAATCTACCCATGCCTGGTCCAGGCCACTAGATTCCAAAGTAGCCCCAAGACACCGTAATCCACATAACACAGTGTGAAATTGGCTAGGACTCTCAATCGTCATCTCACTGAATTGAGGATCTAGGTATGGGATTTTGCGAGCTCGTTTGTACAGATCCATGTCCAACCAAACTAGAACCAGGCCAGAGCAAATGTTGCCAATGAGATTGTGTAACTGTTCCAGTGCAGTGGTGAGTGAAGGCCATTCATGAGCTGGAGCATTAATTAAAGGGAGTGTCAGGGGTGGGTCTGGATCCGGTGGACCTACCCCCTGGATCCGCGTCTGTTATTCTGCAAATGTTGTAGCTAAGTAGTGTGTTTACGCGGCAACCCATTGACTACATTTTGAAGGGTATGAAGGATTTTAAAGCAGTGGTGAATCAAACGGTTTGTACTAAATATACCCTTTTAGAAGCCAATTTGTCACATTAAAACTATTGTTTTGGCTAATATGACATTGACCCTGACCCCAAACACGTGACATTGACCCATATTTTTCTTCAAAAACTCAATTAATTGACACAACATCCATTAATGCCTACACCCGAGACAACAACCAAAATATGTAATGCATTGGTGACCCAGATAACGATATTTGGGCGTTTTTTATGGATATTTGACCTTGACATTGACTGCCAGAGCGTGACATTGAGCCCAAATCATTTTGAAACCACCACCAACATACTCAGCTACCTGAGAAACCATAGAAACGACATCAAGTTTGTGAAAATCGCACCATACGTTGCCGAGATATACCAATAATGAGATTTGTATGGTGGCCATTTTGAATCCAAGATGGCAGCTAAAATAATGGCGGGAAAAAATGTCGCCCACCCTCATTTTTTCGGGAATACCCCAAAGATATTAAAAATAACAAGAAACTAGAATCATCATACAAAGCCCACAGGAGTTCTATAGCTTGCAGTATTACATATACTACATCAGTAAAATAAATATTACTAAATGATTATATCTGTATAGCGGGCACTTGTAATTTTTAGAACTGATGGAATAGTGACACAAATTTACACTTATTTAATTCCTATAAAGAACATTTTGGGCCTACCGAGTGGGCATGTACCTTTAATAGCCAAAAGTTGTTGGCAGCAAAACGCGGAACAGACAGTAGTAACCCATTTCATGTAGGGATAAATTGATTCACAATTTTGAATAATTTTGTTTTTAATTTCTGCACTAAAGAACCCTGTGTGTTTTGTGATCATTCGTTTGAACCGTCTCGCTGAGACTGTGTAGGATTGAGAAACGTCCACGTAGATTTGTCCCAAAGTGCTAAGTAAACATTTAAAGTAGAAAAGGTCAAGGTCAAAGGTCAAGGTCAAAGTACTGGGTGGTGGAGTGTGTAGGGCATGTTCATATGTATGATGTGTATAAATATTTAAGCGATTGGCAAAAGTATTGAGAAGTTAGTGTAGTATTGAGAAACGTGCACGTAGATTTGTCCCAAAGTGGCAAGCAAACATTTAAAGTGGAAAAGGTCAAGGCCAAAGGTCAAGGTCGAAGTACTCGTTTCGGTAGCGGGGGCATAAAAATGGCACTTCATGAATATTAGGCTACTTCAGGTATATTAGGTTACTTCAGATATAAACAGCATTTATTCAACCCCCTTTATTATGCTACATGGAGCAATGGTTGCCGTATAAATATATATATACAGGTAGCTGCTGACCTTACCTGCGACTCTCCAAGCCAGACATCTCTACCAAGTCTATTGCCACTTACCTGGAAATAGAAACAGGAGAACATGAACACCATATATATTGTAAATATAGTTTTTATTGAGTTTATCTCAGGCTTTTGCCGATATAACATTGGATATGACAGAGCAAAAAAAATAAGCAAAGTTGAAAAATCACTTATTTGAGCTGCAAAAAGCAAACACTTTTCCTTTTTGCAGCTCAATTAAGATTATTTGCTTTATTAGAGCACTTGAAAAGCAATGAGTATTTTAAAATTTTTGTTTGAACTTTTACTCCACTTTTAAAAATCATTGTGTAAATGTATTCAGCTAAAATAAATGTGTAAAATACAAATATCTGGAGCCCACTACACATGTCATAAGCCTCATTTTTCCAGTCATGGGATCAGCAGCCCGTCTCAACAAACCTGCCATAAATCCCATTTCTCCATTCAGCCACAATGTAGAATACACCCCCACATATCTCAGCAGGAGGTATAATTGCTTTATTGACCTGTTTGCCTGTATCCGATGTCAAGGTTATTCACATATCGAAAATACATAAAGATGTTTCACTGATATTCAAGACAATGCTCAATAAATGACAAAACTGGGCAATCTGTTAAACGAGCACTAAATTATAGTACCGTAATATTCTTTTTGTAAAAAACAAAAAATGCTCAATATGCGACAGAACTAAGTAGTCAGGTAAAGGGGTACTAAATTATATCATTTTCTTTTGCAAAAGACAAGAAATGCTCAATAAATGACAAAACAAGCAATCTGGGCCCAGTTGTTCAAAACACCAGTTAGCTTAACGGACTGTTAAATCCTTAACTGAATGGTTAAAATCTCTGTTTTAACAGAGATTTTAACCATTCAGTTAAGGATTTAACAGTCCGTGTTTTAACAGAGATTTTAACCATTCAGTTAAGGATTTAACAGTCCGTTAAGGATTTAACAGTCCGTTAAGCTAACTGGTGTTTTGAACAACTGGGCCCTGGTAAACGATCATTAAATTATAGTAACATTCTTTTGAAAACAAAACAAGTTATCAATGCTACGCTATATGAGTTTCATTTTGCAAAAGGACAAGAAATGCTGAATAAGTGAAAACAAATAGCAAACTGGTAAAATGGCACCAACTATATAACTATACCAACTGCATACCCGTAAAGGTGTATTCCTAAAGGAATGGGTTAATCACCATCTGCACTGGCTGATATTACAATTTATGTTGGTAATCCAGAGCATTTACTTTTTATTTTAAATTTTTCTCATCAAAAGCATGCTTTGACGACACTTTAGAATTATTTCCATGTTTTTTTATTGACAGAGACGACAAATTATTGTTTCTTGATCAGTGAAAGCACAGCGTTTCATCTCAATTAATCACATTGCGACAGTTTTACCAATATCTTACTAAATTAATCATTAAATGTTTCAATAAGTACAAGTTATATTTAGAAGAAGAGGTTCTGCCTTTTTGACGTAATTTCATGTGACACGCATCATGTTACCATGTGCACAATCTATTTGGTGTCAAACTGTGTTTAGCGGCGGCGCTACATTTACATTTAGAGGCGGCGCTACATTTAAAGTAACATGTGCATGCAACGGTGTGGGCCAAACAATAAGACAGTTATAATTCATATATTTAATTTTTATTAAACACATTTCTTAACCCTTACAACGCTATGTTAATCTTTTGTCGTCTGCTGTTTATTTTCTATTTTCCATTTTTATCATCAAAAACATGCGTTGACAGCACTTTAGAATACTTTACAACATGCAATGACAGCACTTCAGAATCATTTCCAATGGAAATGATTCTGAAGTGCTGTCAAACCATGTTTTTTATTGAGAAATAAGGCAAGATATAAAAGCAACAGCAGCCGACAATTGTTGTGTGTAGTGGTCTAAGGGTTAAATCTTCCTAAGCTGTTGACGGAAATTGCCGTCGCTGTTTTTCATTTTTGCTTTAATTCTCGACAAAAACCTGGTTTTGACAGCACATGAGAATCGTCTCCACTGGAGATGATTCTCATGTGCTGTCAAAACCAGGTTTTTGTCGAGAAATATTGAAAATAAAACATTTCCAGCAGAGGACAACATTTAATTCAGGGTAGTAAGAGTTAAGGGTTATCATAAATCAATCTGGCTCTATACAACACAATTCCTTTGAAGTATTACCATACCAGAGCTGCCAACCCCATGTCGGTCACATCAGGAACATGGAGAGAAAAAGTGGCTATTTTCAGGAACACCACATATGTTTTCCGGAACACAAATCAGTACTCACTTATATGCATAAAGTAAATTTTTTACAACCTTGTCTCGGCCACCATGACCAACCGAAACATCACAATTACACTGCTTGCAAGACGCAAATTCATCACCGCGCTTTGATAGGACCAACTTGGGCCATGTCTCGCTGTAATAAATGATAAACATATGTGTTCGCTTAACTTATTTTGATAAAAAAGACCCAAATTTCTTGGCTGCGCGCTTTGGAGCAGACATTTTATGAATGCACGTGATGAATAAATCAATATCACTGAGCGCTTGAAACTACTAGCACTACACAACAAGAATCAAAATGGTAAGCGCCTAGGCGAGTATGATTACGGGTAAATCAAACAAGAGGACCATGATGGCCCTAATTCGCTCACCTGACTCCATGAACACCAGAGGAGAATGTGACATTGAGTTCATGTGTTTCAAAAAAATTGTGCTATTTTTAGATGGCGGTCATCTTGGATAAAGCGATGACTCATTTTACCAAATCTGAAAATGCTTCACCCAAGGATTTAACTTACTATGAAAATTGGCCAGCATCGGCCATGTGGTTTCTGAGAAAAAGACGTTCAAAATCTCTAATAAATGGACCTTTTGGTGGCCATCATGGATGACATAATCATCCGATTCCGACAAATATTGCACGAGAGCAATCGCCTCATCAATATCTTCAATTTGATATATGACATGAGCATATTCGGTCAAAAATAAAATTTGACCCCACGGGCCACGCCCATTTATTGACCTCGGGGTCACCATTTTAACACCTTTGAAAGGGCATTCTACATCGATCATTCCTACCATGTTTCGTCGAAATCCGGCTGGCGGTTCATGAGAAGAAGATTTTTTAAGAATTTGTGCTATTTTTAGATGGTGGCCATCTTGGATTAGCGACGATCTCCGTTTTAACAAATTTGAAAAGGTTTCACCCATGGACCATAACTGTAAAGTTTGGCCACCATGGGCCAAGCGGTTCGTGTGAAGAAGAATTTTGAAATCTCTAATAAAAGAACGACATTTTGACCTTTCAGCGGCCATCTTGGATGACATGACCATCCAATTGCGACAAAAAATGCACCAGAGCAATCGCCTCGTTGATACCTTCGATTTGATATATGACATGACCATATTCGGTCAAAAATAAAATTTGACCCCAATTTGACCCCACGGGCCACACCCATTTTTGACCCCGGGGTCACCATTTTAACAACTTTGAAAGAGCACTGTACATCGATCATTCCTACCAAGTTTTGTTGAAATCCGGTAGGCGGTTCTTCAGAAGAAGATTTTTGAAGAATTTGTGCTATTTTTAGACGGCGGCCATCTTGGATTACGTAATGACGTCATTTTAACAATTTTGTAATCCCCCTACCTAAGGACCATGACCATGAAGTTTGTTGACTATAGGCCAAATGGTTACCGAGTAGAAGACGTTTGAAAATGTTCACGGACGACGACGAACGACGGACACATTGCGGCAACAATAGCTCACAGGAGCTTCGCTCAGGTGAGCTAAAAATAGGAATTATTGGCAGAATTGCGAAACAAAATTATTATTTCCAGATATTCTCACGCTGATTTTTTTAAAAATCGTACTTTTTAATTGTTGCCCGTACTTCCGTATTTTTAACGTATTTACCGGAACAAATACGGAAAAATCGGAACAGTTGGCAGCTCTGGCATACAATTAACAGATAAGTGGTTAAAACTGCTTGTGACAAAACATTATTATTCATTTTAAAGTGACTGTGTCTCAGATGGTACCTCCAAATAAGCATTTCACAAAAACGATTGAGATATATCACTGGATATTTTATGAATACAGTCGCAACTTGTTCTTGGTCATAAATAAGCATTTGTCAGTTAATTATCTCATTTGCATATTACGTCCAGGAAATTCCATGCTCAGTTTAACTTGGCAGTATCTGTAAAAACCCACTAGTAGTGACCAATTCTTTCTCTGATCTATCTAAATACCAGTGAGCAGTGACATAATTCCTCATGTTACCACTGACTGCCTCTTCGCTGCAGATAAGACTATAAAAAGATAAACTTGTTTGAAATGCTTCAAAAGCTTTATAACACGATATGGTCAGCATTTCTATATAATCGCCATATTAACACTGTAATACCTTAACCCTTACTACGCTGAATTAAATGTTGTCGTCTGCTGGAAATGTTTTATTTTCAATATTTCTCGACAAAAATCTGGTTTTGACAGCACATGAGAATCGTCTCCAGTCCAGTGGAGACGATTCTAAGTGCTGTTAAAACCAGTTTTTTGTTAAGAATTAAAGCAAAAATGAAAAACAGCAGACGGCAATTTTCGTCAACAGCGTAGGAAGGGTTAACACACGATGTATACGCGCATGGTAATAACTAGATGGCCGCGGCCTGCATGTCGCGCCTTGGGGCGAGGCATGGACACTAAAAAAAAGAGATAACGAAAAACTTTAACCAAAAAACTTTAACCAAAAATTTTAACCGGACACACGTATGTACGTACGCCAAAGTGCCGACTATATCGCGCTTTCCGCAAGCGGGCACGACAAAAAATAACCGAATTTAAAAATGTGAGAACTGAATGTTATCAATGATGTAGTTGGTGACGAAGTGTCCAGTCAAAGCAAGGCACGTGGCTACTACGTGTGAGCACTTCAGTAGGAAATATAAATTCAATACATGTATTTAGCAAAACTAGCATTACTAACGCTAGGATAATAAAAAAAAATAGAAATGTGGCCTGTCGGCACACGAATGCCCCCTCTGGCAGCCAAAGAAAACGAGGCATATTTGATTATAAGCCATTTACCCGAGCGTTAAGGTTTTGAACGCACCTTGACCCTGGGCTTAGTGGGGGCGGGACGTGGATTTGTCACAGGGCTGTAGAGGACCATTGTAGCAATGCGTGTGTGAAATGTAAAGCAGATCCGAGCAAGGAAACACAAATTATAACCCATTTAACTGAATGTTAAGGTTTCAAACGCACCAAGTCTGTGACCTTGACCCTGTGCTTAGCGGGGGCAGGAGGAATGTGGATTTGTCACATGCAGGGCGGTAGAGGACCATTGGAGCAATGCGTGTGTGAAAGTTAGTGTAGGATTGAGAAACGCGCACGTAGATTTGTCCCAAAGTGGCAAGTAAACAATTAAAGTGGAAAAGGTGAAGGTCAAAGGTGAAGGTCGAAGTAATGGGTGGTGGAGTGTGTAAGGCATGTTCATAATTATGTATTATGTGTATAAATATTTAAGGGATTGGCAAAAGTATTGAGAAGTTATTGTAGGATTGAGAAACGTGCAAGTAGATTTGTCCCAAAGTGCTAAGTAAACATTTAAAGTAGAAAAGGTGAAGGTCAAAGGTCAAGGTCGAAGTACTGGGTGGTGGAGTGTGTAGGGCATGTTCATATGTATCGTGTGTATAAATATTTAAGGGATTGGCAAAAGTATTGAGAAGTTATTGTAGGATTGAGAAACGTGCACGTAGATTTGTCCCAAAGTGCTAAGTAAATATAAGTAAACATTTAAAGTAGAAAAGGTGAAGGTCAAAGGTCAAGGTCGAAGTACTGGGTGGTGGAGTGTGTAGGGCATGTTCATATGTATCATGTGTATAAATATTTAAGCGATTGGAAAAAGTATTGAGAAGTTAGTGTAGGATTGAGAAACGTGCACGTATATTTGTCCCAAAGTGGCAAGCAAACATTTAAAGTGGAAAAGGTCAAGGCCAAAGGTCAAGGTCGAAGTAGTGGGTGGTGAAGTGTGTAGGGCATGTTCATATGTATCATGTGTGTAAATATTTAAGCGATTGGCAAAAGTATTGAGAAGTTAGTGTAGGATTGAGAAACGTGCACGTAGATTTGTCCCAAAGTGCCAAGCAAACATTTAAAGTGGAAAAGGTCAAGGTCAAAGGTCAAGGTCGAAGTAGTGGGTGGTGGAGTGTGTAGGGTATGTTCATATGTATCATGTGTGTAAATATTTAAGCGATTGGCAAAAGTATTGAGAAGTTAGTGTAGGATTGAGAAACGTGCACGTATATTTGTCCCAAAGTGCCAAGCAAACATTTAAAGTGGAAAAGGTCAAGGTCGAAGTACTGGGTGGTGGATTGTGTAGGGCATGTTCATATGTATCATGTGTACAAATATTTAAGCGATGGGCAAAAGTATTGAGAAGTTAGTGTAGGATTGAGAAACGTGCACATAGATAATTTGTCCCAAAGTGCCAAGCAAACATTTAAAGTGGAAAAGGTCAAGGCCAATGGTCAAGGTCGAAGTACTGGGGGGTGGAGTGTGTAAGGCATGTTCATATGTATCACGTGTATACATATTGACATAATATGTGAAGCCATGTAGAAGTTACTAAAGAATATGGTAATATCGGGACGTACGGACGGACGGGACGGACGGGACGGGACGGACGTACGGACGGACGGACGTACGGATGGACGGACGGACGGACGGACGGGACGGACGTACGGACGGACGCCAGTAACACTATATGCCCCCGTACCTTTCGGTAGCGGGGGCATAAAAAATCATATTTGTTTTACTTTCTCAGATAACTCACAGGGGCAAATACATTCAGGAAACTAATACAAATCTTCAGTTAATGCTTTTTTCCTAACTCAATACCCCACTTTCCAACCTCATCTGATCGAGACACAGTACATGTAACTTTAAAAAGTACTTTTATCTAGCCTACTATTAAGTTCTCATTAGAAAGATGCAATATTAAATATAATAGAGCAATAAAATTTACATCATCATTAGCAACACATGGTTTACACCTGTCAACTATAAAGACGTCTCATTAACCCTTACTTTGCTGAATTAAATGTTGTCGTCTGCTGGAAATGTTTTATTTTCAATATTTCTCGACAAAAACCTGGTTTTGACAGCACATGAGAATCGTCTCCAGTGGAGACGATTCTCATGTGCTGTCAAAACCAGTTTTTTGTTAAGAATTAAAGCAAAAATGAAAAACAGCAGACGGCAATTTCCGTCAACAGAGTACTTAATGCGGCATTGTCAAACACGCTCCATGGGGCTTTGTGTATAGGTTAAAGCTCTGGAAATTTGACAAGGCCTCATTTGCTAGTATTTTTTGCCCTAGTTTCTCGACCAATGACAGCACAGTATTTTGTCTCAATTAATCGCATATTGCGAAGCTTTCTTCAATACATATTAAATTAATCATTAAATGTTGCAGTACTTGCAAAGTTATATTTAAAAACAAATGTCCAGCCTTGTTGACGTAATTTCCTGTGACACGAAATATGTCACCGCGTGTACATGATTGATTTGTTGTAAAACTGCCAATCACGTAATAGTATCGGGATTTGAAAGTGTGTAGGGGCGGCGCTTCGTTCAAACGTAACATGAGCGCGCGATGGGGTGTGGCAAACAATAAGTAATTATAGTTCACATATTGAATTTTTAATAAACTAATTTCTCAAAATTAATTTATCAAAAATTCAATATATGAACTATAACTGTTACTTATACCTCATTGCAAATTCTAGGCATTGTATTGCAATAAAAATATCCACCCTATAGGCTGCTTCACGTGGTGGGTGTGGTGGGTGGGCGAGCGGACAATTTCCTTTTGGGGTGCATAATTATTAGTCAGGTGGGTGTTCTAATTCTTACATGTCACACATCTTTCGGTGTGATGTTGGTTGAAGTTTCATGGTTGCAGTTTCACACAACTATTCCAAATGTATTCAAGTTATACACATCAAATCCACAGTACGTATTCCCCCAAACCCGATTTTCGTCTCAGTGATACATGATGGCGTCAATATTTGCATCGGAAGACTGCAGATCGTGTTGCGTAATTGTTAAACATTTAGCTGAAATAATTATAACCCAAGTAATGAAGTGGCTAACGAGTAGCAGTAAATCTGTGCATAATTCCCCACAGAAAATTATATAGCGATAAGGATCGTGGGCGTATTGTGCACAAGAGTGTGTTTTATGATGTACATGTCTGCGACCGGCATTTTAACACTTTAATACGTTTTATGAGAAAATGGCATTGTTGGTGGAAAATCGTAAATATTTTATTTATATGTGCTCAGAAGTATATGTCGTGATCACCATTTGAACCGTCTCGTCGAGACGGTTCAAATGAGTGGTCACGACATATACTTTCATCGAGAACTAAAAAATAAAATTAAAAAATTATACCCATAAATTGTATTCTGAATACAACAGGTCGAAGGCGATAAACCGGAGATGGAGAGAATACCAGGCTAGAGTTTTTTTTGAAAATTTATCAGGCAATTTAAGGCTAGGAAACGTGTAGGAATTCTGAGGCTTGCCGAAAACACACAAGCCTGGGGCCGATTTCACTAAAATTCGTACAACAAAAATATTCGTAAGTGCAAAATTATGATAGTCTATAAATTTCAAATTAACCATCTTTTCTTGTTAACAATTGATGGATTTAAATTTATTGAGCATATGCTGCATATGCTCAATAAATGTAAATCCATCAATTGAATTTTCCAGACGATCCTAAATTTGCACTTACGAACACTTTAGTCGTATGAAGTTTAGTGAAACAGCCCCCCAGTATTCTCTTTAATAGGTCACGTGCTACGCTATGAAATATACATGTATATCCAAGTTTTTGTCAGAAGAGACAAGGACTTGTTTACCTTACATTACACTGCCATCATTGGGCAACGTCATGTGAAATCGTTCAATCAATGAATTTATTTATTTAATGGTGTTTAATGGCCTGGCTAAGGTCATTTTAGGCTGGGTTAACGCCTTAACAGTGTCGAATCCCATATTTCACCCCAAAATTAGAATAACCTGATCTTGTGCAGCTCAGCCCCATTCCCTAAAAGTCATAGAATTAGTACTAATTTTAATACTTTTATAATGGGTATAATTGGATTCAACTCTAAAGTAGCAAGAAAGCCAAGAATGTATCCGAGGGTCAATGATATTGCGATATCGGCATGCGGATGCACAGGCTGATCTGGATCTACGCTGGTCGCAAAACCCATAAGTCCAATTTCTCCAGTCACAGCCACATTTTAGACCCATATCATACTCCTGTCATGTCTGTTTTGTGCATGTTTAACAATTTCTTTGTTTGGACACTCACAATCAACTAGCTAGTTCAGAACGTTGCCAGTGATTACCGATCACTCTCCACTCGAAACTGACAGTCTCTTGACCGCCGCCACTCGCATAGTGGGGGAGTACGATTAATTACAGTACAGTGAATCCTCTCTAAACCGGACACACTGGGAGGTCCCCAGGGTGTCCAGCTTAGTGAGGTTTCACTGTAAATCAGACATTTTATCATTATGAGCCATGGTTGTTTACTATGCGATTACGAATAGACATAATCACCCGAGATAAATGACCAAGAAACTCATCAAAAATAAGATCACATGTGTTTTTGTGGTGTCTGGTTTAGAGAGGTTCCACTGTACTAAAACACATCACAATCAAACCAGAAACACTTTTTTTCGTGACCGATATATATTATCAATCAAGCACAGGCCTATGAAATATGCATCATGTGCGGATGTGACTGTAGAAATGGGGCTTAGGGGTTTTCGATAAAACACCTGGTATGCTTCTAACAAACAACATAGACAGTTATCAGGCTACATGAGTGTGCTAATTGACCACGAGCTACACTGGTCACAAATCCCAAAAGCCCCATTTCTCCAGTCACAGACACAAATGACAAAACATTTGATCAGGTAAAGAAATGTATTGGCATTGGTCGAATACATTCTAACTGATAGCCACAGACGCAGCCGCAGACGCAGCCGCATATTTTGTTTTTCACCAAATAATTGGGGCTTATGGCATTTGTGGCCATTTATGGTTTCTGACACATATATTTAACTGGAGAAATGAGGATTATGGCATTTGAGGCCTGTCTAGTCCTGATATGCTAGCAAACTCATGTAGTTTGATACAAATCACTTAATGAAACACTCGTCATGCTTCTAACAAGCAATATAGAAAAATGAAATGAATGGGGTTTAATGTGCCAGCAACAGCTAAAGTCATTATAGGGACGGGATCACACTTTAAAGTCTCATCCCATGGAATGGAAATACTATGAAAGTATTTTTCATGCCCTAGGGTAGGTTTTAAACTCACAACCTTCAGTACTGAAGTCCTGTATTCTACCCCTGAGCCACAATTCCCATCCCTCAAGGAATATATAGAGGATATTCATATTTTTGCAACGAATATGATATATATGTTCATCGAGTGGTGTGAAATGTCCATATTTCATGAGTGAAATATGGACATTTTATACCGCTCCATGGAAATTAGCAGTTTTTTAGACTGTATACGGTAATGAATGTGTATTTGCAGCCTATTTGCGCTATTTTCTTTCTAAATACAGAATATGAATATAGATAGCGGAAGTAGTCGTATATCACCGGAAGTTGTTTATTTCATCGATGAGAACATATGACTTTTATTTACATCGTATAACTGTATTTCATGGGTAGGTATATAATAAAGATCGCTATCAGGCTACTGGAATGTGCTGCTAGTATTTGATTTTGAGCTACACTGGTCACAAATCCCATAAGCCCCATTTATCCGGCCACAGCCACGGTCACAGCCACATATGATCAAAGTTCTCTGCAAACCTACGAGTTCTTCACTAGCTAGACAATCAATAGACACACCACCACCGGCTGATGGAGCCGGAATGTTCAAGACAAACTATCTCCGCGGTAATTCCAAAGTCCAAGTGTAATTCGCATTCTGCATAAGTCAATCACAGCACTTACTTCCTTGCTTAGCCTCCGGAAAAAATGAAGTTGCCCTTACAATGCTGAATTTTTTCGTCTGCTGATTATTTTTTAATTCCAATTTTTATCAAGAAAAACGTAGTTCGACAGCACTCATACTTTGGCTGCGATCAATGACGGGCAAGTTTCGCAGTTACCTTCACTAAGCTGAATTGAAGATGGGGGGAGATGGGGTAGGGGAGTACCATAATTGTGTTCATATATTCAGCACTTAACCCTTTCCTTTCGGAATACACATTTAAAGGTATGATATTTATTAAATATTTTATTTTTATTCATTCTCAATGAAAGTATATGTTGTGACCACTCATTTGAACCATCTCGTTGAGTCGGTTCAAATGGTGGTCGCGACATATGCTTCTGATCATGAGTGGATAGAAGGAAAATATTTAAGATTTTCCGAAAACATAATGTCGTATCCTCAGCATGAAAAGGGTTAAATTCTGATAAAATATTTCACCACTGCATGACAGTGACCTGGGGCGAGTTTCACTAAACTTTGTAAGACTAAAATGTTTGTAAGTGCAAAATTATGATCTGTAAATTTCACATTAACAATGTTTTCTTGTAAACAAGTATTGAATTTACATTTATTGAGCATAGGCTGCATATGCAAGAATGCCAAAGATGTACCTGAGGGTCAAACCAGCTAGGTCTCCGTTCTGGATACTGGTAAGGCTGAATCCCGATTGTTAAATTTCCCATCGCATGCTCCCACCTGCCACCCACAAATACTTTTGGAATCTATGTCTTCTGTGAGAATTGTGAGCAACTTGAAACAGGGACAAGATTGGATTGTAGGGAATAAATAAACTTATGGTCACAACATGTACATTTGTTTGGAATATAAATGAAGGCAAGTTTATTCGGAATCGGCTTAATGCCGATATTTATTGGCAAGAGGCTTAACCAGCGGGTCAACGGCACAAGAAATGCCACTTTTTATGGCCCAGTATCGGTGGCACCCATTACATGTACAGTGGACACTCTCCAAATTGGACACCCTGGGACATCCCCAGGGTGTCCAGTTTAGAGAGGTTCAACTGTATTAGAGACTGGGGTTCCAGACTGGGGTTCCACTGTATTAGAGACAGGGGTTCCAGACTGGGGTTCTACTGTATTAGAGACTGGCGTTCCACTGTATTACAGTGGAGTACCTCTATACTGGACCCCAATTTAGAGATTCTACTGCACTGTAAAGAAGATAACAGCCTTATTTCTCACTGCAAACATGTCTTGTAATTTCATTTCATCGAGTCGATGTTCTATATCATATTAATTGAAGACATAATCTCATAATTCCAGATATACGCCAGCGCAATATGTATACACCATGCATAATTTGATAAACTGTCAAGTGTAAATTTAATTAACGATTATCAGGTCAATTACAGGTGACCCACAATAAGAAAGTGGGCAATATATTGACTAGTGACCAATGTAGTACCAGATCTGCATACACCAAAGTGATAGTGAATGGAGAAATTGGGTCTGTCATTTATGGCCATTCGGTGCCTGGAGAAATGGATATGATAGCATTTGTTGCCAGTCTAGTTCCTGATCTGTGACTGGAGACATTGGTATTATGGCATTTGTGGCCAGTCTAGTTAGTTACTAGCTGTTCTGTGAATGTAGAAATTGTGCTAATGGCATTTGTGGCCAGTATAGTACCGATCTGTGACGGACAAAGCTAATCCCCTCGCTGGCAGCCATTATAATAATAATAATAATAAAAAAACAAGAAGGCCATGATGGCCCTAATTCGCTCACCAGACTCCATGAACACCAGAGGAGAATGTGACATTGAGTTTATGTGTTTTAAAAATAAATTGTGCTATTTTTAGATGGCGGTCATCTTGGATTAAGCGATGACTCTCATTTTACCAAATCTGAAAATGCTTCACCCAAGGATCTTAACTTCCTATAAAGTTTGGCCAGCATCGGCCATGTGGTTCCTGAGAAAATGACATTCAAAATCTCGAATAAATGGACCTTTTGGTGGCCATCATGGATGTTATAATCATCCGATTCGACAAATTTTGCACCCCAATTTGACCCCACGGGCCACACCAATTTTTGACCCCGGGGTCACCATTTTCACAACTTTGAAAGAGCATTGTAAATCGATCATTTCTACCAAGTCTTAGTCGAAATACGGCCAGTGGTTCATGAGAAGAATTTATTCTATTTTTAGATGGCGGCCATCTTGGATTAGCGATGACCTCCATTTTAACAAATCTGAAAAGGCTTCACCCATGGACTATAACTGTGAAGTTTGGCTACCATGGGCCAAGCGGTTCATGTGAAGAAGAATTTTGAAATCTCTAATAAAAGAAAGACCTTTTGACCTTTTTGACATTTTGGCGGCCATCTTGGATGACATAACAATCCGATTTCGACAAACAATGTACCAAAGTGATCGCCTCATTGATACCTTCGATTTGATATATAACATGACCATATTCGGTCAAACATAAAATTTGACCCCAATTTGACCCCACAGGCCACACCCATTTTTGACCCCGGGGTCACCATTTTAACAACTTTGAAAGAGCATTGTACATCGATCATTCCTACCAAGTTTCGTCAAAATCCTGCTAGTGGTTCATGAGAAGAAGATTTTTTAAGAATTTATGCTATTTTTAAACGGTGGCCATCTTGGATTAGCGATGACCTCCATTTTAACAAATCTGAAAAGGATTCACACATGGACCATAACTATTAAGTTTGGCTACCATGGGCTAAGCCGTTCATGTGAAGAAGAATTTTGAAATCTCTAATAAAAGAAAGACCTTTTGACATTTCGGCAGCCATCTTGGATGACATAACAATCCGATTTCGACAAAACATGCACCAGAGTGATCGACTCATTGATACCTTCGATTTGATATATAACATGACAATATTCGGTCAAAAATAAAATTTGACCCCAATTTGACCCCACGGGCTACGCCCATTTTTGACCCCGGGGTCACCATTTTAACAACTTTGAAAGAGCATTGTACATCGATCATTCCTACCAAGTTTTGTTGAAATCCTGCTAGCGGTTCATGAGAAGAACATTTTTTAAGAATTTATGCTATTTTTAGATGGCGGCCATCTTGGATTAGCTATGACCTCCATTTTAACAAATCTGAAAAGGCTGCACCCATGGACCATAACTTTTAAGTTTGGCTACCATGGGCCAAGCGGTTCATGTGAAGAAGAATTTTTAAATCTCTAATAAAAGAACGACCTTTTGACCTTTCAGCGGCCATCTTGGATGACATAACAATCCAATTTCGACAAAAAATGCACCAGAGTGATCGCCTCATTGATACCTTCAATTTGATATAAGACTTGACCATATTCGGTCCAAAATAAAATTTGACCCCAATTTGACCCCACGGGCCACGCCCATTTTTGACCGCGGGGACACCATTTTAACAACTTTGAAAGAGCATTGTACATCGATCATTCCTACCAAGTTTTGTCGAAATCCGGTTGGTGGTTCTTGAGAAGAAGATTTTTGAAGAATTTGTGCTATTTTTAGACGGCGGCCATCTTGAATTACATAATGACGTCATTTTAACAATTTTGTAATCCCCCTACCTAAGGACCATGACCATGAAGTTTGGTGACTATAGGCCCAATGGTTACCGAGGAGAAGACGTTTGAAAATGTTCACGGACGACGACGACGAACGACGGACGACGACGGACGACGACGGACGACGACGGACACATTGCGGTAACAATAGCTCACATGAGCTTCGCTCAGGTGAGCTAACAAAACAACAACATTTTTGCCTTACAAACAAGGTGAACACAAGTCCTCATGCAGTGACCAGTAGCCCATTTCACCAACATTGCAAAGTATACTTATCTAGCAAAGTATACTTTGAGGGAGAAATTTTCAATTTAAGGATAAATTTATTAATTTTTATTATACTGAATTTATTACATTATCACAGCCATTTTGGCTGTGATAATGTAATAAATTTAGTATAATAATTCTGCATACTTCTAATCATCAAATATATGCAGTCGTTAATTCTATATGAAATAATGCATTTCTGGAAAAATAAATGATTACTCCCTCAAAGTATACTTTGCTAGAAAAGTATACTTTGCAATGTTGATGAAATAGGCCCCTGGACTTTGGGCGCTCGAACATGGGTCATATGCAAAACAAAGCACCATCCCTAGACACACATTGTGGCCAAATATTATCAAAATCGGTGAAGGGGTTCATGAGTTATTGATAAATTAATGGTTTTACTAAGGTATGCACGCACGCACATACATTGACTAACGCTATAATCGCGATAATGCCTATCGTCAAGGGATAACAATTGGTTTTGAGACCCCTGACATTCACAGAGAGATGTTCCACTTTAATTACCCGTATTGTAAAGCTGTATAATTATCCAAGCAAATTTCCTTAGAAGATCAATATTTTTGAAAGGATTACAAAGGCTAAAGGAGACACCAAGAAAATGTAATTGTGCTTAATTTAAACTGGACACTGTGTTTAAATTTGATAGGATTCTGATGGGGCTTATGGGTTTTGCTGACCTGTGACGGCGTCGATCAGCCTGTGCATCCGCATTAGAGGTGGACGGACTGATTTAATGAATTTGGTTTAACATCAAAACATCACAGGTCACATACAGACAAGAAGAAACTTGCTAATTGATTTCTCACCGACTCCACAGAGTTCCTGGCCTGAGGCCAGGTAGGTACCCTTGCCAATCCCAAAATATCACCCATAATATCACCCATCCAAATCCATGTGTCACTGTATTCTATTCTTGTACAGTACACGAGACCCCCCACGGTATCTACTTTAGCCCTTACAATGCGGGGGGGGGGTCATAAACAGCTGACGACAAAATTTAATTCAGCATTGTATTTGTTTGTTTGTTTGTTTATTGGTGTTTATATAATGGCCTATCAACAGCTAAGGTCATGTAAGGGGTGGGGGGGGGGGGGGGGAGGGGAATTCCAAAATCAGAACAGAATATTTTCATCGAGAAAAAATATATTCAGCCCTGAAATTAGAATAACCTGACCTGGTGCCAGGTCCATACCACACCAAAGTCACTTGGCCCTTTCCCTTAAAATAGGATTACGAATAATCATAATACTCATAATAAGGGGTATAACCAGATTCAAATGTCACATACAAAATGTCAAAGACGTATGTGAGGGCCAAACCAGGTCTCCAGTCGGAATTCCGGTAAGGATGAATCCCGATCGTTGCATTACCCATCGCGTGCTCCCGACCAACCACCCACAATTCAGCATTGTAAGGCTTAGGCACATTCCACAGTAATTCCATCATACGAGCACTGGTAGCTTGCAAACATGAACGGATGTCGACTTGAAATAAGGTACTATAATACAGTGAAACTCATAAAGATTTAATACACATATTTTTTTCTTAACTCTTTGCATGCTGGGAAACTTGTGGGCTATAAATAGTTCAAAACTGGCGGACAAAAATTCATAATATTTTCTTGTATTTCTACCCGTAAATATCATGAATATGTCTTGGAATTTCATTAGAATTGAGTCCTGAGGACTCAATTCTAATGAAATTTCAAGACATATTTACAGAGAGAAATAAAACTCCTAATACACTCCTAATTCGTTTGGCGGATATTTTCGCCGCTAGCACGCAAAGATTTACCCTTTTCAACCCCACACAGGGTCCGGGAAATATGAACGTCAACGTCCTGCAGGTTTTTTTCTATATTACAGTGTGCGAAGTGTAAATGCTATTACTGTATTTCGCTGTGTATGGTGTACAACGCACATTTATATTTTGGTGAAAAAAATCGGGGGAAAAAAATGGTGAACACCTGTCAAAAATCGATATTTCCGTTTCCGGGTAAATGTTGCTTGTTTTGTTTGATAAAAAATGCGTAAACTGGAACAGAAATCAGTTGAAAAAAATGTTTGAAATTTATCTACCTACCTATAACGCGCAGGGTGACTTCTGGATTAAAAATGCGGGTGAAAAAGTGCGCGCAATACACTGCGAAATACAGTACGCACATTTCTACTGTAAATCACGGTGTAGCGATATAGTGCAACCTGTGCCTATAAAGCGGATATGTGCAGCTATTCGGGTGCAAGAGTTCATGTCTGGTTTAGAATCATTCCACTGTAATTAATTCAGGCATATGCAAGTTGTTGTGCCTAGCAATAAGAATGGATATTAACTCTTTCAACACCACAGGTCTGTATAGTGGTATTGCCAAAAAGTGTAGATCCAGATGAACCGGCTCGTGACGAGCCGTCTCATCAGGATCTGCACCTTTTGCAAGTAATTTTCATTTTGTGATGGTTGGATTGGTTGCAAAATTTACATATCAAAACCCTTTCCAGTTACTTAGGGGTGATAGGGTTAACCCTTACAATGCCGGAGGAAACAAGAATTGTCATCTCAGCTGCTGTTATATTTTGTCTTCTTTCTCAATAAAAAAAAACATGGTTTGAGAGCACTTTATATTCATTTCCATTCTAAAGTGCTGTGAAACCATGTTTTTGACGAGAAAAATGGAAAATATAAATGTCGGCACACAAATGCCCCTGGTGGCAGATTGCAGAAACTGTGGAAAAGTTAATTAATTAATTAACTGAAAGTGACAAGTATTCATAAGCACAGTTGTGAAGGTCAAATGGTGAAGGTCATATTAAGGGCAGCATGATTGTGTGACATTTATGCACAAGTCTGATGTATTGACATATTAAAGTAATACTTCAAAGGATATAGAAGATACAGAATGACAGAATTGAGAAACTTCGGCAAACTTCTTAATGTGGTAAAAAGTTCAAAGCAGTGAAGGTCAAAAGGTCAAGGTTATATTATGGGTAGCAGGATGTGTGGCATTTGTCCACAGGTTTGATATATGGAGAATAGTAGGTTAGTGCCGTGAATGGGAACAAATAACTGGCAAGGCTTAGGAAACGGGATGGGCGAGGCTCTGCCGAGCACATCCCGTTTCCGTGCCGCGCCAGATATTTTTTCCCATTCTCAGCACTAACCTACTATTCTATTTATCCCATCAACACCTACAAATGGCTGTAAAATGCGAAAATAGTATTGACTGGATATCAAAAATGTTTCACGGCACCGTGTTTCACGGCACATACGCACTGTGTTGACGGGATAAATTGAAATATTGAAGTAATCCTTCAAAGGATAGAAAGAAACTCCAGCTAACTTAACCCTTAAGTGTCGTTTGCTGTTTGCTGTTGCTTAATATTTTGCCTTTTTCTCTCAATAAAAACATGGTTTCGAGAGCAATTTAGAATCATTTCCATTTTATGAGAAAAATGGAAAATATAAAATAAACAGCAGACGACACAATTTAATTCAGCAGCGTAAGGGTTAATAATGTGTGAAAAAGTTAACAGTTGTGAAGGTCAAATGGTCAAGGTCATATTTAGGGCAGCATGGATGTGTGGCATTTGTCCAACCGAATACTGTGTTGAAATATTTAAGTAATCCTTCAAGGGATATAGAAGTTATGACATAATTGCGAAACTCTGGCGATCTTCTTAATGTGCTAGACACACGGACGGACGGACGGACGGACGGACGGACGGACGGACGGACGGACGGACGGGCGGGGACGGACGGACGGACGGACGGACGGATGGACGGACGGACACGTTCTTACATTAGGGTACTTATGTGGCTTATCACATGTTAAATATTAGCCACATAAAACGATTCTTAGCCACATAAAACGATTTTTTAGGTGGCTAATTATAACCAATCCTATCCTTTAACAAGTCCATAACCCTTTGGGGCTAGCCACATAAGTACCCTAATGTGTGCCCGGACGGACGGACGGACGGACACGGACGTTCTTACAAATGGATACTTATGTGGCTTATCACATGTTAAATATTAGCCACATAAAACGATTTTTAGCCACATAAAAGGATTTTTTAGGTGGCTAATTGTAACCAACCCTATCCTTTACTAAGTCCATAACCCTGTGGGGCTAGCAACATAAGTACCCTAATGTGTGCCGGACGGACGACGGACGGACGGACGGACGGACGGACGGACGGACACACAGTCCAAACACTATATGCCTCCGGCTCTACCGAGACCAGGGGGATACAAACAACAAACTGAATAAGCTCCTTTACTGTCACAAATTGGTGTCAGGCTGAAAAAATGGACCTTACGGCATTTGCAACAATTATAGGTCTTCGTCAACAGCTAAGGTCATTTTAGGCTAGGTTAACAGGGTCGATTCCCATATTTCACAAATATTCGACCCTGAAATTAGAATAACCTGACCTGGTGCACTTAGCTCCACTCCATAAAAGTAATATGAATAGTACTAATTTTATCCCATCATTTTTGCTGATGGCAGTTAACCCTTACAACGCTATCTTAATTTTTTGTTGTCTGCTGTTTATTTTCTATTGTCCATTTTTATCATCAAAAACATGCTTTGACAGCACTTTAGAATATTTTACAACATGCTTTGACAAATGCTGTCAACCCATGTTTTTTATTGAGAAATAAGGCAAGATATAACAACAACAGCAGACGACAATGGTTGTGTGTAGCGGTCTAAGGGTTAACCTACTACAATGAAATGAAATGAATAGCGAACAATGTAGCCCCAGGTCAGACTGTGCAGGCTGATCTAGAGCTATGCTGGTTGCACACGTCAGGTACCTTTTCAGGGGCAGCGGAAGTGGAGTGGGAGGGGGGGGGGGGGGGGGAGGTGTAGCGGTCTAAGGGTTAACCTACTACAATGAAATGAAATGAATAGCGAACAATGTAGCCCCAGGTCAGACTGTGCAGGCTGATCTAGGGCTATGCTGGTTGCACACGTCAGGTACCTTTTCAGGGGCAGCGGAATGGGGGGGGGGGGCAGGGGGGTCCTGGCCACACCCCAATAATTTTGTTGTGGGGAGGCAAATAATTCTGTAATAAAGCACACTCCTCTCAGATTTCAAAAATGTACGGGGGAGCATGCCTCCGGACCCCCCTAGCAACATCCTGGCCCTTTGGGTCCTAAAGACCGAGACCTGAGAATGCAGAAAATGGCGTTTCATGCCTCTTACATTTTAAAAATTTATGGTGGAGCATGCCCCCAGAACCCCTCTAGCAACATCGAGCCATTTGGGCCTTCAAGACTGGGCCCTGAGGATGCAGAAAATGGCGTTTCACGCCTCTTAGGTTTCAAACATTTCCGGGGAAGCATGCCCCCGGACCACCCTGGCAAAATCAGGCCCATTGTGCCCTCACGATTGGGCCCTCCCATCCCCTCTCCCCCCCCCCCCCCCCCCCCCCCCCCCCCCCTCCCCCCCCCCCCCCCCCCCCCCCCCCCCCCCCCCCCCCCCCCCCCCCCCCCCCCCCCCCCCCCCCCCCCCCCCCCCCCCCCCCCCCCCCCCCCCCCCCCCCCCCCCCCCCCCCCCCCCCCCCCCCCCCGCCACCAATAATTTTCCCGTTCCGCCGCCTATGCTTTTATCCGTTGGCAACCCATGTATATATATAACCATACAAACAGCCAGATCACAAAACACATAACATGGCATGGAATGGTAAAATCATTACTTGCTTTGTTTATAGCTTTTGCGATCACATAAAGTGCAAAAAGCTATAATTGTCGAATAATTGGCTAAACTAGTTGTAGATCAATTCCTAAATAAACTTCGTAATTCCTTGGCTGAAAGTGGCAGATTTTTTTTGCTTTTCTTTTGTATGTCGTTTTGTTTTTTGCTTTACCACATGAGCCAATACAGAACACAATGTGGTGTGGCCTATTTGTTTGTTTGTTTATTAGTGTTTAACCGCCTATCAACTCATTTAATACCGGGCCAAAGGGTTCATGCAATATCCTGTCACCACGTGATTTTGTAACTTCGGACACCTGCGTAATTTCATGAAAAAAAGAAAGTAAAAATTTAAATAAAAAAAGTTATTATTGAAAAATAACTAGCATTCATATTTCCTGTGGATGGGGTCACGATTATAGTCACATGACCAACTTGTTTTGACTGGACACTCCGTTACCATGCAACTACATGTACATCAGCGATAACATTCAATTATCGCTATTGTAATCCTTAAAGGCATAGACAAGTTATGACAAACTGGAGAAACTCTGGCAAACTTATTAACCCTTTCAACACCACAGACCTGTCTGTATACATAGAGCATAGTAGGTTAGTGCCGTGAATGGGAAAAAATATCCGGCAAGGCTCAAGAATTTCTTTATTTCTCATCAGAAGTATATGTTGTGACCACTCATTTGAACCGTCTCGCTGAGACGGTTCAAATGAGTGGTCACAACATATACTATGGTTCAGAAATAAGGAAAATAGATAGAGAATAGTAGGTTAGTGCCGTGAATGGGAAAAAATATCTGGCAAGGCTCAGGAAACGGGATGGGCGAGGCTCTGCCGAGCACATCCCGTTTCCGTGCCGCGCCAGATATTTTTTCCCATTCACGGCACTAACCGACTATTCTATTTATCCCGTCAACACCTACAAATGGCTGTAAAATGCAAAAATTGTATTGACTGGATATCAAAAATGTTTCACGGCACCGTGTTTCACGGGCACATATGCACCGTGTTGAAGGGATAAAGTGGTGTTTGCAAACAGTGCAAGTAATTTTCGTATTTTCTAGAAAGAAATATACTCCCTTTTCATAAATGGACCAGTCTGAAAATCATTTTGTGACGACTGAATTTGTCGGAAAATTAACATATCAAAATCCAGTTAAATACGGGTGAAAGGGATAACTGGACCCATGGACACACGGACATACAGTCCAAACAATATATGTTGTTGGCTGTACCGAGCGCTCCGTGAAATTATACTATATTGAAATATTTATTGTCTGTTAACCTCCCCAAATTTTACGACCATATAAACAAGTATTTTTCTTTTGATAATATGAACTTTTATAAAAATTTATCGAAAAAGATATTGTTTCAGCATTGTTTATATAGCTGTAACATTTGTGAATTTTTCGTGAAACAGACAATAAGTTAAATCCTTTAAGGGATAAAAATTGATAGATTGGAGAAACTCTGACAAACTTCAGACAAACGAACACACAGAGTCCATTTAAACACTATATGACTCCTAACTCTACCGAGCCTGGGGGCATAACAACTGTCAAAAAAGGATATCGAAACATGAACATTTCACCAAGGGTGGCTGGTGTACTGTGCGGTGGTACACCAGTAGCCAGTTTCATCAAAATTGCAAAGTATACTTATCTAGCAAAATATACTTTCAGGGAGTAATCCTTTATTTTTCCCAAAATGCATTATTTCATATAGAACTAGCCACTGCACATATTTGATGATTAAAAGTATGCAGAATTATTATACTGAATTTATTACATTATCACAGCCAAAATGGCTGTGATAATGTAATAAATTCAGTATAATAAAAATTAATAAATTTATCCTTAAATTGAAAATCCCTCGAAGTATACTTTGCTAGATAAGTATACTTTGCAATGTTGGTGAAACCGGCTATGGCAACAAGTGGGTATCTGAGAGAGGAGTGAGAAGCCAGTAACTGGCGGTGAGTAGCAGTCGCTGCAGGTATTGATTTGTTCGCAAGTATCACTTGGAAGGCCAATCAGACAGTGAGTACAGCGCTACATAGATAGTTAGGCAACTGTTAGTGGATACGGGTACCGATGGGTAAACAGTGAACCAACGGAAGCAGTGACATACCGTATACCTGTACCTGCGATATAGGTACCTATATAACGGCCACATCTACCTGGAATTACGCTATTCTCTCCCGGACATCATTCTTATCAATATTACTACAAATGCTTCCTGAAGATAATATTTATTTACGATGACGTTATTAGAGATATAATAAAAGCTGTTTCAAACAAAAGGATATTACTAACAGGTAACACCAGATTTGTGGAGTTTATAATTATTATTTGTTACAAATATTTATACAAATATATATTTTGTGAATTATTATTGCTGATATTGATTGACTGCAAATCATCACTCGCAATGATTCTGGAATACGTGTTATCAGTATGTAATAAATAAGAAAAAAATCTAAATATTAATTATTGAAAAAATCACACATGGTGCATAATATTTGATACCACAAAAGTTTGGATACTATTTACTTTTTTAGAAAAGTGACTATATGCTATAGCTGCAATTTAACCCACTTTTGACTGGATACAATTACAGTAGTGTGAAAATTTAGATATTTTTTCCCGCTATTTTCTCTGATTTTGCTCGAAAGTATATGTTGTTACCACTCATTTGAACCGTCTCGACGAGACGGTTCAAATGAGTGGTAACAACATATACTTTTATGGAGAAATAAACAAAATGATCAGACTTTTTCAATAAAAAGTCTTTTTTTAAATAGACTTCAATAGGTTAACATATATATCATGCTACTAATAGATCACCATGTGGTGAGTAGATACTAGCATTATTGTTATCAACAAGTTAGCTCAGAAAGGTGCATTACACGCTATTAAATATAGAAATAGCCATTATTGAAATTGGCACATTGACACTGATAAACAAGATCTTGCAGTGTTCAGAAAGGGATAATAGAAAGATTATTCTTGTGAATTTATGAATCTTCATTTGATATATGTTCTTTCATATGCTACAATTTTTGTCAAACATGTAATAGATTATAAAATTTGATTTAGAGATACCTGGTGCAAACTTTGTGGTACAATGTCACCATTGCTTAATCCTTTCAGCACAAAGACCTCTTTCCTAATGTCGTCTCATCAAGATCTGCATCAGTTTTTTTTAATATATTTTAATTTTTTACAAAATTGCACACTTTAACCCTTTGAACCCGAAAGCCCGCTATAACGGGCCATGCAAACAGTGCAGATCCAGATGAGCCGGCTCGTAACGAGCCGTCTCATCAGGATCTACACTTTTTGCAAGTAATTTTCATATTTTTTAGAACAAAAACACACCCTTTTCATAAATGGACTAATCTGAAAATTGATGATTGATTTGGTGAAAAAAATTAGCATGTCACAGTCCATTACAGTTACTTAGGGTTGAAAGGGTTAATGAATAATGGAACATAACATGAAATAGTCTATGTCGGTTACTTAGGGGTGAAAATGTGAATTGGCATCTCTTCAGATGTGCCTCCTATAATACATGTACCGTTGTCTAATATATTCTGTAAATAGTTTTCATGAAAAATCACACGTCCTCTTAGGTACAAAATTACATGGCTTTTCTCATTTGTGTTTGTTGGTCTGTTGACGAGACAGTTCAAATGAGGGTGAGACAGCGTATACATTTGAATAAAAATAAGAAAATTTGCAAATATATATTTTTTTCTTTCACCCATTTTAGGTGTATTCCACATACAATGCGTTAATGGAATAGTTCAAAGCAAATACTGGAACAGTCCATGTCAGATATACGGGTTTTGGTTGCACAAAAAAAAAAGTTTTCGCAATACATACTACACCATATTCATTACGTAAGATTATGTATGATCCAACTCAATCTCCGAATTACTCAGGCTTCAATTTAATACACGCAAAAAAAACACCACAAACTTCATACAGACTAGGCGTGATTTATGGTTTATGAGGATTCTTCGCAGTTCTCCTCCGCATGTTTTTTGTCAATCAACGCATCTTTTATAACTTACGCCATTTGAATTTTCTATTTCAAATTTGGGAACACGCAATTTTCCTATCTTGTAAAAGTGAAAGATGTTATTGGAGTTTGGATGTAACTCGGTCGTTATAATGCCAGATTGATTGATTGAATGGAAATTTTAAACAACAAGGTCATATGTGGCTGTGACTGGAGAAATGGGGCTTATGGGTTTTGCGACCAGTGTAGATCCAGATCAGCCTGTGCATCCGCACAGTCTGATCAGGATCTGCACAGTTCGGCATTCCATCAATGAAACACCTGTCATGCTTCTAACAAGCAAGGCTACAGGAGTGTGCAACCGGTATTTGGATCTACACTGGTCACAAATCGCATAAGTCCCATTTCTCCAGTCACAGCCACATATAAATATATAAATGGGGAATCGGGATGTACTTTATAATCTGTGGGAACAATTATTTTTTTCAGATTAGTACAAATAGTAAAAAATATCATGCTTCATTTGCATATGAAAATAGCCTGATGTATGCCACCGCGAGTCACTATCAGTAAAATACATATTACTAAATGATTGTATCTGTATAGAGGGCACTTGTAATTTTTAGAACTGTTGTAATAGTGATACAATTATACACTCATTTAATTCCGATAAAGAACATTTTGTGCCTACTGAGTGGGCATGTACCTTTAACCCTTAGACCGCTACTCACAACAATTGTCATCTGCTGTTGTTTTTATATCTTGCCTTATTTCTCAATAAAAACATGGTTTGACAGCACTTCAGAATCATTTCCAATGGAAATGATTCTGAAGTGCTGTCAAAGCATGTCGTAAATTATTCTAAAGTGCTGTCAAAGCATTTTGATGATAAAAATGGAAAATAGAAAATAAACAGCAGACGACAAAAAAATTATGATAGCGGTCTAAGGGTTCAGTCCTTTTTGCCAACACAATTTTGGCCTTTTGGCACAATTTTACACAATTAATTACAAGCTGCAGTCCAGAATTATCACATTTTACAAATACCACTAAAGTGTGTAGCAATTTTACAAAATGTCAAAACATTTGTATGATGAGAATGGCAAATGTGGCTGTGACTGCATGGAGAAATGGGGCTTATAGCATTCCCGGCCAGTCCAGCTGCTGATCTGTAGCCTATTTCATCAACATTGCAAAGTATACTTTAGTAGCAAAGTATACTTTGAGGGAGAAATTTTCAATTTTATGATAAATTTATTAATTTTTATTATACTGAATTTATTACATTATCACAGCCAATTTGGCTGTGATAATGTAATAAATTCAGTATAATAATTCTGCATACTTTTAATCATGAAATATATGCATGTGTTAGTTCTATATGAAATAATGCATTTCAGGAAAAATAAATGATTACTCCCTCAAAGTATACTTTGCTAGTAAAGTATACTTTGCAATGTTGATGAAATAGGCTACAGGTAATGCAATATTCAAGCCTACGGATCCCCGCAGTGGACATGGATTTTTTTTATTAATTCGTTCCCACGAAATACAATTTGTTCCCTCAATTTAACAATTTGTTCCCTCGAATTAACAATTCGTTCCCACAATATAACAATTCGTTCCCTCGAAATAACAATTCGTTCCCTCGAAATAACAATTCGTTCCCTCAATTTCACAATTCGTTCCCTTGAATGAACAATTCATTTTGTGGGAACGAATTGTTAAATTTAGGGAACCAATTGTTAATTAGTGGGAACGAATTGTTAAATTGAGGGAACAAATTGTTAATTCGTGCTGGGCTCCGTACAAGCCCGATTAGGATCTATGCAATTTTCTACAAGCAGGATAGATGTTTCACTGACTGAATGGCGAACAGTGCAGACACTGATCAGACTGCGCAGGCTGATTGGTCTACACTGATCTCAAATGTGGTAAGCCCTATATCTCCAGTAACAGCCACAACTGATAACAGTATGTATGCCATAGGTATCACCAAATGAGAAAAGGCACCAAATGTTAAATGGTCAGGATCTACATTTTTTTAATCATTCAGTTTCGCAGTTAAACAGAGGGCGGTATGGTATACACTCCGATTTTTAACATTGATTCTTAACCCTGAACCCTGAACCCTGAACCCTGAACCCAATGAATACAATGATTATTAATTCTGACTGTCATACAGGGAGACCCACCTGGAAAATCTTTGAAATAAAAAAAAGTTGATATGGAGACCAATGAGCCTATCTCAGTCAACTGCTATCATTTCTGTGTTTGCTACAAATGCCGTAAGCCCCGCTATCGTCACCGGTCATCAATGTTTGGCTCACTGTGACACATTTGGGTTTAGACCAGTATAGCTCCTGATCACCAGCCACACTCCTGGTCTGTGCACAGATTAAAATTTTCGTTACAGAATTCAAGAATGTTTTCACAAAGCAAGAGCGAACAGTGTAGCCCCTGATCAGAATGTGCGAACGCGCAGTCTGATCAGGGGTTACACTGCTCGAAGACTCAATAAACCCTTCCTTGTCATTACAAGTCACGTACTATACAGGAAAAAGTTTGAATGGTTCTGATAACCGTGTCACGCCATTAATCGATGGAACAAACATGTTAGCAAGATATGCACTCAATCGTTATTGATTATATAATTAACGATTATTTGCCATAATGTTTGTTGACAGACATTTTTGACAGACAATTTATGATCCCGCATGTTATAGAGATAAAATCTCCTGCTTTTCTCGCCAATAGATCATAACCTTACTGGTTGAGCCGCAACAAAGAGAACTCGTTACTATGTAACAAAAGGACTCGTTACAATCATGTATTAAACACCGATTGTCGGGCAACAAATGTAAATTACAGTGGAACCTCTCTAAACCACACATAGAAACCATCATTTTCATATTGATGGTTCTCACCGTCAGTTATCTCCGATGATGATTTATGTTCATGATTGCAAAACACACACTATGTCTTCTGGTGCACATATGCCTGAATTACAGTGGAATATCTCTAAACCACACATAGAAACCATCATTTTCATATTGATGGTTCTCACCGTCAGTTATCTCCGATGATGATTTATGTTCATGATTGCAAAACACACACTATGTCTTCTGGTGCACATATGCCTGAATTACAGTGGAATATCTCTAAACCACACATAGAAACCATCATTTTCATATTGATGGTTCTCACCGTCAGTTATCTCCGAAGATGATTTATGTTCATGATTGCAAAACACACACTATGTCTTCTGGTGCACATATGCCTGAATTACAGTGGAATATCTCTAAACCAGACACCCTGGGACACATACAGAAAGAACCCAGGGTGTCAACTTCAGGGAGGTGCCATCGTACAGGAATTATCCTCCATTCCCTGGATCCCTGCTACCCACAAAATTCGCCCCCTGGGTCCATAATTCATAGCAAACTTCCCTCGATCACCCCTAATACTAGAATTGTTCATGATGCCGACATTTTCTGGCCTTTAACCCTTTCCCTGATAGAGACGACTTTTCACGCCTCTGCAGAAGATGTCTTTTGAAAACATTGTGGGAAAAGGAGAAATTGCTTGTAACAAGCAATTTCTCCTTTTCCCACAATGTTTTCTACTCTATCAGATAATTTAACCATCATTTGACCCAGCATTTGATTCTTTTATTCAGATGTTTTGGATTTGGATGAGTCGAAATATCGCAAAACAGGGAAAGGGTTAATCAAACCTTAGAATGCTGAGAACGAAAATCCCACATTTTAATTGGGTATTTACGCAAATACGCACCTTATCTGGAGCTCTGCTTGTAGGTGGGTGGGGGTGGTGGAGGTTCATGTGAGGATATTACAATTAAGCCATCTTTCCTGGATCTGCAGTATTTGCCATGATCTTCAAGAGCATGCAAAAATATCCTTTTTCAATTAATGGAATACTCCAAACTAGAGCAATTTTAAGTGATCAGAGGATTACGGAAACTGCGTATATACTTTGAATGCCTGGGGGTTGGGGATAAAAATAGCAAGGAGCAGTCAATGGATGAAATATGTTCCATTTCGTGTACCTGCATATTATAATTACCTCCCCTGCCGAAAGTGCTGGAGGGTGGGAAGGACGAAGCTTGAACTGTGTTCCTATATTATTTAAAAAAAATTAAACGATTTACTGTACTTTATTCAGACTGTGGAAAATTTGAAGGTATATTTACAAAGTTTGATTCAACGCTCACCTAATGTTCATATCATTCTGTCATTAATGTGATGTCTCATAATTATAGAGATTTCAGTCAACCCTTCCCCTACTCCAAAACGGCGGATATTGCTTGTGCCGGATATTGCTTGTGCCGTCGCACCGACTTACAGCATACAAAAGGGCAATGAGGCAGAAATATGAGAGATCATGTAATTGTCACTTAACAGACAGAGAGCTATCTCTTAACAGCGATGAGAGAAAAGGATTATTATTACCATCACGTGTGTCAATCACATTTCATTCACGCTGGATGTAGGGCACTGGTGGCCGTTTTACTCAACTGTGTACGACTAAAATGTTCATAAGTGCAAAATTATGATAGTCGGTATATTTCACATTAACACTGTTTTCTTGTAGATAATTACTGGATTTACATTTATTGAACATAGGCTGCATAGGCTACAGTGACTGTAACGCTATCATTTTCTCACTTCTTTAAATGGTTTTGTATTACATTTGAGATTTCAATTGAATATTAACATATCAAAATCCATTCCAGTTACTTAGGGGTGACAGGATTAATGATTAACGGGATCGTCTGGAAATTAACCTGGGAGAATCCATTCTCGTTCTTGTAACACATCACAAACTGTCCAATGTCACAACGAGATATACCATACACGGCCAACAGACCATCCCGTCTGTTGTTACTGTTTCCAAAGGGTGATTACATTATAGTCGGAAATGTGTCGGCACAGAATAAAAGCATCCTGATATATAAGCCACAGTTCATCGGTGGCAAATACAGTAAAACCTACTTTGTCGTCTGCTGTTGTTTCATTTTTTTTTCGCTTCTCTCAGTAAAAAAAGTGACGTTTGCAAAAGATCTGACTCATATCTGGAGTTATACAAATTCAGACATACCGTAATATTTTAATAGCCCTAAATATTCCGACAAAGGTTATTCTATATACATATATGGTTTCCCATAACGAAGATTGTCCCAATGTTTAGGCTTAGTATGGTTGTACTGATTAGTCACAATAACAATGCATTTGGATACAATTTGTTTTTCCTCAAAACAAATGGTGTCCAAATATTTAGGGTTATTACGGTACGTCCAAAATTGTCCATTCATGTGCTCAAATTCACGTACTTGACCTACAGTGGAACCTCTCTAAACCGGACACCCTGGGAGGTCCCCAGGGTGTCCGGTATAGAGAGGCTCCACTGTACTCGCAAGGGCAAAAGAACATCCCTGAATTGTGGACAGTGCACAATCAGTATTATATACCAATACGAAATTGTCGCCCGTTCTATTGTGAGAGTCTTGAAGGTTTCCCGCGAATATTCATGAGAATGCGGGCTATTGAAGAATTGAGGGTTAGGCAGGTTTTGTTGTTTGTAATTCATTAAACAGCTCTCGAGATAGGCGGTATTGTCCGTAGCTGATTTCACCAAAATTGCTAAGTATACTTTGAGGGAGTAATTATTTATTTTACTGAAATTCATTATTTCATATTGAACAAACACCTGTGTATATTTAAAATTATATATGCAGCTTTCAAATACTTTTTTTATATTACCTCAACCATTGATTAAAAATAGTTTAATTCATTAAATAAAAGTATTATTTGGTGAAATCAATTACTGGTATAGTTCACCAGTAGCCTATTTCACCAACATTGCAAAGTATACTTATCTAGCAAAGTATACTTTGAGGGAGAAATTTTCAATTTAAGAATAAATTTATTAATTTTCATTTTGGCTGTGATAATGTAATAAATTCAGTATAATAATTCTGCATACTTTTAATCATCAAATATATGCAGTTCTTAGTTCTATATGAAATAAAACATTTCGGGAAAAATAAATGATTACTCCCTCAAAGTATACTTTGCTAGATAAGTATACTTTGCAATGTTGATGAAATCGGCTACAGTCTGAATATACAAGATGGTGGATGATCGGATAAAAACCACAGGCGGTAAAAACCACAGGCGGTCGGCTTGGTGCGAGGGTGGTATACATTTGTAATACTGTTTTAGACATGTAGTCATAGCTTATACTTTACTGTAAAACTAACTAAGTTGTGACCACACATGTTTTTGTTTTCTATATATCTCAGCGCACCAGATAAGAATGCTATATTTGTGGTCTGTTTATTGTTTTCTGCAGCATGGTAAAGGTACCACAAAATGTTTATTGCTTTTTGATACTCGCTACTAATCTGATCTCAATTGGGTTTTTGGCAATTTTAATTGGGTATTTAAGCAAATACGCAGCTTATCTGGAGCACTGTATCTAATTCAGTTTTTTACACAATCCTATGACAAAGCCGACCGCCTGTGAGAAAAAAATCCTTATTGCCTTTGCAACAAGAGAAGTACCAAATCTAATTACGGTCTAATTACGGTCTAATTGTTTGCAATTATTCCATCTGATTTTTTTTTCAGATCACAGAACTGGTGATTGACATTTGCAGGTTTTTAGAATGTTAAAGGTTACACAAATAATTACAGTCTACACTCGTTTAGTTCAGTGGACTGAGGAAACTACCTAGAATTAACGAAAATTTAAGCTAACAAGAGTTAATTATTATATAGGAAAATAGTAATAAGTCATGTACTTGGGACCAATAATTTGACTTCAAGTTATCAGTATTTCGAGACAATTGTGACTTTCGTTTTCATTTCAGATTTGATTGAAATTTTGCATCAAATTATTTGACTTCAAGTTATCAGTATTTTCACTTCGAGTGTTTGAGGTAACATTAGTGATAACTGTACAATGGACACAGAGACAATTGTGACTTTCGTTTTCATTTCAGATTTGATTTAAATTTTGCATCAAATTATTTGATTAATCCTGTTAACCCTTACTACGCTGAATTAAATGTTGTCGTCTGCTGGAAATGTTTTATTTTCAATAGTTCTCGACAAAAACCTGGTTTTGACAGCACATGAGAATCTTCGCCAGTGGAGACGATTCTCAAGTCTGTCAAAACCAGTTTTTTGTTACAAATTAAAGCAAAAATGAAAAACAGCAGACGGCAATTTCAGGCAGATTTTTTTTTTAATTTATTGCTTTAAATTTAAGTTCTATTTGATTAAATTTTGTCATTTGTGAAAACAAATTTGTCAGTGATTGAAATTGCTTGAAATTTTGTTGATCATAGCTTTATTATAAATCTTGGGATTAATCGTTGCCTCTTATGCGGGAAATGAAAATTGTCGTCTGCTGTTGTTTTATCTTTTTTTTTTTTTCTCAATAAAACATGGATTGACAACACTTTTGAATCATTTCCATTGGAAATGATTCTAAAGTGCTGTCAATCAATGTTTTTGATGACACAAATGAATAATAGAAAATGAACAGCAGACGACAAAACTGAATGCACAATTGTACACATTAAAAAGCCTCGCAGGCTTCTGCACTTTGTAGCATATGACGTATAACAAGTGCGCCAAAAATGTCATTCTGACTTTGTAGCATATGACGTATAACAAGTGCGCCAAAAATGTCATTCTGACTTTGTAGCATATGACGTATAACAAGTGCGCCAAAAATGTCACTATTACCGCTAGAAAAAGTGGGCAGATGCTGGGTGTAGTGTATCACTTGTATCATCAGAACGCGTCATCTATCCATCGTACTTAATCACTGTCTGCCAAGTTGACTTCATCACAGCGACTGCAGCGTCACCATTCTCTCTCATAAATAACATTACCCCAATTCAATAACCAGACGTGATTTCCAGTCTGCAAACTTGTGTACCATTTGTATCTCATCACTACAAGAGAGTAAATGCATTTATTAGCCCCCGTAGATACATCCAAAGAGGATATAAGTATTTAATTTTACTTATTTTTATAAAAAAGCTATTCTAGCAATTATAAACTATGTATTTATGAAGGTTACCTAGAAAATGTGTTCATAGAACCAGGGATTCCGCTGGCGATCGCCACTTTCGCAATTGGTGATAAAAATAAACAATTGGCGATAACAAATTACAATTTTCGAGAACGAAAAAAAAAAAAAAAAAAAAAAAAATGATTATTTTTTTAAGCGGCGATTTTTTTTATTTTTCCCAGCGGAATCCCTGAGAACACGGATGCCCCACATACCGGTTTCATAGCAAACGAGGTAAAATTCGAGTCGAAAAGGTGGTCGATTCAATATACTCATCATCATAAGGATATAGGTGTGTAGCTATTAAAAATAGGGTTTAAAAGTTTTACGAGTTACAAAATTGCCAAATTCTAAGGGGAATAAAATATTGAAATAAACGCTGCGCATCTAATCATCATCAGGATGATACATACCAAGTTTCAGGTGTGTAGCTATTAGCGTTTAAAAGTTTTACGAGTTACAAGCCAAGTCTATGTTGCACTATATCAACTGTCACTGAACGCGATACAGATTTGTCAGACACAAGTGTCACGAAAGTGTTACATTATAGACACATTATTCTTTACATTGCAATCAAGTTCGCTAATTGGGACGAATCAAGAACGTGTCTGTAGCACACTCAGTATGCTATTTTCTGTCAACATCCTTTTGATATTCGTTTATATGAGACAAGCCATGTGATTTTGTACCTAAGAACATGTGCGATATCTCATGAGAAATATTACAGCTGTTTGAATGAAACGGGTTATCAAAGTACCGAAAGTACTGCCTGCATATATGCTCAAATTGCATGATATTTCCGACGGAACTGTAACAATAACGTTTGACCATATCCAGCTCGGGAACTGTTTGAACCCGCGGCCTACGGCCTTGGGGTTCAAACATTTCCCTCGTGCCATGGCAAACGTTTACCCACGGCTGGATATGATCGAACCTTATATTGCATGCGACTTCAGCTATCTTTATGCAATATGTGTGTTATATACAAAATAACTTCGTGAAACCCATTGTTATGCCTGAAATTTGACTGTGAGACATCTAGTGCCTTTATAAATGAGGATCAAATATATTAATATGCAGGTCTTTTAAGACATTGCCATTCCGAGGAACTAAAACACTTCTTATATGGCCTTTTATTTCTGCAGACATATTTTTGGGCCCAATGTGTTCAGCTTCCCCATTATATGACTTCTCCCGGAGTATATGATTACGCCCGGGAGGGTTATATTTGTACAAACTCGCTTATCCCATTACAGACGGGATACGCTTTTAGTAGTATGAACATTTTGAGAGAAAAATATCCCTATTTTCTTTATATCCTTTGGAAAGTATATGTTGTTACCACTCATTTGAACCGTCTCAACGAGACGGTTCAAATGAGTGGTAACAACATATACCTTTATCGATGAATGAATAAAATAATGAGATTTTTTCAACAAAAATCATAGTATCCTTAGGCTGAAATGGGTTATTGTCAATATCGCGGCCAATAAACCATTGTTGTTGGCTGTGCAATATTTTCAACACCCTACAGACAGGAAAAGAATGTTGTCTGGATGTTTTTTATTTACATTTTTCTTGTTTTTCATAAAAAAAAATGTTAGGCAAGTATTTGAGAATCTTTGAGACGATTCTGAAATGCTGCCAATACATGTGTTTTTTTTCATCTTTATATCTTTATGTATACCGTATTTATTTTATTCTAGTAGCCCCCTCTCTAATAGTAGCCTCACTCCCATATTTGCATTCTAAATATGTTATTTTCGCATACAAAATGGCTTGTATGTGAAAATAACATGTTTTCATCCTATTTTTCATGTTTTGATCCCCACAAATTGCATAGCCTGGGGGGGGGGGGCATTTATTATAATAAACATGGCACCTCTTTTATTTATAACAATAAATGCCCCCAGAGATATGCAATTTTCTAAAATTGTTTATGTTTTATTATGGCACAACATATGGAAAGTTTGATGTTTGATGTGATTTTACTACATGAATCTGATGATATTTACTTAATACATAAAAAGGGAATATTATAAGATACTTGAGCTACCATTAGAATATGTGGCTGTGACTGGAGAAATGGGGTTTATGGGATTTGTGACCAGTGTAGCTCCTGATCAAAGTGCACACTCCCGTAGCCTGATACATTGGCTTCTAGAAGCATCAACGGTGTTTCATTGATGGAATAGCGAACAGTGGAGATCCTGATCAGACTGTGCAGATGCACAGGCTGATCTGGATCTACACTGGTCGCTAAACCCATAAGCCACATTTCTCCAGTCACAGCCACATATATGGAGAACATAAGGAAGAAATCAAGAATTATGTCAATCAGCTTCTTCATTGGAATTATAAAGAGATAAAGCCAGTTTACGTACATCCTGTGGTGAATGGCCGTTATTTGAGTGTTTTTCAGAATAAAATTCCCCAAGACAGAGAATAATTGGGTTATAAAACTGTAGCTCATTGAGCCATCGGGACAATCATCATTGCACCGCTCCCATCCCTTGTATTAACCCATTTCATGTTGAGGATACTCTGATTTTTGTTGAAAAAATCTCATTATTTTGTTCATTCATCGATAAAGGTATATGTTGTTACCACTCATTTGAACCGTCTTGTTGAGACGGTTCAAATGAGTGGTAACAACATATACTTTCCAAAGGATATAAAGAAAATAGGGATAAAAAATAGGGATATTTTTCTCTCAAAAGGTTCATACTACTAAAAGTGTATCCCGTCTGTAATGGGTTAAAACGGGATTAGCAGATTGGATACTGTGGATATATGGGAGAATACAGTATTTATTTTAATAGTAGCCCCCTCTCTAATATATAGTAGCCCCCGCCCATATTTGGATTCTAAATATGTTATTTTCACATGCAAAAAGCCATTTAAATGTTTTCTGCATGTGAAAATAACATATTTTGATCCTATTTTCTACGTTTTGATCCTCACGAATTGTATAGCCCCGGGGGCGTTTATTAGAATAAATACAGTAATCCTGGCACGTTTTATACCGAGTGAAGAGAAAGAGGGAGACAGAGACAGAGAGATAAGTGGATAATTTAATAAATCCCATACTAAATCATCACAAAATTAGATTTTATGTATTGTCTAAGCACAGTGTCTTACATTAGTCACATATGTGTAATCTGTGTTGGTCTCAATATTTTTAACCCTTAGACCACTACACACAACAATTGACGTCTGCTGTTGCTTTTATATCTTGCCTTATTTCTCAACAAAAACATGGTTTGACAGCACTTCAGAATCATTTCCAATGGAAATGATTCTGAAGTGCTGTCAAAGCATGTTGTAAATTATGCTAAAGTGCTGTCAAACGTTTTTGATGATAAAAATGGAAAATAGAAAATAAACAGCAGACAACAAAAAATGAAGATAGCGGTGTAAGGGTTAATACACTGTGTTATTACACTATGAAAGTCAATTACCAGCAATAAACATTTGGATATGTTATCTCACGACGAATCTAAAGATAAAGCAAATCCATAGGGCAAATAAATTCACTCCCATTTTCTGATTTACATTAAAAGATCAAATGGACTGATTGGAAGCAATGCAACAGTACATCTTCCCACAGAAAACCCATGACCGGAAAGCAAAAACTGCAAATTGATATTCCTTTGTGGTTTATTGGCAGATTTAGTGGTAGTACAATCCAATTATGTCCACCTGTGGCATGGTCAAATGAATCAAAGGTGACAAGCTGTTGCCATGCCAACATCTACAGTGACATTATAAATGTGTGCAATGAACCACATGTCAGCTGTTATGTTATAGCTATACCATGATATTGTAAAAGATACTACATTAGTCAGTTCAAAAGTAAAATACAACCCCATCAGCAGCTGTTCCTTGGTAGCCTGCTATGACCTTGTGAAACAAACCCTATTGGTCTAGCAGTTCCATGGTAGCTATGCCATGACCTTGTAAAACAAACTTCATTGGTCTAGCAGTTCCATGGTAGCTATGCTATGACCTTGTAAAACAAACTTCATTGGTCTAGCTGTACCATGGTAGCTATGCTATGACCTTGTAAAACAAACTTTTTTTGGTGTAGCAGTTCCATGGTAGCTATGCTATGACCTTGTGAAACAAACGTCATTGGTCTGGCTGTACCATGGTAACTATGCTATGACATTGTAAAACAAACGTTATTGGTCTAGCAGTTCCGTGGTAGCTATGCTATGACCTTGTAAAACAAACGTTATTGGTCTAGCAGTTCCGTGGTAGTTATGCTATGACCTGTAAAACAAATTCATTGGTCAGTTACCATGGTAGCTATGATGCCTTGTAAAACAAACTTGGTGTGCAGTTCCATGGTAGCTATGCTATGACCATGAAACTTCATTGGTCTGGTTGTACCATGGTAACTATGCTATGACCTTGTAAAACAAACTTTTGTTGGTGTAGCAGTTCCATTGTAGCTATGCTATGACCTTGTGAAAGAAACTTCATTGGTCTGGCTGTACCATGGTAACTATGCTATGACCTTGTGAAACAAACTTCATTGGTCCAGCTGTTACGTGGTAGCTATGCTATGACCTTGTGAAACAAACTTCATTGGTCTGGCTGTACCATGGTAACTATGCTATGACCTTGTAAAACAAACTTCATTGGTCTGGAGTTCCATGGTAACTATGCTATGACATTGTAAAACAAACTTCATTGGTCTGGCTGTACCATGGTGACTATGCTATATGACCTTGTAAAACAAACTTCATTGGTCTAGAGTTCCATGGTAACTATAATATGACCTTGTAAAACAAACTTCATTGGTCTGGCTGTACCATGGTAACTATGCTATGCCATTGTAAAACAAACTTCATTGGTCTAGAGTTCCATGGTAACTATGCTATGACCTTGTAAAACAAACTTCATTGGTCCAGGGTTCCATGGTAACTATGTTATGACCTTGCAAAACAAACACTATTGATCTACCTGTTCCATGGTAGCTAAGCTATGACCTTGAAAAGCCAATTGGTTTGGATGTTCTGCGGTAACTAAGCAATGAAATAGTAAAACAAATCCATTGGTCGAGATGTTCTGAAGTAACTAAGCAATGAAATTGTAAAACAAATCCATTTGTCGAGATGTTCTGAAGTAACTAAGCAATGAAATTGCAAAACAAATCCATTTGTCAAGATGTTCTGAAGTAACTAAGCAATGAATTTGTAAAACAAACCCATTGGTCTAGATGTTCTGCAGTAACTAAGCAATTGACATTGTAAAATGAAACCCATTGGTCTAGATGTTCTGATGTAACTAAGCAATGTGATTGTAAAACAAACCCATTGATCTAGGTGTAATGTGGTAACTAAGCAATGAGGTTGTAAAACACATCCATTGGTCATGCTGCTGTGTGGTATAACCTTGTAAAACATGCCTCAGTTGGCTCATTCAGTGGCAAATATTCAATTAACTTACAAAAAACATACACTATCATTCAGGCTATTTGGGGCTAATTGTCTATGAAATAAGTTAAAATGAAGATGAAGAAAAAAATGCAGACGATAATACCTGTTTCTCAACATATACATTCTTTTTTTCTCTACAAAAACATGCTATGACAGCACATAAGAATTGTCTCAAATCGAGACAATTCTCACGTACATGTACTGTCAAACCATATTTTTCTGTAGAAATAAGATAAATAGAGAATACATGTAGTAGGTTAGTGCCGTGAATGGGAAAAAATATCTGGCAAGGCTCAGGAAACGGGATGGGCGAGGCTCTGCTAACCTACTATTCTATTTATCCCGTCAACACCTACAAATGGCTTTAAAATGCAAAAATAGTATTGACTGGATATCAAAAATGTTTCACGGCACCGTGTTTCACGGCACATACGCAGTGTGTTGACGGGATAAAAATGAAAAACAGCAGACGAGATATTCGTTTACCGCCTTTTAAGGCCAAAATCTTCGATCAGTAGTGGCACTTCTTCGATCTCAGCACAATCGGTGTCCTCCCATATCTCATTAGTCGGACCTGTTGTATATATATATATTCAGAATCCTTTATCTCTAGACAGTTTCAAAAAAGAACAGTAACTGGAAAATGCAAATAGGCAACGGGCATGGGAGAAAACGCAACTCATGAACCAAGTGAAGTATCAGGCATACGTATGTACGTAGACTACTGTAATACCCCTAAATATTTGGACACCACTTGTATTGGGAAACCTCTATTAAATTGCAACAGACACAAGACAAGTTTAGAAGCTACCACAGAAAGTTTGTTTTGCTTTGTGACACCAGCCAACTTGTACTTTATATTCAACTCGATACAATTTTAATATTATATTCTAAAGATTTTCTATTGACACCAGAGAGAGATTACGAAGCATGAAATTACATTTTACAATCATATAATATTGAGATATGGCAGATTTAACAAGTTTAATTTTCATATGTGTCAGATACACACCATTTTTTATTTTCTTTAAATTAAAATTATTGCTGCATGTAGTGGTTTGAAACTGTGGAAGAATGGGCGTCAAACTTGTGATTGGACTATGTTAGAAAACACAACAGGCTAGAGAGAAACATAAATGGACGCATATACTCTGGCATTTGCACGGGGATGGGGGTGGGGGGGTGGGGGGTGGTGGGGGGGGGGGGGTGGGGTGTGGTGGTGGTGGTGTGTCAGGAACATCATGCTACTGGTTGAAGGATTGGCTTTTCTTCATTTTCTTATATTTTTTTCTTCAAAAATAGCTTCAAACAAAAAACTACTCAATCTCAATTTATTTTTGGGGGTTGAGGGACATAGGGGGATAAAATATGGACATTAATTTTTTCTGATAATAATAATTTTTTGTTTATCATAAATAGGCTCTTGGCTGAGAAAGGGTATCGTAAAATGTGTGACCAGTGTCGCCCCAGATCAGCCCGCACATCCACACAGACTGATCGGGACCTACGCTGGTCACCTTTCAACAACCTGTTGTTTATGTCATTTTTAATCTGTCAAATGACACACTGAGGATATAGAAGTGCACTGGTCACAGATGTCCTAAGGCTTCTTATCTCAGACAGTGTCCCAAATATGTGGCTTGCCACTGTCTATGGCTCTGTATGTGTCAGAGCTCTATATAGTAGCCTATTTCACCAACATTGCAAAGTATGCCTTTCTAGCAAAGTATACTTTGAGGGAGTAATGCATTATAATGTCATATAGAACTAACGACTGCATATATTTGATGATTAAAAGTATGCAGAATTATTATACTGAATTTATTACATTATCACAGCCAATATGGCTGTGATAATGTAATAAATTCAGTATAATCAAAATTATTAAATTTATTTTTAAATTTATCTTTAAAAGCAAACTGTGTTTGCTTATTGCAGCTCAACTAAGTACATTTTCAACTTTATTACAGTATTTCCACTACTCAATAATTATGAAGATCAATGCATATGTTCACATTGCTTTAGAGTATTTTGTATTCCCACTGTTGATAATCAATGCATATTCAGCTAAAATAAGTGTGTAAAATATGCCTATATGCAACTTATCTGGAGCTCTGTAGGTGAATGTCGGTTGGTAACCCATTATAGACCAGATACAATTACAGAAGTATGACATTTTTCAGAAAACGTTTCCATATTTTTTGTATTTCTTCTCGAAAGTCTATATTGTTACCACTCATTTGAACCGTCTCGACGAGACGGTTCAAATGAGTGGTAACAACATATACTTTTATGGAGAAATAAACAAAATAATAAAACTTTTTCAACAAAAAATATGGTTTCCAGAGACTTGAATGGTATAATGTAGGTATCTGTTAAACAGATAATGCATGTCTGTCTACTTCTATCATTCCGCTTACGCAATCAACTATGATTTTATATGAAATCAATATGTGATTATTCCATATGTACGTGGCATGCACAAGAAACTACAATTTCTTGATATTTTATACACTATACCAGCATCGGCCGTATATTCGGGCGTTCTGATATTAGTCTGTATCCTGGTTTACAAACAAATGCAATATTTCTGTTAACCCTTTCAGTACTAAATTGCCATCTTGATATGTTTTTCAGAAAATGTTTCCATATATTTTTCATTTCTTCTCGAAAGTCTATATTGTTACCATTCATTTGAACCATCTCGATGAGACGGTTCAAATGAGTGGTAACAACATATACTTTTATAGAGAAATAAACAAAATGATAAAAGTCTTCTGTGACTAAAGATATGGGAACATGGCATAGATCCTTATGGTTCTACAGTAGATTGGGCACAAATGTCATAAGCCCCATTTTGTTCAATCCCAGTAACCTTGTCAAACTAATAGTTCGACAAGGTCACTGTGATTGAACAAAATGGAGCTTACAACACCACACTCAATAAATCAATTGTAACACTGTAGGTTTTCTATTTTCAGATGCAGTGTTGGTCACATCATGCGCTACAGAGGACTCACACAGTGACAAAACCATGACTGGATGTGTGCAATGACTCCACCATCAAACCAACAGTGACAGCATCGGACAAACATTTCTCTGTGATACATGTACATATTATAACCTATGTAACTGCTACCCACACTGAGCTATATGGTATATTGTAAATATTGTATAACATTTCTGTAGCTAATTTTCATCAAATATTGTGTCCTATGTTCATATTTACACAACAGTCGTTTAAGCATTTATATAGAAGTTATCGATAAATGTTTCCTGAATTTGGAATTATCCAGTGCCTTTGAGAATCAGATACAGAGAACGGTGACACAAGTGGGGAAAAAGATTCGCAATTACAATCGTCGTTGGAAATACAATTATTGGATTGTTATTTGCACATACTCAGTGTTTTAGATTAAATGCTTAAATAAACATTAGTTGTGAACCCCAACATGATTCACAGATCACATTAATTGCAATGAAATTAAAACTGAACAAATTAAATAGAGAAAATTCAAACCAGAAATTAAATCCATTAAATGGTGTTTATTGATAGGGAACTACGTGGCCTATAAGAGAATCTGCAATACGGCAGTCACAAATCCCCAATATCGACTCCATAAATAGAGATTTCAATCTACCATGTCTGGAAAAGTTAAATTGAATCACAAATTGTCTAAATTGAATTTAAAGACATATTCAAATCTCTAAGCACAATTTCTGGAAAATAATGGTTTGCGAAATAGATTGAACAGACATAAAGTAGCCGTAAATTTGCAAATCAGTAGTGATCAGTGTAGAGAATGCTAATATTAAAGACAGCCGACTACTAGTAAACGTACCCAATTATAGACGACGATGGCAGGACGGCACTAACCCAACAATTATGAGCAGCACCATGATAGCCGGAGCCCTCAACATGACGGTGAGCACAGCAATCAACCTCACAACTGTTACTCCATTTATTTTCGACTCAACAACCGAGAGTCCGATGTCAATCTTCTACAAGAACTACAGCCAAGTGCATGGCTACATCAGTGACATCGTCTGTATATTTGGAGTACTATCCAACATACTGAATGTGATAGTTTTGACAAGACGTCACATGATATCACCCACAAACTGCCTCCTCACAGCATTGGCCATCGCAGACTTCCTGACGATGTTAACGTACCTGGTGTACGCGACGTACTTCTACATCGTGACAGAGCCGAAGTGGGAGGTGAGTCACTCGGAGGGCTGGATGTACTTCATTGTGATCCACAACCACTTCATCATCACCTGCCACAACATGGCCATGTGGTTCACAGTTGCGCTCGCCGTCTTCCGCTACATCTTCGTCGGCCACCACCCGATCGCCAACCGACTCTGTAGCCTGGACCGTGCTAAACTCACCATCGTGATCATCATCGTGGCCACTGTAATCGTGTGTATACCGAACTACTCCCTGTACAAAGTGGTCCCGTTGTCAGTCGTCACTGGCAATGTGAATCAAACCGGCTACTGGATAATCGACTCTGACTTTGTCCTCAAGCACAACTACTACAAAGTGACTATTTTCTGGGTGTATGGGGTCATCATCAAGGTGGCTCCGTGTATCCTCCTCGCCCTGCTGAGCAGCTCGATCATCCTCACCATGCACCAGGCCAGCAAACGCAGGGTCCGCCTACTCGCACAGAAGTGTTTCTCCGACCACGACACGCACAATGAGCACAATCGCACTACGTGGATGCTCGTGTCCGTCGTGCTTTTCTTTGTGATAACCGAGTTCCCACAGGGGATACTCGCGATGATCAGTGGCCTCAACGACAATTTCTTCCAGGACGTCTACTCGAACCTGGGCGACGTGATGGACTTACTCGTGCTGCTCAACTCCGCCGTGAACTTCGTTCTCTATTGCATTATGAGCCAGCAGTTCCGCGACACGTTTCGTAGCCTTTTTGTCGGAAAGTGGATGTGCAAGTACGTGCAATATGGTAAAGTGAACGGACACACAGGCAATGGTGTGAGTCAGTATACAAGTAGTAAAACAGAAGCGACAATGTTATAAGAACCTTTGCACAGGAATATATAATTTCTTGAACGTATAAATAATTATAAACCAATATTCCAAAGTATCGGCCTGCATATATTAACCCATTTAATGCGGAATACTGGTTCACAGGTATAACAAAATACTATTTTTTTCTTGATTTCTCACCAAACGTATATGTTGTTACTACCCAATAAAACAAGGCGGTTCAACTGAGTGGTAACAACATATACTTTAAGGGACAAATAAGACAAATAAGAATAATTTGTTTTCTCCATGAGAAAAATTATATACCTTCAGTGTGTATATGTTGATACCACAAATTAGAACCATTTCAATGAGATGGTACAACTGAGTGGTAACAACATAAATTTGAAGTATCAAATAAGAAAAATACGTTTTCTCCATGAGAAAAAAATATGTATCTTTAGCATGAATGGGTTAACTCTTTGCATGGTTAGTGGCGAAAAATAACAGCCAACAAATTAGAATTATTTTTCTTCTTTCTCTCTGTAAATATGTCTGGAAATTTCATTAGAATTGAGTCCTGAGGACTCAATTCTAATGAGATTTCAAGACATATTCATGATATTCATGATATTTACAGGGAGAAATAAAAGAAAATTTAATGAATTGTCGTGGGCTATTTTTGAACTATTTATAGTGCACAAATTTCCCAGCATGCAAAGAGTTAAAGTGAACTTTATGCATGTACTTCGTTGATAAATGCCATGAGGCCGCAACTTTGGAATAGAGATTTGTGAGTTATTTACCACAGTTCAACAATGTTATATAGTTTGTTTATGGGTGGCCGGAAGTGATTCATGGGAACTTTACATAATTGTCGCATGGATGATGGATGATGGAATACTGTGTATGTGTACTGATGATGAATGATGAAATACTGTATATGTATTAATGATGGACGATGGACTACTGTATATGTTCTGGTGCCTGTACAAATTTGCAACCCACCACAACAAAAAGGGGCTTATACGTTTTACAAGAGCAACTCCTGATTAACGATACAGATCTAATATTTTCATTAGAGGCATTATGAATGTCTCACCAATGCAATAGCGAACAGTATATTTATTTATTCACATATTATTTATTTAATGGTGTTTAATGGCCTGTCAACAGTTAAGGTCAATTTTCGGCCGGGTTAATGGGGTCGAATCTTTCCCTGTTGTGATGTGGGGAAAATCCCAAAATCAGAACTGAATATTTACAGAAAAATATATATTCAGCCCTGAAATTAGAATATTCTGACCTGGTGCCAGGTCCTCTGACACCACATCAGTCGCTTAGCCCCACTCCCTAGAAGTAATACGATTAGTACTAATTAATATTACTACTTTAATAATGGGTATAACCGGATTCAACTCTCAAGTAGCAAGAAAGTCAAAAATGTACCCGAGGGCCAAACCAGGGATATCGGGATTCTGGTATGTGCGAACAGTGTAGGCCCTGATCAGACTGCGCAGATGCGCAGTCTGATCTGGGACTACACTGATCGCACACTCAATCAATATAGGTCCGTTTTTGTTGAGGCAGGTGAAATTTAGTTGGAGACAATCATGCCCAGTATTGAGTGGCTCTGAGCTTGTTATTATAAACCTTTCTGAGCACGTACTCAAACTTCATTTTCATAATCAGGTATTTTGACTGGTTAAGCCTGAGCTGTGCTCATACTCAGCCAATCAAAATGCTGAGTTTTTAAATTCACATTTCATCATCACTGACTTTTGTTTTAACTCAAAGCAATTAATAAATTAAGATTTTTTGTTTCATTTAAGCTTCTAAGACAATATTTACTTCAGTTTGAGATGATCTTATTTTCCACAGTCACAGAAAGGAGGGCAGTGGTACTATGGCTCTAGTTATAATTAACCCTTACACCGCTATCTTAATTTTGTTGTCGTCTGCTGTTTATTTTATATATTCCACTTTTATCATCAAAAACATGCTTTGACAGCACTTTAGAATAATTTACAACATGGTTTGACAGCACTTCAGAATCATTTCCATTGGAAATGATTCTTAAGTGCTGTCAAGCCATGTTTTTATCGATAAATAAGGCAAGATACAAAAGCAACAACAGACGACAATTGGTGTGTGTAGCGGTCTAAGGGTTAAGGTCACAAAAAAATTGTTTTCGTTCTCGGACACAGGGTTTGTGGAATGTGACGTGGGACGGCAGATTTTTTATATAAATTTTTTTTGTATGAGATCTTCATCTTTGATTTTTTTTAAGTCGTCAGATGCATTTTGCGAATCAATTAAACATGTGGTTCACATATATGTTTACTAAAGCTATAATAACCTCTTTAGACGTGAAAAATCACCAGATTTTCGTCATATTTTTTATCGATCATGTTGTGAATTTACAATATGTTTTTATTAATCCAGGACAATAAAATTCCTGATGCGCATCTATTTTTCTGATGTGGCGATATCTGATAACCAAAGTAATTTTTTTTGCCCTAACGGTCTACTCATTCTCTGCTTTGTGCCTCTCTTTTTCTGCATTATCATAGTAGAGAGCTTATCATTTATCGCTAAGAAGACTCAAATTTGCATTTAGTACTCGCGCACATGCGCTAGCGGTCAATAACGAGAAATTTATACTGGTACAGACCAATGAGTAATGTTCTCAAGTATACTTTTACTAACATGTTAACCCTTAACCCTTAGACCGCTATCTTAATATTTTGTCGTCTGCTGTTTATTTTCTATTTTCTATTTTCCATTTGTATCATCAAAAACATGCTTTGATAGCACTTTAGAATAATTTACAACATGCTTTGACAGCACTTCAGAATCATTTCCATTGGAAATGATTATGAAGTGCTGTCAAAACATGTTTTTATTGAGAAATAAGGCAAGATATAAAAGCAACAGTAGATGACAATTGTTGTGAGTATCGGTCTAAGGGTTAAACTGCTGAATTAAACGTTATTAATGTCTACTGTTTATTTTTTATTTTCCATCTTTCTCATCAAAAACATAGAATTACAGCACTTGAGAATCATTTCCAATGGAAATGATTCTCAAGTGCTGTCAAACCATGTTTTTTTATGAGAAAGAAGGGAACATATAATATAAAACAACAGCTGACAACAATTTTCATTCACAGCATTCAACAGGTTAACTTCACAAGTGATAACACATTATAATAATTACATAACTGTAACACATATGATATGTTATATAGTAAGTATTGAATTTATTTACAATATAAATGTGTTTGTTGGCTTAAAATAATCATAGAAATAGTGTTTTATTGAAAGATTTCCCCCGAAAAGGTCTTAATTACGTACTACCAGTATTGTTGTCATAATTTTCAACTAGGTATCGTCTGTTTCACGAAAGCTGCCCAAATTTTACGGCTATATAGACAATTCAAAAACAATATTATTTTCGATAATATTAAATTAAAGGAAAATTTAAGAATGAGCCTTCTTTTTATTTCGTGAAATTTGGTCAAATATTGATTTTATTACGAAAAATTGATTTCTCTATGGGAATTTAACATGGGGGGAAAAAGAGGTAAGGAAGTGTGGGACTCACTCACCTGGAGTCAAAAAACTAAAAAATCTGGAAATTGACTCTGAAACCTGACTAGATAGCTTGGATATGATCTAACTAAGAAAACAAAAGTTAAATTTTAAAAATCGGTCCAGTATTTCTAAAATTCAAAAAAATTTCCCCATGTTAAATCCCCATAGACATCTTCACGGAGTGAGTGAAGATGTCTATGGGGATTTAACATGGGGAAATCTTTTTTTCGCAATAAAATCAATATTTGACCAAATTTCACGAAATAAAAAGAAGGCTCATTCTTAATTTTTTCCTTTAATTTAATATTATCAAAAGAAATCTTGTTTTTGAATTGTTTATATAGCCGTAAAATTTGGGCAGCTTTCGTGAAACAGACAGTAGTATTGTGTAAAACCACCTGTCCGTTTGACCGTTCATTTGAACAATTATTTTATTGTGTTCTATTAGGAATTGACTTTATAGAACATCATCATTTGTTTCAAATATAATAGCTCCGTAAATGTAATTGACAGTTTTAATAATGTATATCTGACCCTGTTCTTCTTAGTGCATACTAATTTGTGCATCAAGTTGCCATCTAAGCCATCTGGGCATGAACCAGTGATCGGCCAGCGTCACTTCTTGTAGCGTTTGACAAATACAGCTCAGACTTGACAGATACACTAATACAATTTTGTGCAATAAGTTCTAAAATGAATTCTTTACAATATGCTATCCATTATTTGTAGCCCAAGTGGATGGATACCAAGTCTGATTTATTTGGCTATCTAGAGTGCACAGACATATAGTCTATATTGCCTGTACATAGAGGATACATTGGAAATGATTCTAAAGTGCTGTCAAACCATGTTTATCATAAGAAATAATGAAATAAAAAAACAACACAATTTAATTCAGCAACATAAGGGTTAAACCTTTCGACGCTAAACATCCAACTTGGGCTTTTTCTATGTTTATTTTTGACTATTCTGTTAATGAGAAAATGTAATTTTTCTACACTTGAACAATACTGACAAATAGTGTAGATCTGGGGCCCGTTTCACTAAACTTGTTCAATAAATGTAAATCCAATAATTGTTTACAAAAAAACACAGTTAATGTGAAATTTACAGACTATCATAATTTTGCACTTACAAACATTTTAGTCGTACAATTAAGTTTAGTGAAACGGCCCCCTGGATGAGACGGCTCGCTACGAGCCAGCTCAACTGGATCTACAGTATTTGTACAAGTTGGCATTATAGCCTGTATAGTGGAAAAGGTTATATTAACTCTTTGCATGCTGGGAAACTTGTGGGCTATAAATAGTTCAAAACTAGCGGACAAAAATTCATCATATTTTCTTTTATTTCTCCTTGTAAATACATGTATCATGAATACGTCTTGGAATTTCATTAGAATCGAGTCCTGAGGACTCAATTCTAATGAAATTCCAAGACATATTTACAGAGAGAAATGAAACATATAGTCCTAATTTGTTTGGTGGATATTTTCGCCGCTAAGCATACAGAGTAAACAGAGCTCTAGTTTTAAGGTGCGTAATTTGGGGACAAATTTCTTATTTCTCCATCAAAAATGGCATGTTGGGAGTGCTTTAGAATCGTCTCAATGAGACGATTCTAAAGGACTCCCAACTTGCCATTTTTGGTGAAGAAATAAGAAAATTTCACCACAAATTGAACAAATTACGCACCTTAACTGGAGCTCTGTATTAACTCTGAACTCAGAAAAAATGAGACACAACATAATGAATGGTTTCAAAAACATGTATTACCAGTATATGATGCTTATCTCTTATTGTTTGTAATTTTCTGCCAAACAATATTTTTGTTTTAAAATAATAAACATATTTGTGAAATTCAGTCAATAAAAGCATTAAAGCACATGTCTTATTGTTTGTAATTTCCTGCCAAACAATGTTTTTGTTTTAAAATAATAAAAAAATATCTGCAAAATTCAGTCAATAAAAGAATTAACGCATTGTCTTTGTGAAAACACGCACAGGGAATGCACTGTGTTTACCCCATTACATGCGGAAAACACCTTTACGGGTATGAATTTTTTTAAATATTATATTTCTCACTGAAAGTATATGTTGCGACCACTCATTTGAACCGTCTCGACGAGACGCGTTTCAAATGGTGGTCGCGACATATACTTCCAAGCACATGAAAATATTTATGATTTTCCCCAATAACAATGGCATATCCTCAGCATGAAATGGGTAAATGGCCCTCCAAATCTGCCATTTAGAGCTTAAAAAGACTAATCAAATACATACGAGACACGCCATGTGATTTTGTACATGATTATGTGCTATTTTTCATGAAATACATTTACAGAAACTGTGATATTTTCTGTAAATGACGTCGAAAGATGACAAAATTTTCATAGCAAACACGAAATTGGATTCCACATTTGCGATGAAAATTTCGTCAACTTTCGACATCATTTACGAAAACTATCGTAAATTCTATAAATATTTTTGATAAATATCGCACATGTTCATAGGTACAAAAGCACATGACATGTCTCATATGGCTACATATTAAACTACTCCATGCAGGATACAGATTAAACAATTTTATTATTTTCCTTGCCCGAGACTTGCATGCGCTCCATTTTACGTTAAAAAAACACCATTAGAGGTGATAAAGTTCAATGATTTTTTCCACATTTCAACCAGCAACGTTCCAATCTCAACACATATGCAAACAACACACAGAATATCAACGTAGTCCACTTGATTTGCGGGCCATTGACCTGGGATTGTGGAACATTTGTCGCGAAAACTAGTGACTGCCTGGGATTGTCGAATACTAGCACGTGTGACCTAAGACTGAAAAAGTACAGATCAGAAAAATGTGTGATATGCCTGTCCGATGGATGAGAATATTATTGATCAGGATCAGTAGCCTATTTCACCAACATGGCAAAGTATACTTATCTAGCAAAGTATACTTTTTTTGGAGAAATTTTCAATTTAAGGATAAATTTATTAATTTTTATTATTTTGAATTTATTACATTATCACAGCCATTTTGGCTGTGATAATGTAATAAATTCAGTATAATAATTCTGCATACTTTTAATCATCAAATATATGCAGTCATTAGTTCTATATGAAATATTGCATTTCGGGAAAAATAAATGATTACTCCCTCAAAGTATACTTTGCAATTTTGATGAAATCGGCTACGGGTAAAAACGTCAACAAGTCCTACTTCAGTATGGCATAATACATATGCAGACAACATACCACTAACTAAACATTAGCACAAAAAATCGTAATATTTTTCAGATTTCTATTGCTAAGAATAACTTACTAAATCCTGTCATTACATTTTATCAGTAACCATATGCTCCCAGTCTTCACAGAAAGCTGATTACGTAAAGCGTTCTGGCTCTTCTCGGGCTGAAACTACTTAAGGCATTATCGCATGCTGATTTTTAAAAGCCCTGATCTAAAACACATATGTGGCTGTGACTGGAGAGATGGGGTTTATGCGGTTTGCGACCAGTGTAACTCCTGATCAAATAGCACAATCCTGTAGCATGACAGCGATCTATATTGTTTGGTAGAAGTATGACGGGTGTTTCATTGATGGAATGGCGACCAGTGCGGATGCACAGTCTGATCTGGATCTACGCTGGTATAGACCCATAAGCCCCATTTCTCCAGCGGCAGCCACATATGGGGTGCCAGCTGATACAAATACCCTTAGAACATATAGTCACCAATGTAGATCCTGGCGCAAGAAATACTAGACAAAAATGTGTTCATGCAGTATCTTCAGCATGTAGCTGAATGGGAATGTGTCAGGAATTCGGTGCCTAATTTGAACGTCAAACATTTTACACGGGTGTGGAATGCAGCGCCAGTGTCATTGTATCACTGATCAATTCATGACAAATCTGACCAGACAGTGAATCTTTACTGTCTGCAAATGCAATAATCATCGTTTTGTCAGATTATGACCCAAACATTTTTTAAACCTTTCATCCCTCAGTATAAACTGGAATGGATTTTGATATTGTAATTTTGATACATGTATTGTAATTTTGCAACCAATTCAACCGTCACAAAATGATTTTCAGACTAGTCTATTTATGAAAAGGGATGTTTTTTGTTCTAAAAAATATGAAAATTACTTGCAAAAAGTGCAGATCCTGATGAGACGGCTCGTCATGAGCCGGCTCATCTGGATCTACACTGTTTGCCAATACCATTATACAGGCCTTCGGTGTTGAAAGGGTTAAACACTGAATTCATTATTATCTTGTTTTTTATTCTCCATTTTGCTGGGCAACGCAGATGATTCAAATCCAATGTGGTGTCAAAACAAGTTGGTATTATGCCGGCTAATCTGGATCTACACTATTTGCCAATACCAATATACAGGTCTGTAGTGTTGAAAGGGTTAATCGCAACAAAAACTGATGATCGTCCCGATAAGCAGTTGGAAACATGATAAGCAAGTGGCACCACAGATGTACTACAATGTGCCTATGGGGAACTGTGGGTTAGTGAGCGAAAGATCAAATACATTGTATTTATTACAGTGCATGCCATAGGTTAGCAAACAATTGGTCTGGGCCCGGTTGCTCAAAACATCCATTAGCTTAACGGACTGTTAAATCCTTAACTGAATGGTTAAAATCTCTGTTTTAACAGAGATTTTAACCATTCAGTTAAGGATTTAACAGTCCGTTAAGGATTTAACAGTCCGTTAAGCTAAATGGTGTTTTGAACAACCGGGCCCAGGCAATTGTCTACTATTACGGGTGGGAATTGGCTTGACAACTTTCCACACCCGTCAACATTTGTGGCTGTGACAGATGAAATGGGGCATAACGGTTTTGCGACCAGTGTAGATCCATCTACAGGATCTGTATAGTTCGCCATTCCATCAATGTAACACCCGTCACGCTTTAAACAAGCAATCTAGATCATTATCAAGAGTGTGCTATTTGATCAGGAGCTACACTGGTCACATTAATCCCATAAGCCCATTTCTCCAGTCACAGCCATTTTTAATTTGTATATACCAGCCCTGATGTCACAAAGCCAAGCTCATAAATAGAGAATACATTACTGTCTGTTTCACGAAAGCTGCCCAAATTTTACGTCTATATAAACGATGCAAAAACTAATTTTTTTTTGATAATATTAAATTTTGTTTTCTTAGTTAGATCATTTCCAAGCTATCTAGCCAGGTTTCTGAGTCAATTTCCAAAAGTTTTTGTTTTCTGACTCCTCCCACAGCTCCCTTTTCCCCCATGTTAAATTCCCACAGACAAATAAATTTTTCATAATAAAATAAATATTTGACCAAATTTCACGAAATAAAAAGAAGGCTCATTCTTAAATTTTGATAAAATTGAATATTATCCAAAAAAATATTGTTTTTGCATTGTTTATATAGCCGTCAAATTTGGGCAGGTTTCGTGAAACAGACAGTAGGCTGGTGTCTTTTGTATCTAGTTAATACCAGGCAAGGCTTAGCAAACATGTAGGAATTGCCTGGTAAATGTATTACATGTAGGCTTCTTTGACACTGTTTTTGTGCAAACAAACATGGACTTGTTTATTGTGATATCACACGGATGTCATTCGTTAACGTCATTTGACAATGAAATCATTTGGGATGGTTACAGTTTTCAAACATGCATGGCATTGATTGGAGAAATGGGGCTTATGGGTTTTGCGACCAGTGTAGATCCAGATACATATATCGTTATCAGGCTACAGGAGTGTGCTATTTGATCAAGAGCTACACTGGTCACAAATCCCACAAACCCTATTTCTTCAGTTACGACCACAACTATAGATCAATCCTGATACATGGTATAAATTCCTGACACAGTATTTTCTTATCAATCATTGTGTATTAGGTCAATGTGCAACTATGTGCCTGATAAAACCTGATCTGTTTGTACATATTTCATCCGATTAGCCATAATAACCCTAAATATTCGGACACCATTTGCTTTGGGAAAACCCCTATTAAATAGGGGTTTCCCAAAGCAAATGGTATCCAAATACATGATTAACTCTTACACCGCTATCTTATTTTTTTGTTGTCTGATGTTTATTTTCTATTTTCCATTTTTATCATCAAAAACATGCTTTGATAGCACTTTAGAATAATTTATAACATGCTTTGACAGCACTTCAGAATCATTTCCAAATGATTCTGAAGTGCTGTCAAACCATGTTTTTATTGAGAAATAAGGCAAGATATAAGGGTTAAATCAGTATTGTCATATAATAATACTAACCGTAAATATTGGCAATTATCTCACTGTTGTAAGGAAGCCGTATACTTTTATGTTTCCCCAAATAAATAGTGTCCAAATGTTTAGGGTTATTATGGTATATTCCAATTGATTTTGGAGTACTCTAACATGGAGAATGGAGACTAGGGTTTGCAATGAGCAGACAGATAGAATAATGTGTTTAACTACACCATTATGAATAGCTAGACAAATATGAACCTTTCTTCTGAATTGTTTCGAATTTTAACATATAAATGGTAGAAACCAATCGACACTGAGATAAAACAAATAGCTAAATGAAACAAGAGGGCAATTGTGGCCCTATATTGCTCACCTGTTTATTATATATATATGCAAGTAAATCTGAGAGAACTCTACACATTCATTAGAAGTTGTCCAGCTTTATACAGCGACCATCTTGGATTATGTGATGATCTCCAATTTGAAAAATATGTAAATTGCACTGAAAGACAATAACTATGAAGTTTGGCCAGCATCGGCCAAGCAGTTCACGAGAAGAGGCCTTTTGACCTTTCGGTGGCCATATTGGATGACCTAATCATCCGATTTCGACAAAACATGATCCCTCTGGATTGTCTTGTCGATACCTTTGATTTGATATATGACATGACCATATTCGGTCAAATGTGAAATTTGAACCCTGGGTCCCGCCATTTTTGGCCCCGGGGCCACCATTTTAACAAATCTGAAACAGCATTGATTTTTTTAAGAATTTGACCTACTTTTCCACGGCGGCCATCTTGGCTTATGTGATGACCTCCAATTTACATAATCTGACGTGCCCACACCCATAGATCATACATGTGAAGTTTGACCAACATTGGCCAGCAGTTCGTGAGAAGAAGACGTTTGAAAGTGTGGACGGCCGACGGACGGATGACGGACGGATGACGAACGGATGAGCGAAAAGCAGTAACAATATCTCACTTGAGCCTTTGGCTCAGGTGAGCTAAAAAAATAAAACTTTATAAGAAAACAGTCAGAAACTGTTCTGTTGCAGACTTTGAGTCTGGAGTATTCCATTACATGCAAAAGCAATACACACATTGTTTGGGTGCTGCAAGCATGCTTGTGTATGTTATAAATATTGTTTCTATAAATTTGTGCGGATCTGATATTTTACTTATGCTTCAAACCCAGTGGCACTTCTCCACATCTTGGCAGATCCCCAATGTGTTCACGTTACATACAAAACTGCTTGAGCTGTTGCCCACTCCATGGGAAATGATTTAAACTGCTGCTAAACCACGTTTTATTGAAGAAAAAACAACAAACAAAAACCCTGAAACAATAGCAGATGACAAATTTTGTTTCCATTGTTCTAAGGGAGAGCCTAGCCTGCATACCTGAGAATCGGAGTGCCACATGAAACTGGTTAACTCTTTGCATGCTGGGAAATGTGTGGGCTATAAATAGTTCAAAAACAGCAGACGACAATTCATTATATTTTCTTTTATGTCTCCTTATAAATACCATGAATATGTCTTGGAATTTCATTAGAATTGTGTCCGGAGGCAATTCTAATGAAAGTCCAAGACATATTTAGAGAGGGAAATAAGAAACATGATAGTAATTTGTTGGATGTTTAATATTATTCGAGGTCTGACCGATTTTATGCAAGTGAGTCTAATATTATGTCGGTCGCAGCACATATTTTGTGGGTTGAAATTTTTACAAACACGGGTCTTACGCCATAAACTAGTTCCAACAGCTTGATCACCTTTTCAGTGTGATACATGTTTTGTTTGTTTTTTTTTGTGCTAAATTTATGTTATTGCAAATGTTTCCATAGTCTAACGGTGCGACGTTTAACCGCCATACTCGATTATTCGCGATTCATAACTCCACGGTTCGGTGCACAAATACAATCTTCGGTTTACATTCTCTTGTTGTTGTCATTGTTGTTGCTGTGAAATTCCCGCACTTATTTTTCGCGTAACGCTTTCCACTCTAGATTAATTATTAGTCTATTTGTCATCCACAAACACATACTGCGAAAAATTTCAGGACGTTCAGTCCTTTGATTTTCACCGCTATGTCAGGAACATTTACCAAACTTGTCTGTAAATTTCGAGCTGTTGTCAGTAACATTTAGTATATTGTCAGTAACAAGTAGATATGTCCTTTGTGAATTAAACAAAAAGCATGAAAGAACAAGAATGAACTTAAAAACACTTTTGTGATGAAGTTAACAAAACAACAACAGTTAATTAGGCACTAAATAAATTTGGTTGTCATCACATCTCAAACTGACTGAAATACGCCACAAGAAAATTAGCTTATTGAGTTTGCGAGAATTGTAGCCCCAGATCAGCTTGCAGCTCTGCAGTCTGATCACAGATTAATTTTAAATTAGGAAAACATCATGCAATAATTCCAGCACAAAAATATTTACACAATTCCCTAGCATTTGATTGGCCCGTAGCAAGTCTCTGTCCAAAATCTGTCCCAGTAAACTCCCATATGCCGAACTACTTTCCATAACCGTGAGGCGCAGTTAAAATAATTCTTAAGAAAATGGAAAATAAACACATTTTCTCGGTGAATTTATTTCAAATGCTGGAATTATAAGGAATGAATGGCCTTTTTGTGGAATTTATCGGGGATATAAACTTGGAAAAGTCGCGGGAATACTGGACGAGGCCTTCCGGCCTTCGTCCAGTATTCCCGCGACTTTTCCAAGTTTATACCCCGATAAATTCCACAAAAAGGCCATTCATTCCTATAATGCTTCCATAAGAAATGTATATATTACATGCTACCCAGTGATTTAAGTGATTCTGGAGGGATTTATTTCCTTGAAGGAAATATTTCTTCCTAGACGTTCGCCAGACATAATTGATGTCATGTTTTGACATCATTTCCGGTGAAGAAACAATTCATAGCTAATTGCAAAATTGTCAATTTTGACGTTATAAGCTGGTCTAAGTGCAAATTTCACACTTTTCGAAGAGCTTGTAATATACAATTTATTCCACTAGCTACCAATTTGAAGTACCATATTTATTTCCCTTGACATCTGTAAATCCGACAAAGAAACTTGTGCTCCACACTTGTTTCTTTATCAGATTTCCAGATGTCTCGGGGAAATAAATCCGGTATTTCCAAATGGTAGTTGAATAAACTCTATATTTAAGTAACAAGATGCACAAGAGCGCCAGCTGACCAGCAGCTACATTCTCATACAAAACTCCATGAGTCTATGTTTATCATGCCCGCATCAATCATTGAGTATATTAACCCATGTCATGCGCTGAGGATATGCCATTTTGTTTGTGGAAAATACTAAATATTTTCTTTATTTGAGCTCAGAAGTATATGTTGCGACCACCATTTGAACCGTCTCGATGAGTGGTCACAACATATACTTTCATTGAGAAATTAATAAAAATAAAATATGTAGTAAATTTCATACTCAGGGCCGTAGCCAGAGGTAAAAATCTACCGAGGCAAATCTTATGAAACGTGTATCCAGTGGGAGCGCGTAGTGCGACCCGCATCGTAAAAAATAAAAATCGGCAAAATTTCTACCGAGGCAACTGCCTCGGTTCGCCTCAACGTGGCTACGGCCCTGGTACTCATATAGGTGGATTCCGAAAGGAATGGGTTAAGAGGCTGAGTTTAATAGGAAATGTTTGTTGGTTTGTTTATTGGTGTTTAATGGCCTATCAACAGCTAAGGTCATGTAAGGCTGGGCAAACGGGTTCTATCCCGTTTTAACCTGCTGCATTGGGTCGAAAATCCCAAAATCAGAACGGAATATTTACATTGAGAAAAAATATATTCAGCCTTGAAATTAGAATAACTTGACCTGGTGTCAGGTCCATACCATACCAAAGTCACTTGGCTCCTTCCCCTAAAATAAGGTCTCCAGTCGGAATTCCGGTAAGGATTAATTAACCCATCACATTCTCCCACCTGGCACCCACAATAGTAATTGTAAATCCTGGGACCCAGACTATGCAACCTTTATTCTCAGAACCATGCTTAACCATTAGACCGCTACACACAACAATTGTCGTCTGCTGTTGCTTTTATATCTTGCCTTATTTCTCAATAAAAACATGGTTTGATACAGAATCATTTCCAATGTTGTAAATTATTCTAAAGTACTGCCAAAGCATGCTTTTGATGAATAAATCGAAAATCGAAAGTAAACAGCAGACGACAAAAAATTAAGATAGCGGTGTAAGGGTTAGTTAACTGATATATTGCATTTGTTGAAAAGAAAGCTAGCTCCAACAGACAACCCTGCTTCCATATTTGTTGTTGCTCTGCATCACAAGATGCTTGACTTTTCGGACCCTGTGCGTTTTGGCCCAGGGCCGTACCAGCTACCGTACCGTACCACTTTCCATTTAATTGAACGTTTAGTCGCTGTATAGTGTACACGAACCAGTCATCAAAACTGTGCATAGGTCTGTAAAAAATGGAAAAATCCGCCCAAAACTATACATTTTCCAATCCGCAACTTTTCAATGGCAAGCGTAACAGTTTAAATATACGACCGTAAAATTTCAAACACGACCGTAACACAGAATTCTGACCAACATCGCCATAACAAAATATGGCGAAACCGTAACAGTTGGCAGCTCTGATCCACCCAACCCGTATACTATGTAATGGTTTAACCCTTTCACCCCTAACTAACAGGAATGGATGTTGATATGTTAATTTCACAACCAATCCAATCTTCACAAAATGATCTTCAGAATCTCCATTTATGAAAAGGAGGTGTTTTTGCTCTCAAAAAATATGAAAATTACTTGCAAAAAGTACAGATCCTGATGAGAGGGCTCGTCACGAGCCGGCTCATGCATCTGGATCTACACTGTTTGCCAATACCACTATACAGGTCTGTGGTGTTGAAAGACTTAATGTCTTAATGTCCAACAACAGCCAAGGTCATACAGAGACGGGACCTTCGTTCATATAGTCTCATCATGACGAACATTTGTGCCAAGTTATTTAGAAATCCCTCCGTCCCTGACCAAGTTACAGCCCAGACAAGAATGTTCTCATTTTGTACCTTTGACCTCTATGTGTGACCTTGACTTTTGAATGAAATGGAATGGTGCTTAACGGCCCACCAACACAAAAGAGTATCATTTAGGGCCAAGGAATTTAGATTTTACAATGGCAATGATTCTCAAATGCTGTCAAACCATGGTATTATTGAGAAAGAAGGCAAAATATGAAGCAGCAGACGTATCCATAATTCTAAAGGTCAATACAAATCGACCTTCTCAGCCAGAGTAATAGGACAAGGCCAACGTCGACTACGATATCCAATAAAATGCAATCACAAATACAGCAGCTAATTTTATGCCACAATTACTGATCGCAGTCACGGCAGCTAGTTTTACACCACAATTACAGATTGATCAAACGCAAGAAAGGAACTCCTGTGCAATATATCGAGAAGACATACATCAACGTGCAATACTAATTGAATATGCAATATAATATCACAGTTTCCAAGCATTGCAGTCCTCGCAACCTATAGAGTGCTGTCAAGTCGCCAGACAGATATTTATCTCCGTTCAGTCTCATTCTGGTGTGTATATGAATGATAAACCCCATTTCTTCATCAACCCTTTCAACCCTGAATACCTGGAATGGACTGTGATATGTTAATTTAAGGACCAATCCAATTGTCACAAAAAGATTTTCAGATTAGTCCATTAAAAGTGAGTGTGTTTTTTGTCTAAAAAAATTAAAAAAAAAATTACTTGAAACTAGAAATGTGGCATGTCGGCACACAAATGCCCCTGCTGGCAGCCAAAGAACATGAGGCACATTTGAAAACACAGAGGGCCAGAGAAGCGTGGATTTGTCACAGCATGAAATCATGACTATCAGATTTGTCACAGGGCGGTTACTATGAGGACCATTAATACAATGCATGTATGAAATATCAAGCAGACCCAATCAAGGAATAGACATTATAAGACATTTACCCGAGCGTTAAGGTTTCGAATGCACCAATTATGTGACCTTGACCCTGGGCTTAGCGGGGGCGACACAATCATGGATTTGTCACAGGGTGGTAGATGACCATTAGAGCAATGCGTGTGCGAAATATCCAGCAGATCCATGTACGGAAAAGGAAATGACAAGACATTTAGCCGAGCCTTAAGATTCCAAATGCACCAAGTATGTGACCTTGATCCTGGGCTTAGCGGGGGCGGAACGATCATGGATTTGTCACAGGGTGATAGAGGACCATTAGAGCATTAGTGAAATATCAAGCAGATCCGTGCAAGGACACAGAAATCATAAGACGTTTACCCGAGCATTAAGGTTTCAAGCGCACCAAGTATGTGACCTTGACCCTGGGCTTAGCGGGGGCAGGACGATCGTGGATTTGTCACAGGGTGGTAGAGGACCATTAGAGCAATGCGTATGTGAAACATCAAGCAGATCCGTGCAAGGAAACAGAAATTATAAAACATTTACCCGAGCGTTAAGGTTTCAAAGCACCAAGTATATGACCTTGACCCTGGGCTTAGCAGAGGCGGGACAATCCTGGATTTGTCGCAGGGCGTTAGAGGACCATTAGAGCAATGTGTGTGAAATATGAAGCAGTTACCGTACATGAAAGGAAACAGAAACAATAAGAGATTCATCCGAGCTTTAAGGTTTTGAACACACTTTTTATAAATGGAAAAGTGTGGGGTTTGTTTCACTAAACGTCTTACGATAAAAAAAATTATACAAAGATTTTTATTCATTTGTTTCTCACATTAGCGTGGTTAACCAACGTTGCCATTTTGCACCCACATCCACACATCAATAATTCCAGTACAAAAATATTTACACAATTCCCTAACATTTGATTGGCCCGTAGCAAGTCTCTGTCCAAAATTTATATCCCAGTAAACTCCCATGCCAAACCACTTTCCGTAACCGTGAGGCGCAGTTAAAATATTTCTTAAGAAAACGGAAAATAAACACATTTTCTTGATGAATTTATTTCAAATGCTGGAATTATAAGGAATGAATGGCCTTTTTGTGGAATTTATCGGGGATATGGAAAAGTCGCGGGAATACTGGACGAGGCCTTCCGGCCTTCGTCCAGTATTCCCGCGACTTTTCCAAGTTTATACCCCGATAAATTCCACAAAAAGGCCATTCATTCCTATATTGCCATTTTGTACCCACATCCACACATCATTACATGTATATGTGAACACATCCACTAAACATTTTCCAAACTGTCATTGTATTCTGACAAAGTTTAGTGAAACGGGCCCCACAAGTCTGAAAATCATTTCGTGGTGATTGGATTGGATTGGTCGGAAAATTATCAAAGTCGATCCATTCAAGCTATTTAGGGTTGACAGGGTTAACAGAATAAAAATGTTCCACGGCCAACTAATTGTTTTGCCAATGCTATTAAACCAGTTACAACTGTGATTATTTCCACAATTTGTGTCAATGTAGTTTCAGTGCCATCAAGGAGAATGCATTGATGACGACCTGTTGTATCAATATAGGAATGAATGGCCTTTTTGTGGAATTTATCGGGGTATAAACTTGGAAAAGTCGCGGGAATACTGGACGAAGCGATAAAAAATTACAATTTTCGAAGAAAAAAAATTAAAAAAAATAATTTTTTTTTTTATTTTTTTAAGAAAATTGTAATTTTTTAAGGCCTCGTCCAGTATTCCCGCGACTTTTCCAAGTTTATATCCCCGATAAATTCCACAAAAAGGCCATTCATTCCTTATAATTCCAGCATTTGAAATAAATTCATCAAGAAAATGTGTTTATTTTCCGTTTTCTTAAGAATTATTTTAACTGCGCCTGACAGTTACGGAAAGTAGTTCGGCATGGGAGTTTACTGGGATATAAATTCTGGACAGAGACTTGCTACGGACCAATCAAATGTTAGGGAATTGTGTAAATATTTTTGTGCTGGAATTATTGTAAAATATATAGTCAGTGTGTATGTAGGCAGAGTAGGCAGGGCGTAAACAAATTTCAAATTCACTTATTTGCGGGGCTCAATTAAGTAAAGTTTCAACTTTATTACATTATTTTCGCTACTCAATTTGAATTCAATGCGTATTTTCACATACACCCAATTTTGGATAATCAATGCGTATTCATTCTGCTAAGGTAAGTGCGTAAAATACACCAATACTTATATGGAGCTCTGGTGTGGAATCGCAACGTTGCCGAATGGCGTCTACCGGTAGTCATGTTTTTAGATGCGCTTACAGTAGATTTTCTTTAATACCTTTCTAACATAATGACTGATTCTTTTGTGATACGTAGCTCAGTAAATGCGGAACAGTTTGCCCTTAGTTAGTATAGTTTACTTTAATTAACCCTTACACCGCTATTTTAATTTTGTTGTCGTCTGCTGTTTATTTTCTATTTTCCATTTTTATCATCAAAAACATGCTTTTACAGCACTTTAGAATAATTTACAACATGCTTTGACAGCACTTCAGAATCATTTCCATTGGAAATGATTCTGAAGTGCTGTCAAACCATGTTTTTATTGAGAAATAAGGCAAGATATAAAAGCAACAGCAGACGACAATTGTTGTGAGTTGTGGTCTAAGGGTTAATCACATAATTCTGTCGTTTTGACGAATAATTGATTACTGTCAATGTAAATAACAATTTAGAGCAAACGAATGTAAAAATTATTTATTTATCTATTAAATGGTGTTATTCTAATAAGCTTAAATAATTTCTTTTCACTTGGACATCGCATATCAGTCCTTTTTCTTTTATAGACCACATCCGCATGAATATGCAGGTCAAAGTTCAAGCAGACAGGTTCAGTTGAAAAGTGAAAGTGAATGAGTTTAACATCCATGCAACGGTCATATAGAGATGGGACCTCGGTTTCAAGTCCCATCCGAAAGACAAGTGGGATAGAGATCCTATGAAAACATGTTTGATACCTCAGGCGATGTTTGAACCCACAACCTCTGGTATTGAAGTACAGTGCTCTGTAGCCTATTTCAACCTATCAACACTTGATCAATCAGGACCAGTAGCCTATTTCATCAACATTGCAAAGCATACTTTAGTAGCAAAGTATACTTTGAGGGAGAAATTTTCAATTTTATGATAAATTTATTAATTTTTATTATACTGAATTTATTACATTATCACAGCCATTTTGGCTGTGATAATGTAATTAATTCAGTATAATAATTCTACATATTTTTAATCATCAAATATATGCAGTTGTTAGTTCTATATGAAATAATGCATTTCGGGGAAAATAAATTATTACTCCCTCAAAGTATACTTTGCTAGATAAGTATGCTTTGCAATTTTGATGAAATTGGCTACAGACCTCTCAGCCACAATCCATCCCTCACGTTCTGGGTGTTTCAATAAACTTTGTACGACTAAAATGTTTGTAAGTGCAAAATTATGATAGTCTGTAAATTTCACATTAACATTTGTAAACAATGTTAGGATTTACATGTAATGAGCATATGCAGCATATGCTCAATAAATGTAAATACATTAATTGAAATTTCCAGACGATCTTAAATTTGAACTTACGAACATATTAGTCATATAAAGTTTAATGAAACGACCCCCTGGCCAGTTGAACGGCCACTACAACATTCATGAATTCAAGAATTAATTTTATGCCTAAACAATTAAGCAGGGTGTGTCAAAACAATTCTAACATACTCTTTTTTCGACTGACATATAAACAGGCACGACTTTATCGCCCATTCTCTTTCTTTTCATTAACTTTTATGACAGTCACCGGAGGAAATTATTCCTTTTCCAGCAGTTTATGACCTTTAAAGTAGGCCAACCCCTGCAGAATACACAGACGTCTATTTATAACAAGCGATAAATGCCGCGCTACAGAGATTCTCGGTCCGTGTGATGTGACAAAATGTAGACTTCTGAAGACGGAAACAAATTCGGCGGAACCTGTTGAAACTAGATTGGTCAGTAAGCGAGGCTTACGGAATACCCCCCGCGTGGGCCCAGGTACCCCTAAAATATGTAAAAATTTCCAAGTGTGTGGGCTTGTGACCTTGACTCTGGGATTAGCGCGAGCGGCATGAACGTGAATTTGTCACAGGGTGGTAGAGGGCCATTGGAGCAAGGAGTGTGTGAAATGGGAAGCAGATCCGAGCAAGGAAATAGAAGTTATAACCGATTTCTCTGATGTTAAGTTTTGTAAAGAGATTACCGTATAACCTCGAATTAACGCCCCCGGAGGCGTTACATTTTACAAAAGGGGGGCGTTTATTAGCCAGTAAAAAAAAATAAAAAATTACCAAGGACCGCCAATTTCAAACACAAATAAGGATTTAAAAGGATTATTTGTGTTTGAAATTGGCGGTCATTGGGGGGAGGGGGGCGTTTATTAGGAGGGGGGGCGTTAATTGGAGGTATACGGTATGTATGTGACGTTGACCTCGAGATCAGCGGGGATTTGTCACAGCATATGAAATATTAAGAATTTTCAATGAAAGAAATAGAAGTTATAACATATTTCTGTGATGTTAAGTTTTGTAAAGAGACTAAGTATGTGACCTTGACCTTGGGATCAGCGGGGTTGGACAGTCGTAGATTTGTCACAGCATGATAGTACAACCTTAGAGGAATGCACAAGTGAAATAATAAGAATTTTCAATGAAGGAAATAGAAGTTATAACTTATTTCTCTGATGTTAAGTTTTGTAAAGAGACTAAGTATTTGACCTTGACCTTGGGATCAGCGGGGGTTGGACGGTCGTGGATTTGGCACAGCATGGTAGTAGAGCCTTACAGGAATGCATGTGTGAAATATGAAGCATTTTAGATGAAGGAAATAGAAGTTAGAACAATATTTCTCTGATGTTAAGTTTTGTAGTATTTGACCTTGACCTTGGTATCAGCGGGGGTTGGATGGTCGTGGATTTGGCACAGCATGGTAGTAGAGCCTTACAGGAATGCATGTGTGAAATATTAAGCATTTTAGATGAAGGAAATAGAAGTTATAACAATATTTCTCTGATGTTAAGTTTTGTAAAGAGACTAAGTATTTGACCTTGACCTTGGGATCTGCGGGGGTTGAACGGTCGTGGATTTGGCACAGCATGGTAGTAGAGCCTTACAGGAATGCATGTGTGAAATATTAAGCATTTTAGATGAAGGAAATAGAAGTTATAACAATATTTCTCTGATGTTAAGTTTACAGACTAAATATTTGACCTTGACCTTGGGATCTGCGGGGGTTGGACGGTCGTGGATTTGGCACAGCATGGTAGTAGAGCCTTACAGGAATGCATGTGTGAAATACCAAGCATTTTAGATGAAGGTTAGATGAAAGTTATAACAATATTTCTCTGATGTTAAGTTTACGCGGACGCACGGACGGACACACGGACGCACGGAGGACGCACGGACGGACGCACGGACGCACGGACGCACGGACGCACGCACGGACGCACGGACGCACGGACAGACGTTCTTACAGTACTATACTTATGTGGCTTATCACATGTTAAATATTAGCCACATAAAACAATTTTTAGCCACATAAAAGGATTTTTTAGGTGGCTAATTGTAACCAACCCTATCCTTTACCAAGTCCATAACCCTGTGGGGCTAGCCACATAAGTACCCTAATGTGTGCCCGGACGGACGGACGGACGGACGGACAACCTGACTCCAGTATACCCCCCACAACTCGTTGCGGGGGGTATAATTACACACGCTGGCAGGTCTCCAGTCTCGTTTACAGAGTTTCCACTGTATTAACTCTTTGCATGCTGGGAAAATTTGTGGGCTATAAATAGTTCTGTAGCAGATGATTTTATTGCTATCTTATGTATTTTATTCGCATTAAAACCATGATATCATATTTGTCTCTTTGTTGTCCTTTCATCGTATTTCTAACTTTTACCGCATATGTATACTTTGGAAACAGACTATACATATTGCATCATGTGACATGTTAGCCTCTAAGACAACCGTATTTGGTATCGCATGAAACGACATTTGAGTCTTGGAGATTACATTAGCCTCTAAATTAACCATATTTCGGGATGTGTGATATTTCACTCAAGGCTTGGAGATTATTTCTATCACCTGACCTTGTTTAACCATTCTGATCGGTTGAGCGCTATTTTCCCGCTCTTTTGGTGAACTGCGTATGCGCATATATGCATGTGCATGCATTGCTCATTCTCTGTCATGTTCGAGTCGTTGATACATCAGTTGAGAACTCATATCCTGCAGTTTACCCAATCTACAGAACTTGGAGCGCTACGGGATTGATTGCTTTATATATGTCTCAAGGCTAACCCCACCATGTGAGCTGGTTGAAGGATGCTAGTGTGTGCCTCATAGACTACATCTAAGAGGTTATCTACATACTAGTGAATAAATACCTACTGGCGTTGGTCACCACATATATGTGTTGGTCTATATATCCCGTCCCGAACATACTATCGAACTTGCGGCCCATACAACGGTTTACGACTAACCAGTATCTGCCACAGTTCAAAAATAGCAGACGACAATTCATTGTATTTTCTTTTATTTCTCCCTATAAATATCATGAATATGTCTTGGAATTTCATTAGAATTGTGTCCAGAGTGGACGCAATTCTAATGAAATTCCAAGACAATATTTACAGAGAGAAATAAGAAATATACTCATAATTTGTTGGATGTTATTTTCACCGCTACATGTAGCATGCAGAGAGTTAAAGTACTGTAATAACCCTAAATATTCGGACACCGTGAAGGGAAAAAAAAAATCTGGCAAAGCTTAGGAAATGAGATGGGCGAGGCGCTGCCGAGCACATCCCGTTTCCGTGCCGCGCCAGATATTTTTTCCCATTCACGGCACTAACCTACTATTCTATTTATCCCGTCAACACGTAAAAATGGCTTTAAAATGAAAAAATAAACCAAAAGAACGCACATATTCATACGCAGTCAATAGGTCATATTGACAGGATATCAAAAATGTTTCACGGTACCGTGTTTCACGGCCCATACGCACTGTGTTGACGGGATAACCCTAAATATTCGGACACCATTTATTTCGGGAAAAACATAAAACTTTGTATGGTATAAATATATGGTTTCCCCACAACAGTGAGCATGCCAATATTTAGGGTTAATATGGCAGTTTACCAAAGCAAATTGTGTCCGAATATTTAGGGTTATTACGGTATACATAGAATACCAGGCTAGTGTTTGTTAATATAAATTTATCAGACAAGGCTAGGAAACGAGTAGTAATTCTGAGGCTCACCGAGGAATTCCTACCGTTTCCGAGCCGAGTGTGATAAACTTGATATCAACAGACACTAGGCTAGTATTCTATTTATCAGGTGATGTTTTATGCTAGTCAATATCAAATATAGATGAGTTTTCGTTGAAAACAACAGCCTTGTTTACATTGCGTCTTTACACCGACGTCATTCGGTAATGTAATGTAACGCCATTCGATCAATGAAACGTCCATTTTCAATTCATTGTAATCCAGATATTCGTATCGGGTCAATGCCACATTTAGCATTAATCCTACTACTCTTATATTCAACTTTCACATACAAGAAAGCCAAAAATGTACCTGAGGGTCAACCCAGGGATATCATGATTGTGGTAAGGATGAACCCCCATCGTTAAATTACTAGGCCGTCATTCAGAGCCAAAGGATTGCCGCAATGTGGGTGATGATCAGATACATATTTGCTCCAATGTTGTCCGATTCAATTTGTCACACGGCGTAAAACGTCATCCTTACCATTTATGTCAGCCCAAACATACGGAGCCCTGCAGGGGACGTAGAATTCTTTTTTTTATTAATTCGTTGCCACGAAATAAAAATTTGTTCCCTCAATTTAACAAATCGTTCCCTCGAATTAACAATTAATTCCCTCAATTTAACAAATTATTCCCACAAAATAACAATTCATTCCCACGGGAACAAATTGTTAATTCGTAGGAACAAATTGTTATATCGTGGGAACGAATTGTTAATTCGTAGGAACAAATTGTTATATCGTGGGAACGAATTGTTAATTCGAGGGAACGAATTGTTAAATTGAGGGAACGAATTGTTATTTCATGGGAACGAATTAATAAAAAAATATCCATGTCCCCTGCAGGGCTCCATACAAACACATCTACTGATGTACAAAAACAGAGCATCTTAACTCTTTGCATGCTGGGAAACTTGTGGGCTATAAATAGTTCAAAAATAGCAGACAAAAATTCATCATATTTTCTTGTATTTCTCCCCGTATATATCATGAATATGTCTTGGAATTTCATTAGAATTGAGTCCTGAGGACTCAATTCTAATGAAATTTCAAGACATATTTACAGAGAGAAGTAAAACATATACTCCTAATTCGTTTGGCGGATATTTCCGCCGCTAGCATGCAAAGAGGTAACATGAGTGATGATTTAATAAGATATATCAGGGCTCCAGATAAGGAATTAGGAATTGAGTATTGTCACTCCATCATTTCTGAAGCAATTGGGTATTTCAAAATTTTAATTGTGTAAAATAGAATCACACTACTGTTTAACATCAGCAGACCGCACTTATTGAATAGTTTGCTTCTAAATGAAAACACATCTTGGTATTTCATTAAAATTGTTTCCTTGGAGACAATTCTAATGAAATACCAAGATGTGTTTTCATGGAAAAATAAGAAAATATGCCATATTTGTGGTCTGTTTATTGTTTTCTGTAGCATGATAAAGATACCATAAATTTTTCATTGCTTTTTGATACTCACTACTTCTGATTTCAATTGGGTTTTTGGCAATTTGAAATGGATATTTACGCAAATACGCACCTTATCTGGAGCCCACAATATATATTACGCAAGTTTACTTATTTCATGAGATAAGGGGCTATGCCTCATTTATTATGAAAGTGAAAGTGAATGGATTCATCTCACCAGCAACAGTTAGCGTCATATGGAGACGGGACCACAGTTTGAAGTGTCATCCGGCAGACCAGTGGGATCGAATACTATGTAAGCCTAGGGTGAGGATTGAACTCACAACCTCCGGTATTGAAGTCCAATGCCCTATACCACGGCCACTCCCCCATTTCTAGCACAAATGTCAGTTCCTATTTACTGCATAAGAACAACACCATACATGAAGCTGTACTGATCACCTCACGTTTTCTGTAGAAGTCTCAATTGCATATGTATTACACTAATGTATTAGCATTTTCAATTCTATAAGTTATGGTGATTCTACACAGTCAATATGGTGTCATATTGCCCATCTGAATCTGTATTCATCCGATGCACAGCCGAGGGGGAATACAGCTTTAGACGGGCATTATATGATAGTATATTGACTTTGTAGAATCACAATAATGTACATTGTATTTGTCATACCTCAGATTTTTTATATTTCTCCAGAATTTAGTTTTATAGGTATGTTGGTACATGTTTAACGTCATAGAAATATGGCGCTAAACGGCACGACGTGATGACGTTACAAATATTACCTGAAGTCATCCCGACATAAACGATTAGAATCTGTTAATAACTTCGTAATTTTCAGCCATATTGAAGGGTTTTGACAGGTAATATGGGCTCATATTACCCGTCAAGCTCACCAATCAAAACACGAGAAATCCATTTTTGGGCAATAAATGTGAATATATCATGTGCGTTTGTCTACCAGGTATCACTGTGCTAAATATAGTACACATCGGCCAGGGGGTATGCTTTTGTAGTCCGGTATAAAAAAATAGTGCAGACGTTTTGAGGCCACAGACCCAGTTTGCTTGTAAATCCTGATCCATTACAGCCCAATTTTACTTGAGAAACATGTTGGGGTGTTTTTAACACCAGTTTCCAGCATATTTCTAGCATTTAAAAGAAATTACTGAGCCTGCTTGTCACGTGATGTGAACACTACGTCACATGACACTTTGATGATAAACAAAATGGCGGACAGGACAATGTTGAAATTTTCTTTCTTAGGAGTAAGTGAACATATTGTTTAATTAGTGAAAATCCGGTGCAGACAGGTTGCAGGTTATGAACAGGTAGGTTCCACAGCATCCATACGAATAGTGAAAGTGTGAGAGAATGGCCATATTTGGAGGAATCGGTTAAGTTGTATAGTAAAACTAATTGGTGGTTGCTAGCCTATAAGCATTTCCGGGTCATCAGTGGATGTCGTCTGCTTTCTTTGAAAACAATTCTAAACGGTTTTAATCATGGCTACAGCAAGTTTTATTAAGAGAACAAAGGACAGAATTGCTGGAAAATCAGTTTTATTTAATGAAAATGGTTGCATCAAGTGGGTCGGGATAACCACAGGTGTACGAGTCAAATATGGAAAGATTAAAGTTAAATTTCCAAATGATGCAAGAACAAAATACTATTATACACATAGAGTAGCATTCATGTTACACCATAATGTGTTTGAAATACCCAGGCACCTTGAAATATCACATTTATGTGGTTGTTTCCTGTGTGTTAACCCGGCCCACCTGAGTGCTGAGTCCACAATTATAAATAATTCTCGAAAGAATTGCCATAGCGAAAAGCGCTGTCTAAGCCATTGCACTCGACGGCGTCACATATCCACCCTGTATCTGCTAATAGTTCCTGTTTTATTAATTACGGTAAATTAACTGTATACCTATCTACATTATGTACATGTCTACATACTAATTACACAGATTTGAGATGCATCAGGGAGCCAGATGAGCCTGTTACTGACTAGTTCAGCCATATTAAAGTGGCGCGTCGCTTTAATTGGCACTGTGTATTTGATTACTAACCGGTATCAAGTGTATAGCTCCCCAACAGGTAGCAACGTTTTTCCTGAACATTATTTATTGACTCGGTTGATACTTGCAAACATTATGACCAAATTTGGCTGCGCGATCAGGTCTACGCCAGTACTTCTTGGCTACATTTTTCCAGAAAAAAATTCAAAATTTTAAATTTAGCAGAAATTATACTGTGAACATTGCTTGCCACAGTAACCTTTGAAACGCATGACTATTGTGCAAATTATTCCTGGCATTATGCTCTTTATTTGTTCTAAGTTACCATTATGTTTGGCATGTGCTTGCCTCAACTCTGCAATGCACCTGGATCTTACAGAGAGAGCAAATCGGTTTCTCAAGTTTGTTTTCTTGACCCCACGAAACATGTTCGAGCTAAATGGCGCCTTGTTTATTTCTCGTTTCAGGGAGTTACTCAGATGGCGGATATCTTTTAGATGCGTTACCGTTACCCCTGGTTGAGCGGCATTACACCTTTGTGTGATTTACTATCACCGTCCCCCGTGTAATGACTAACATGTAAGTCACTATTTATCTGCTTCGTAACTATTTCATTCCATTTCGCTTCATTACCTATTGACTCATTTTCGGGGAGGTTGGCAGTGCAGTGACCATGATGGTTTGGGCAGCTGATATCTCCACCCTGATTTCTTAGCTTACTACCTATTATGCACAGCTTACTGCCAACAAATGCCCCAATGATTAATTTATCTTTGGTATTATTCTCGCACATAGTGGTTGTCACGATTGTACCCGCTTGAAATGGTGTACTGTCGCTATTGAATATTGGGTTATTGTAGCAAGAGTCGCCTTCAACTCGAACCGTCTTGCTACGTTTATTGCCACAGAGTTCATGCTCTCTGGCCACAGTTTTGTCTGATTTCATGCATACTTTTAGTGTTTAAGCCAACCATAGACTCTGCTATCCTATTTGACTGCTTTTGCATCGAGTTATACGTCGGCGGAATTATGTTTGTGTTTACCAACAGCCGACAAGCACCATAATTACTGATTGGTGTGCTCATAAGGCCCAGCTGCAAACCCACATTAGCTTTCCCTGATTTCCTACCCTTTCGACTTAACGGAACCTCTTCATATAGTTTATAATATTTACTTTTATATCTACATCGGGTGCATTTTAGCCGCTCAGCCCAACAAATGCCCCATTTTCTTGATGCGGCCGCATCAAATACCATTTCGCCACTACAGTGCGTATTAAAGGCGCGATGACTGTTTATTTCAGTATTAAACATCTTCTGGACCTCATACGGTCGATATAATTTGTTTATCAACAGATTGGGGTGTACGGATGCATTTTGCGGTACGGCGCATTCGTCAATGAGTTTTCGGACGCCTCGACAGAGAGCGCAGAACAGTTACATCATTGTCCGTACCATCAACATCTTTACAGGTAAACGTTTTATTTTCATTTACATTAACCCGGGATTCAAATGAGTCTTTGGTTAGCCTGATGTACCTATGATTTGTTCCATTTGGTGAGTGAGAAGAAAGTTTTTTATACCTTTATTTTCATTTACCCGCCCCGTTTGAAATCCGCATTTTTCACCCGCCTCGTATGCTTATTGGCCGGCATGTTTTCATTAGGTTAACCAAGTTCACTCTGAGCAGTGCATATCGGTAGAGAAATATATATGGGATAGCATTGCTCATTTAACAGGCAGTGTCTATACCCTAAGGAAACAAGTGTCAACACGGGCACACGTGATTCAATTTCCTGTGACATTTTAACACTTCTATGTCTGAATTCGCTGGCAGCACTCATACACTGGGCTGGTTTCAATTTAATTTGACACGTATCATTCTGGCATGTCACTAAGTTATGCGGACAAATGTTTCTATGCAAATTACAACATGTAGATTGACTAAATACTTCGAAAGTCACTTTTTCGCCTGTTTTTATGATAAAAAAATGACAAAAATACTCCGAAATCACCCGACTTTCGATAAATTTAATCGTTTTAACCCCATAATTGTGGAACAGCCACCAATATTTTTGACAAGCACCATCTATTTTATAATAATTTTTTACAAGTGCATCAACAATATGACTTTTCCTAAGAAATATATGAGAAAATAATACTCTGGAAAATTCTGGTGAAACTGAAGTTTCCGCAGCTGGACAGCCATAATTATATACCATTCTTAAATTGCCACTGTTGAAAAGTTAGTCTTCTAAATAATGTCAAATTACATTTGCTGTCACGAAATAGGTGAGACAAGACAATGGTAGGCAGTTTATTGAGATATTATAGCAAAAAAATGCGCTTATAGGTATCACTGTGCTAAATATAGTACACATCGGCCAGGGGGTATGCTTTTGTAGTCCGGTATAAAAAAATAGTGCAGACGTTTTGAGGCCACAGACCCAGTTTGCTTGTAAATCCTGATCCATTACAGCCCAATTTTACTTGAGAAACATGTTGGGGTGTTTTTAACACCAGTTTCCAGCATATTTCTAGCATTTAAAAGAAATTACTGAGCCTGCTTGTCACGTGATGTGAACACTACATCACATGACACTTTGATGATAAACAAAATGGCGGACAGGACAATGTTGAAATTTTCTTTCTTAGGAGTAAGTGAACATATTGTTTAATTAGTGAAAATCCGGTGCAGACAGGTTGCAGGTTATGAACAGGTAGGTTCCACAGCATCCATACGAATAGTGAAAGTGTGAGAGAATGGCCATATTTGGAGGAATCGGTTAAGTTGTATAGTAAAACTAATTGGTGGTTGCTAGCCTATAAGTAGCCATATGCCAGGCATATCAACAACAGATACACAAATCACAGAATATCCGACAGCAGATCCAATTTGGAGACTGAATAAGAATGAGGTGCGTCATAAAGGAGACTTAATTCTGGCATCATTGTCCATTTGTGGAATATCTCCGCTGCATAGATATACACTTCTCATATATGTTGGAGGCAGATTGATTTGTAGTAATGACCATACTCTGGATTGTATGTACAGCCAATTATGCTCAACTGGCTGACTGACCACAAAATTTTGTGGTCAGTCAGCCAGTTCGTTTCATATTGGACACGCATAATTATGTACAGTAGCACATTTTTACTGGTCACCTATTTCTATATAAAAAGTGTATGCATACCGTATACGTATAATATTGGTATATTCTATGCACTCTATCAGTATCATGCAATCTGATTGGCTGATGGTCATACATTACAGGTATATCATTGTTGATGAACGGTCGTAAATTATTTCAATATGTATTCCTACGTCATTACTAAGTTTGAGGACGGTCCATATATTCTGCCACCAAATGACCGACCAAAACATGGATTAACTCACATAAAATGTCCCAAGCGGTATTCTGGTATTATTGCCAAAGACACAGCTGGCTTGCATCTGAAACGTCCTGGTCCGAAACGTACTGGTAACCTGGTCCAAAAGTTGCATGGTCCGAAACGTCCGGCGAAAAATTATTGCAAATATCTCATCGGTAATCATGTTTCGTATGTCTTGGCAGTTATATACCATTCGAAAACGTTTTCCGACCTCTCATTTTCTGATATACGCCGCAAATTTCAAAATTACAATACAGTTAACCCTATATTTAATGAGCATATATATACAGTATAATCATATACTATTGGTACGTTTGTACTGTATCATCGTATAATACCGTTTGTTGACTTTCATTATATAAACATACAATACAAATATTATATTATACGATATCATTATGTATATACAATATTTGTTTGTTTGTTGTACATATGGTAGTAATATACTGTACGCCTACCAGAAGTTGGGCATCAAATTAACATCTCACTGGCATGCAAATATACAATATCTGTACATATATACGTTACAAACATACCAGAATTATACACATGTATAAAGTTCATATAAAATAAATTGAATGGTATACCGGTAATTATACAATATTTGTTGGTATGTATGATTGTAAGATGCGAACATACCATACATTTATATATTATTATATGCATATCGGATAGAAAACATACCATACTGGTATTGTATGAGTATAATATTGGTATAGGTGACCAGTAGAAACGCGCTATACTGTAGATAGGACAAGCATAACTGACTCTTGTGTTCTTCACTGCACCTCCGTGTTTGTTTAAATTCTATTTTAAACGGCGTGAAATGAATGTTCATCTACTGTTTTTAATTATTGTTTTATTTCTTAGAACATGTTTCAGTTTAGAAATATTGAATGTCAAGGTCATTAGATGAACAAGACGAATTGTCTCCCCTATTGCCGGAAGTATCTGGGTCCCGCTTCACTAAACTTGGTACGACTAAAATGTTTGTAAGTGCAAAATTATGATTGTCTGTAAATTTCACATTAACAGTGTTTTCTTGTAAACAATTATTGGATTAACATTCATTGAGCATAGGTTGCATATGCAGCCTATGCTCAATAAATGTAAATCCATCAATTGAAATTTCCAGACGATCCTAAATTTGTACTTACGAACATTTTAGTCGTACAAAGTAGGTGGGTATTAAGAGATGGCCTTGTAACACAAGGTCATGTGCATATTTAATTATTATTTACAATATAACACAAAGATGAATACATGATACATTGATATGCAAACATGACAGTACGTTTGTTTGTTTGTTGAGGTTTAACGGCCTATCAACAGCTAAGGTCAGGCCGGGTCAATTGGTTTAGTACTAAATTCCATAATTATATTGCCTGCCTGTACAAATGGGGGGTGGGGGAAGAGGGGAGAGGGAAGAGGGGAGAGGGGAGAGGGGAGAGGGGAGAGGGGGGGGGGGGGGGGGGTGGGGGGGGGGGGTAAATCCCATATTAGAACTGACTAATTACATTACAGTACACCAGTAATAACCAATGAGATTGATGATTTGAAAGCTTTCATTAGTCCATGAGTACTGTCTGTTTTACCAAACCTGCCCACAATTTACGGATATATCAGCAATGCAAAAACAATATTTTTTTGGATAATATTATATAAAATTTTATCCAAATTTAAAAATGAGCCCTCTTTATATTCCGTGAAATTTTGTCAAATGTTTATTTTATTACGAAAAATTGATTTGTCTATGGAAATTTAACATGGGTGAAAAGGAGGCGGAGGAGCTGGGGAGGATGATCGAGCCAAAAAAAGAAAAAATTTTAACTCCCAAACCTGGCTAGATAGCTTGGAAATGATCTAAATAAAATTTTGAAAATCGGTCGACTAGTTCGGAAATTAGAAAAATATCCACATATGTCTATGGGGATTTCACATGGGGAAATAGTTTTTTCGTAATAAAATCAATATTTGACCAAATTTCACTAAATAAAAACATAATACTATAATTCCAGCACAAAAATATAAACACATTTTCTTGATGAATTTATTTCAAATGCTGGAATTATAAGGAATGAATGGCCTTTTTTGTGGAATTTATCGGGTATATAAAACTTGGAAAAGTCGCGGGAATACTGGACGAAGCCTTCCGGCCTTCGTCCAGTATTCCCGCGACTTTTCCAAGTTTATACCCCGATAAATTCCACAAAAAGGCCATTCATTCCTATACTAATTAGCATATTCCCATATAATACATATGATATCGCTAAACTCATGTCCCCTATCTAAACATTGTCGTATAAAAAAAATGCTACGCCCAAAATCCATAAGACCCCTTCTAGTGAGTATCACCCTTTAGTGCACTGTGCATACTCGTATAAAACGTTGCAATAAACGTATTCGGCGCAGCTAGATGATCCTGCAGACACGAAAAACTTGAACCATCAACATTGTACAATGGTACTATCGATCGCTGCATATCGATAACGTATATATAGAAACTATGGCGTGGAATTGGATGAAAATGGATAAGGACCTGTTTCCAGGTAGTTGCATGTACCCGCGTAATAACGCACGACTCCCGCGTTATAATAAAATCATTACATTAGATTACAATACAATAATATGCATTACACTACAAAAAATACAAGACATTTTAAAATAATACAGGAAAAAACGGGTTTCGTGCGACATTGAAGATAAGTCAAAATAGCTGAGGAGAAAATTTCATTCTGTATAAAGCTGGCATTATTGTCTATTTGTATAAACTTCTCTACATCAGGGGGAGATTGATTCACCATAATGATGATAATCCGGCTTGTATGTACAGCCAATTACGATCGACAGTGGATTTTGTGTACGATCAGCCTGTATGGTTCATATAGGACATATTTCGAGGCAGAACAATTGGCTACATGTGATTTTAATGTATAATTCCACAACCAGTGGTGGGGAGCGGGAGTCAGGACGTGGGGTGTAATGCGACAAATCGAACACTGACAGACTCATTCCTGCCTTTTAGAATTAAATCAATGTTAAATTACAGAGGGTAAGCAGCGTTTATAATATAAATGCCATTGCCGTTGAGCAGTCACAAACAAAACAACAATCAAGCACCTGTGACATTGGCCTTGATGGAATGATATTCCACAAATGGACAATGATGCCAGATTTAACCCCTTGAATCCGAAAGGGGTTTGCAAACAGTGCAGATCCAGATGAGCCGGCTCGTAACGAGCCGTCTCATCAGGATCTGTACTTTCAGATTTTAGATGGACGGACGGACGGACGGACGTTCTTACAGTACTATACTTATGTGGCTTATCACATGTTAAATATTAGCCACATAAAACGATTTTTAGCCACATAAAAGGATTTTTTAGGTGGCTAATTGTAACCAACCCTGTCCTTTACCAAGTCCACAACCCTGTGGGGCTAGCCACATAAGTACCCTAATGTGTGCCCAGACGGACGGACGGACGGACGGACGGAGGACGGACGCACACACACACGGACGCACACACACACGGACACCCGGATGTCATTGTGATCGCTTTCAGCAAGTGGGCTCGACAAAAATCCATTCCAGTTACTTAGGGTTGAAAGGATTTCAAATTTAGGATCGTCTGAACATTTTAGTCCTACAAAGGTCAGTGAAACGGCCCCAGGTGAAGTTCCAACATCAACCAGTCATTGAATATTTACAAGTCAGTAATTAACAAAAGCAACCAATCATTGCATTTACAGGTCAGTTGCAACATCAAGTCGATCAACATCAACTGACCAGATTGCAACAAACCGTGTACGGCTTCATACAATATTAATGTTGTTGAGCCTCAGACAATCATTAAAAGGAAGTTAAATGCAAACCACTGCAATACAGTAACTCAATAAAACAAGAATTCCGCCACGGAAGCGGTATCGCGCCTGCCGAGGCATTTGACCGTGAACATTACAAGTAAATAAATAACATTGACCTTGAGAATTTGGATGTAGGGGTGTGCGTAATGAAGCATCATCCCTAGACAAACATTGATGTGAAATATTATCAAAGTCTGGCAAGGCGTTAAAGAGATATTGTGAACAAACAATAACTTTAACGCATTTCTGATACAAAACCGGTGAACATTACAAGTAAATAAATGACCTTGACCTTGAGAATTTGGATGTGGGGGTGTGCGTAATGAAGCATCATCCCTAGACAAACATTGATGTGAAATATTATCAAAGTCTGGCAAGGGGTTAAATAGATATTGTGAAAAAACAATAACTTTAACGCATTTCTGTTACAAAACCGGTGAACATTACAAGTAAATAAATGACATTGACCTTGAGAATTTGGATGTTGCGGTGTGCGTAATGAAGCATCATCCCTAGACAAACATTGATGTGAAATATTATCAATGTCTGGCAAGGGGTTAAATAGATATTGTGAACAAACAATAACTTTAACGCATTTCTGTTACAAAACCGGTGAACATTACAAGTAACTAAATAACATTGACCTTGAGAATTTGGATGTGGCGGTGTGCGTAATGAAGCATCATCCCTAGACAAACATTGATGTGAAATATTATCAAAGTCTGGCAAGGCGTTAAAGAGATATTGTGAAAAAACAATAACTTTAACGCATTTCTGATACAAAACCGGTGAACATTACAAGTAAATAAATGACCTTGACCTTGAGAATTTGGATGTGGCGGTGTGCGTAATGAAGCATCATCCCTAGACAAACATTGATGTGAAATATTATCAAAGTCTGGCAAGGCGTTGAAGAGATATTGTGAAAAAACAATAACTTTAACGCATTTCTGATACAAAACCGGTGAACATTACAAGTAAATAAATGACCATGACCTTGAGAATTTGGATGTGGGGGTGTGCATAATGAAGCATCATCCCTAGACAAATAATGATGTGAAATATTATCAAAGTCTGGCAAGGGGTTAAATAGATATTGTGAAAAAACAATAACTTTAACGCATTTCTGTTACAAAACCGGTGAACATTACAAGTAAATAAATGACACTGACCTTGAGAATTTGAATGTGGCGGTGTGCGTAATGAAGCATCATCCCTAGACAAACATTGATGTGAAATATTATCAATGTCTGGCAAGGGGTTAAATAGATATTGTGAAAAAACAATAACTTTAACGCATTTCTGTTACAAACCGGTGAACATTACAAGTAAATAAATGACATTGACCTTGAGAATTTGGATGTGGCGGTGTGCGTAATGAAGCATCATCCCTAGACAAACATTGATGTGAAATATTATCAATGTCTGGCAAGGGGTTAAATAGATATTGTGAAAAAACAATAACTTTAACGCATTTCTGTTACAAAACCGGTGAACATTACAAGTAAATAAATGACATTGACCTTGAGAATTTGGATGTGGTGGTGTGCGTAATGAAGCATCATCCCTAGACAAACATTGATGTGAAATATTATCAAAGTCTGGCAAGGAGTTAAAGAGATATTGTGAAAAAACAATAACTTTAACGCATTTCTGATACAAAACCGGTGAACATTACAAGTAAGTAAATGACATTGACCTTGAGAATTTGGATGTGGGGGTGTGCGTAATGAAGCATCATCCCTAGACAAACATTGATGTGAAATATTATCAATGTCTGGCAAGGGGTTACAGAGATATTGTGAAAAAACAATAACTTTAACGCATTTCTGTTACAAAACCGGTGAACATTACAAGTAAATAAATGACATTGACCTTGAGAATTTGGATGTGGCGGTGTGTGTAATGAAGCATCATCCCTAGACAAACATTGATGTGAAATATTATCAAAGTCTGGCAAGGCGTTAAAGAGATATTGTGAAAAAACAATAACTTTGACGCATTTCTGATACAAAACCGGTGAACATTACAAGTAAATAAATGACATTGACCTTGAGAATTTGGATGTGGGGGTGTGCGTAATGAAGCATCATCCCTAGACAAACATTGATGTGAAATATTATCAAAGTCTGGCCAGGCGTTAAAGAGATATTGTGAAAAAACAGTAACTTTAACGCATTTCTGTTACAAAACCGGTGAACATTACAAGTAAATAAATGACCTTGTCCTTGAGAATTTGGATGTGGGGGTGTGCGTAATGAAGCATCATCCCTAGACAAACATTGATGTGAAATATTATCAAAGTCTGGCAAGGGATTAAATAGATATTGTGAAAAAACAATAACTTTAACGCATTTCTGTTACAAAACCGGTGAACATTACAAGTAAATAAATGACATTGACCTTGAGAATTTGGATGTGGCGGTGTGCATAATGAAGCATCATCCCTAGACAAACATTGATGTGAAATATTATCAATGTCTGGCAAGGGGTTAAATAGATATTGTGAACAAACAATAACTTTAACGCATTTCTGTTACAAAACCGGTGAACATTACAAGTAAATAAATGACATTGACCTTGAGAATTTGGATGTGGCTGTGTACGTAATGAAGCATCATCCCTAGACAAACATTGATGTGAAATATTATCAATGTCTGGCAAGGGGTTAAAGAGATATTGTGAAAAAACAATAACTTTAACGCATTTCTGTTACAAAACCGGTGAACATTACAAGTAAATAAATGACATTGACCTTGAGAATTTGGATGTGGCGGTGTGCGTAATGAAGCATCATCCCTAGACAAACATTGATGTGAAATATTATCAAAGTCTGGCAAGGCGTTAAAGAGATATTGTGAAAAAACAATAACTTTAACGCATTTCTGATACAAACCGTGAACATTACAAGTAAATAAATGACCTTGACCTTGAGAATTTGGATGTGGGGGTGTGCGTAATGAAGCATCATCCCTAGACAAACATTGATGTGAAATATTATCAATGTCTGGCAAGGGTTACTGAGATATTGTGAAAAAACAATAACATTTAATCGCATTTCTGTTTACAAAACCGGTGAACATTACAAGTAAATAAATGACATTGACCTTGAGAATTTGGATGTGGCGGTGTGCGTAATGAAGCATCATCCCTAGACAAACATTGATGTGAAATATTATCAAAGTCTGGCAAGGCGTTAAAGAGATATTGTGAAAAAAACAATAACTTTAACGCACCATTTCTGTTACAAAACCGTCGAACATTACAAGTAAATATGACATTAACCTTGAGAATTTGGATGTGGTGGTGTGCTTAATGAAGCATCATCCCTAGACTACATTGATGTGAAATTATTATCAAAGTCTGGCAAGGCGTTAAAGAAGATATTTGTGAAAAAACAGTACATTTAACGCATTTCTGTTACAAAACGGTGAACATTACAAGTAAATAAATGACATTAGACCTTGAGAATTTGGATGTGGGGTGTGCGTAATGAAGCATCATCCCTAGACAAACATTGATTGTGAAATATGTATCAATGTCTGCAAGGGTTACAGAGATATTGTGAAAAAAAAAATAACTTTTAACGCATTTCTGTTACAAAACCGGTGAACATTACAAAGTAAATAAACTGACATTGACTTCCTGAGAATTTGGATGTGGCGGTGTGCGTATGAAGCATCATCCCTAGACAAACATTGATGTGAAATATTATCAAAGTCTGGCAAGGTCGTTAAAGAGATATTGTGAAAAAACAATAACTTTAACGCATTTCTGATTGATACAAAACCGTGAACATTACAAGTAAATAAATGACATTGACCTTGAGAATTTGGATGTGGGGGTGTGCGTAATGAAGCATCATCCCTAGACAAACATTGATGTGAAATATTATCAAGTCTGGTTGCAAGGCGTTAAAGAGATATTGTGAAAAAACAATAACTTTAAACGCATTTCTGTTACAAAACCGGTGAAACATTACAAGTAAATAAAATGACATTGACCTTGAGATTTGATGTGGCGTGTGCGTAATGAAGCATCATCCCTAGACAAACATTGATGTGAAATATTATCAATGTCTGGCAAGGGGTTAAATAGATATTGTGAAAAAAAACAATAACTTTAACGCATTTCTGATACAAAACCGGTGAACATACAAGTAAATAAATGACATTGACCAATTGAGAATTTGGATGTGGGGGTGTGCGTAATGAAGCATCATCCCTAGACAAACATTTGATGTGAAATATTATCAAAGTCTGGCAAGGGCGTTAAAGAGATATTGTGAAAAAAACAATAACTTTAACGCATTTCTGTACAAAAACCGGTGAACATTACAAGTAAATAAATGACATTGACCTTGAGAATTTGGATGTGGCGGTGTGCGTAATGAAGCATCATCCCTAGACAAACATTGATGTGAAATATTATCAAAGTCTGGCAAGGCGTTAAAGAGATATTGTGAAAAAACAATAACTTTAACGCATTTCTGTTACAAAACCGGTGAACATTACAAGTAAATAAATGACATTGACCTTGAGAATTTGGATGTGGCGGTGTGCGTAATGAAGCATCATCCCTAGGACAAACATTGATGTGAAATATTATCAATGTCTGGCAAGGGGTTAAATAGATATTGTGAAAAAACAATAACTTTAACGCATTTGCCTTACAAAAAAAACCGTCGTCCGTTTTTGTTGTAAGGCGACGGAAAAAGCGCCGACTATAGTCGCGCCTCTGCTAAAAGCAGAGGCGACGAAAAAAACAAGTGGACCATTGTGGCCTTGTATCGCTCACCTGGTGATTATGAAAAGACAGTGTTTAAAGATTTTGTCCATCTTGGATTGTGAGACAATCTCCAATTGAAAAATCTGTAAATGTTTCACCTAAAGACAATAACTATGAAGTTTTACCAGCATCGGCCAAGCGGTTAGTAAGAAAAGGTTGTTTGAAAGCTCTAATATAAAATACCAGTTTGATCTTTTGGCGACAATTTTTGATCCCAGGGTCATAAATTTAACAAAACAGCATTGACTATCAATCATTCCAATGTTTCATTGACATTCATGAGAAGAGATTTTTTGAGAATTTGACCTACTGTTCTAAGGCGGTATTCTTGGATAAAACGATGATCTCCATTTTAACAAATATGAAAAGGCTTCACACACAAAAAGAATGACCTTTTGGCGGCCATCTTGGATGGCGTAATCATCTGATATCGACAAAACATGCTCCAGAGTGATTGTCTTGTCCATACCTTCGATATGATAATGACATGACCATATTTAGTCACATGTGTAATTTGACCCCTAACTTGACCCCGCCAATTTTTGACTCCGGGGCCACAATTTCAGCAAATCTGAAACAGTGTTGACTATCGATCATTCCTGAAAAGTGTTGTCGAAATCGGTCTGGCGGTTCATGAGAAACTTTTTAAAAATTCTACAGCGGCCATCATGGATTATACGTTGACCTCCATTTTAACAAACATGAAAAGGCTTCACCCACGGACCATAACTGTGAAGTTTGGTCAATATTGGCAAAGCGGTTCACGAGAAGATGTTTGAAATCTCATAATAAAAGGATGACGTTTTGACATCCCATTTCGAAACAAGAGGGCCATGATGGCCCTAATTCGCTCACCTGACTCCATGAACACCAGAGGAGAATGTGACATTGAGTTCATAAGTGTTTTAAAAAAATTGTGCTATTTTTAGATGGCGGTCATCTTGGATTAAGCGATGACTCTCATTTTACCAAATCTGAAAATGCTTCACCCAAGGATCTTAACTTACTATGAAGTTTGGCCAGCATCGGCCATGTGGTTCCTGAGAAAAAGACGTTCAAAATCTCGAATAAATGGACCTTTTGGCGGCCATCATGGATGACATAATCATGGATGACATAATCATCCGATTCCGACAAATATTGCACCAGAGCAATCGCCTCATCGATACCTTCAATTTGATATATGACATGAGCATATTCGTCAAAAATAAGTTTTGACCCCAATTTGACCTCACGGGCCACGCCCATTTTTGACCCCGGGGTCACCATTTTCACAACTTTGAAAGCGCATTGTACATCGATCTTTCCTACCAAGTTTCGTTGAAATCCGGCTGGCGGTTCATGAGAAGAAGATTTTTTTAAGAATTTATGCTATTTTTAGATGGCGGCCATCTTGGATTAGTGATGACCTCCATTTTAACAAATCTGAAAAGGCTTCACTCATGGACCATAACTTTTTAGTTTGGCTACCGTTCATGTGAAGAAGAATTTTGAAATCTCTAATAAAAGAACGACCTTTTGACCTTTCGGCGGCCATCTTGGATGACATAACCATCCGATTTCGACAAAAATCACCAGAGTGATCGCCTCATTGATACCTTCGATTTGATATATAACATGACCATATTCGGTCAAAAATAAAATTTGTCCCCAATTTGACCCCACGGGCCATGCCCATTTTTGATGACCCTGGGGTCACCATTTTAACAACTTTGAAAGAGCATTGTACATCGATCATTCCTACCAAGCTTCGTTGAAATCCGGCTAGTGGTTCATGAGAAGAAGATTTTTTAAGAAGTTATGCTATTTTAAATGGCGGCCATCATGGATTAGTGATGACCTCCATTTTAACAAATCTGAAAAGGCTTCACCCATGGACCATAACTTTTAAGTTTGGCTACCATGGGCCAAGCGGTTCATGTGAAGAAGAATTTTGAAATCTCTAATAAAAGAACAACCTTTTGACCTTTCGGTGGCCATCTTGGATGACATAACCATCCGATTTCGACAAAAAATGCACCAGAGTGATCGCCTCGTTGATACCTTCAATTTGATATATGACATGACCATATTTGGTCAAAAATAAAATTTGACGCCCAATTTGACCCGATGGGCCACGCCAATTTTTGACCCCTGGGGTCACCATTTTAACAACTTTAAAAGAGCATTGTACATCGATCATTCCTACCAAGTTTTGTCGAAATCCGGTTGGTGGTTCTTGAGAAGAAGATTTTTGAAGAATTTGTGCTATTTTTAGACGGCGGCCATCTTGGATTACGTAATGACGTCATTTTAACAATTTTGTAATCGTCCTACCTAAGGACCATGATCATGAAGTTTGGTGACTATAGGCCCAATGGTTACCGAGGAGAAGACGTTTGAAAATGTTCACGGATGACGACAGACGACGGACGACGACGGACACATTGCGGTAACAATAGCTCACATGAGCTTCGCTCAGGTGAGCTAAAAAAACATGTGATTTGATATATGGCATGACCATATTCGGTCAAATGTGAAAGCTGACCCCTACTTGACCTCTCCGGCCCCGCTCATTTTTGAGCCGGGGGCCACTGTTTCAACAAATCTGAAACAGCATTGACTATCAATCATTTCGTTGAAATTGGTCTGGCGTTTCGTGAGTATATCTTTTAAGAATCCAATTTTACAAATCTGACATGCCCCCACCCATATATCATCTGTGTGAAGTTTGACCAACATTGGCCCAGCGGGTCTGGAGAAGAGAGAGAGAGAGAGAAACACATGTGTTCTCAGAGTCCAGTTTAAACAGGTTCCATCCACTGTACGTCTATGTTTTTGACCAAGTTTACACACTTGACACAAGACCAGAGTGACCGGACTCATCTAAGAGCAATTTTCCATCCAACCAGCGATATGGCTTCAATGGCGCGAGGATATTGACCTGTTATAGATAATAACCTCTCACTGTAATGACATTTGTCAAGGCAAAAGATACTATTAGTGAGCAACAAATAGTGTCTGTAAGCTTTTTTGCCATTAGAAATGTGATACCAGCCATGGTGTCCATTAGTATGATATGAGTCGCGATCCGACCAAAATGAACAAAAATTTATATCGAATATCGAACGGTGTCGACCCTGATCAGAATGCGCGAATGCGCAGGCTGATCTGGGTCTACACTGGTCGAAATGGCAATAATGGTATTGTCTAATTACGCCACATAAGTAATCCTTACAACACAAGATTAGTGCACCCTGACAGAGACTAATTGAGTCAGCGAATCTGGAATTGGTATCACTGGAACTCTGCAACCAGCAGAGATGGGCTGTTGGCTGACAAAATGGACCATGGAACTCTGCAACCAGCAGAGATGGGGGCTGTTGGCTGACAAAATGGACCCTGGAACTCTGCAACCAGCAGAGATGGGCTGTTGGCTGACAAAATGGACCTTATAGCAGTAGCGACGAGCGTAACAACAGAAAAATACATATTCAGCCCTGAAATTAGAATAACCTGACCAGGAGCCAGGGGCCAGTTTCACTAAACTTTGTACGTTTAAGAAGTTTGTAAGTGTAAAATTGAAATATAGAATAACATTTGCACATACAGCCGATGCTGGCCAATTCTTTGTTGATGTGTACATGTACTGATATGTACACGTATATGTAATATGGTAGCATTTGTGACTCACGTTAATGTGAGAAACCAATTCATAAAACTCCTCGTAAGAACATTTTTATCGTACGACATTTAGTGAAACGGCCCCCCCCTGTCCTCACTGCACCAGAGTCACTTAGCCCCACCTACTAAAAGTAATATGATTAGTACTAATCTTACTATTTTCATCATGGGTATAACTCATTGTAAGGCACTTCAAAAAGAAAACTCCAGAATGTCTGATTTGTCAAAGTATCATTGTTACCAAGTACCACTTGATGTTATGATAGCTCATTCTACCACCAACAATGTAAGTTTGGTAAATGCTTTGCATGCTGGGAAATTTGTGGGCTATAAATATTTCAAATATAGCAGCAGACAACACTTCATTAACATTGTTTTTCTTATTGCTCTCTGAAAACTATGCAAATATTTTGTGGAATTTCATTTGAAGTGCATTGTTACGATGCAATTCCAATGAAATTCCACAACATATTTGACTTATTTTCACTGCTTGCATGCGAAGGGTTAATGCTTTGCATGCTAGCTGTGAAAATAGCAGCCAACACATTAGAGGAGTATTTTTCTCATTGCTCTCTGTAAATGTGTCTTGGAATTTCATTAGAATCAAGTCCATAGGATAATTGCCGGCTGATATGGGGCCACACTGCTCGCAACAAGAAAATGTGGCCTGTCAGTGGCAGACTGGAGAAACTCGGGCAAACTTCTTTACCAGTCCCACGGATGGACGGACGGATACACAGACACACATTCCACACTATACAGCAGGGATTCCGCTGGCGATCGCCACTTTCGCAATTGGCGATAAAAATAAACAATTGGCGATAAAAAATTACAATTTTCGAAAAAAACAACAAAAAATCCTTTTTTTTTCTTTTCGAAAATTGTAATTTTTTATTGCCAATTGTTTATTTTTATCCTATTGGTTATTCCTTTTTTTGAAGTGGCAATTTTTTTATTTTCCCCAGCGGAATATTCCCCCTGTACAGGGGTGAGAACAGTTCCAAATGCCAAATCCTGAATATGGCTAAACAAACATATTTGTTCACCAACAAATGAGTACAGGTGTGCTTTCCATGTTTGTTTAATGGTGTTTAACAACCTATCAACAGCTAAGGTCATTTAAGGCCAGGACAACTGGTTTGATCCCACATTCAACCTGCTGCATTGGAGGGAAAATCCCAAAATCAGAACAGAATATTTACATCGAAAACACAAATATATTCAGCCCTGAAATAGAATAACCTGCCCCGGTGCCAGGTCCATACCACACCAAAGTCACTTCGCCACTTCTCCTAAAAGTAACAGGATTACAAATAATCGTATTACTCATATAAGGGGTATAGCCAAATTCAACTCTCACATACAAGAATGCCAGAGATGTATCTGAGGGCCAAACGACGTCTCTGGTCGGAATTTCGGTAAGGATGAATCCTGATCGTTAAATTACCCATCACATGCTCCCACCTACCACCCATCAGTTGGCAGCAAACATGAACATGGTCCATTTCGTTATCAGGCTCCAGGCCACAGCCCACATTACTTGACCAATACAAATTCCATGAGGATATATTGCATGGACTTCTAGGACATGACCACAGTCAGATGAAGCCATAAATGGACCGTTTGATAGGCATAACGAGGTAGTTCATGAAACAGGAATTGCGGACATGTGGCATTAAAACTGTCCTTTCCAACTGGTTAAGATCGTGGACAGACAATTAATTATGATGGACAATGCTCTTCTGGTGATTACAATGTGTCTGGTCTATTGGGAATTTGGCCACAAAAAAACGTGGAAACAATACTCACATATGTGGCTGTGATTGGAGAAATGGGGCTTATGGGTTTTGCGACCAATATAGATCCAGATCAGGCTGTGCATCCGCACAGTCTGATCAGGATCTGCACTGTTCGCCATTCCATCCATGAAACACCCGTCATGCTTCTAACACAATATACATAGTTATCAGGCTACAGCTAGGCCTGTGCTATTTGATCGGGAGCTACACTGATCACAAATCCCATAAGCCCCATTTCTCCAGTCACAGCCACATATGACGACAATAAGTTATTGAGTTTTTGACCATTATAGCTCCTGATCGGCTGGAACACTTATGAAGCCCAATATGGGTATGGAGTTGTTGCTTGTGATATTGCGACCACTCATTTGAACCGTCTCAATGAGACGGTTCAAATGGTGGTCGCGACATACATCTAAGCACATTTAAAGAAAATATTTATGATTTTCCCCAATCAAAATGATGTATCCTCAGCATGAAATGGGTTAAACACAGAATACCCCTAGGTATAACAAGAGTTGTCAGAAGACAACGAAGCTCGCTTGTTAGCAGCCTTCACTCAAACTTGGCACAGTTGTATAAAAAACATGAATATTATATAACTTGACCTTGGGTTAAGGGGTGTACGGTGGACCTTTACATTGGGGTCAGTGGTGGAAGGTGGTGGGTCGTGGATTTGCTATAGCATGATATAGCATATTAAGATGAATGCATGTATGAAATATCAATGCGCTCTCTGAAAACAGAAGTTATACAAAATTTAACCCAAAGTTAAGTTTATGAGCGCACTAAGTTGGTGATTTATGCTACAGCATGATAGCTATTCACATGAGGAATGCATGTATGAATGTGCTAAGTTGGTGACCTTGACCTTGGGGAAAGGGGTAGGGGTGGGTCATGGATTTGCTGTAGCACAATAGAAGATCATCAGACGAATGCATGTATGAAATATCAAAGCGCCCTGTAAAGAACCAGAACTTACACAACATTTACCCCAACGTTAAGTTTATGAACATGCCAAGTTTGTGACATTGACCTTGGGGTAAGGGTTGGGTGGTGGGTCATGAATTTGCTACAGCATGATAGAGGGTCATCTGAGGAATGCATATATGAAATATCAAGGCGTTCCATGAAAGGAAACAGCTGTTATAAGACATTTACCCCAACGTTAAGTTCATGAATGTGCTAAGTTTGTAACCTTGACCTTGGGAAAGGGATGGGGGGTGGGTCATGGATTTGCTATAGCATGATAGAGTATCATCAGATGAAAGCATGTATGAAATATGAAGGCATTCTTTGTAAATAAACAGAAGTTACACAACATTTACCCCAACGTTAAGTTTATGAACATGCTAAGTTTGTGACCTTGATCTTGGGGTAAGGGTTGGGTGGTGGGTCATGTATTTTCTACAGCATGATAGAGGGTCATCTGAGGAATGTATGTATGAAATAACAAGGAGTTCCATGAAAGGAAACAGAAGTTATATACACCTTGAGACACCAATAACCCCCCCCTCCCCCCCTTGTGGGATTTTTGGTCAGTATGATTTTCGGATTCAGTAACCTATTGTCTATCAAACCTGATTGTCTGCGCCTACAAAGCCGATGGATGAACAAATGGTGGCCATTTTCCAAAATGGCCGCCATACAAAACTGGGTGGTTTTAGTTCAGGTCATTTAAATCACATTCTTCAAGTTAAGCGATATCATTTTTTCACCAATTGAGTATAAAATGACTTACAATAAGTTTTATATTGGATACCATCCTCAAATAGCCACAATTATCAAAATGGCCGCGAAAATACTTAATTGTTTATGCTTGCAACATTGTTTTTCACCACACAATGAGCTACCTACAATTTAATCATGTCAGTAGCAACATATTCACATGGCAGATCCTTTTTCACATCGATTTTCATTATTTCTGGTGTGCTATCAACTGTAATTATTTTCAAAATGGCCGCCAAACAGGTATTATGTAATGGCCCTTTCGGGTATTTTTGTCGTTGTAAACAACGACAAGCATATGGCGCAATTCCATTTTGTTAATTGTGAAAATTACATAAAGTTAATATAAATAGGTCGAAATGAGAATGCGGTTATCGGATACATGTCTGTGTTAGTAATATTACAAGGGGGCTGCATGCATGTTTCGCTTGCGACCTATAATTTTGTTTGAGTTGGTTTGTTGCCGCAGCAGTTAAAGACGTTTTAAATAAAAATCACGGCGTTGTTTAAAACGTCCAATGGGTTTTGTGTATAAACTGTATCCAGTTGCACAGTTTAAACGTACAACCAGTAGACGACTTATGCTTGCAATAAAAATCACGGCGTTGTTTAAAGCGGCGTGTCCAACGCGGTTCATGTGTTGTCGTATCTCGCTGTACCATATGAAATTGAAACCGGTAGACGACATTTGTCTGAAGTTAAGTCTTTCAATAGTAGTTTAATAGATGCAAGCAACCTATATTCAATTGATATAATTAGGTGAGTGAGCGTTGTATATTGTGAAACGGCAGCAAAGATGGACTCAGATGAGAAACCATTAACACTGAAGCGGCCAATCAAAAGAAAAAAACACATCAGTAAGGGATTGAGCTGTATTGTCCATTTCACAACAACTGCCACAGGAAGTAAGCTGCAACCTTTGTCAGAGGCGTGCTTCAAAAGAATTCACGAAGCCATTGAGATTCGGCGTACAAAAGGCAGTGCGGAACAAAAACTGACAGAAATATGCGACTTGGTTCCATCGACATACTATCCGCACTTATATGGTTCACATAGGCGCTGTTACAGCTCTTTCACGAATGTATCGCGCATACTGAAAAGAAATAAACCGACAATTGATGAAGATGAAGCTGGTCCAAGTGTGGTTAAAAAAAGACGACAGACTCAGACTGTATCAATTTTATTTCCAGCTGACCAATGCCTGTTCTGTGAGCAAGGTCAGCGTCAGATTCAAAGCGCGTAGAAGAAGCAGCATTGATTTTGCGCAAACATTTTACAGCTGCATAAGGATGCCAAAGAACTTCCATGGCCACCTTCAGCTAAATTTCTGCTGAATGAAATGGAATCACCCTCTCTTGTGCTTGAATTTCTGAGCCACTTGTCGGCTGCAAAGTCATTTTCAGATGCGTCAAGCAACAGAAGACGACTTGTCAACTCCATTGCACAGGACATATGCTACACGACAACGAGAGGGCAATGGAAAATGCCCAATGGAAAATGCCCAAACACCTATTACTTGGAATGTCGATAAGACATTTGACAGGCAGTGCTGAACTTGTGACACTACTCAATCGATTTGGCCATTGTGTGTCATATTGCAGCCTCCTTGAACTTGAGACAGCAAAATGCAACAGTATCTCCATTGGACAAAGTGTCGTTCCACCCACGAGTCAGCGTACTGGAAATATTGTAACACACTTGTGTTGGGACAATTTCGACCTGCTGGAAGAAACACCATCTGGCATGGGCACAACACATACTGCCCATGGGATCGTCATTCAAGAAGTGATACCCACATCACAACCGACACAGTCTACCGACATAACACAAATTGCTAAATCCAAAGCACATTCTGTTTCATACAAATCGGAAGTATTAGGCAGAAAAGGCAGAACCCAATATGCATGTGACAACAGTAAGGGTCCCGTTAGAGAAATATGATGTAGAATTGGCTGCACAGAAATCAGACATGGCATGACTACTATGTAGGGCGCATGCAACAATTGCTCCCGACAGTGCCCAGTTGGGCAGGTTGGGTTTCCATAACTGGGCACAGTGTTGTAAATGATGACACTGAAAGATTGTCAGTCATAGATTACATGGCACCAGTAAATTTTCCGATTACAGAGAATGCAACAGTTCAGCATGTTTTGAACATTACACGGGCTGCAACAAAAGAAGTTGGACAACACAGTTCAATAGTTACATTTGATTTGGCCGTAGCACGGAAAGCATATGCCATCATCTGGCAAAACCCAGAACGGTACAGTGATGTGTTTGTCCGTATGGGCATCTAGGAGCTCTTGGAAAGTATCTGAAGGGAAGTGGTTTCGAAGAAATCATGATCATAAGCTATTTCAAATGCTTGAACACTTTGTATGCTTGCTGTACAACAAATCAGACATCACAGATATCAACAAGCTACGAATGGAGCTATTTCTACAAAAGTGTAGTCCCAGGTCTGGCGATCTTCTTTCGACGTACAACGGCGTGATGCAGACATACCACCACCAGATGAACATGGATGGGAAGTTAAGAATGGCTTGTTAGAATGCAAGTGGACAGAAGATCACCTGCCAAGTGAAATGGTTGATCTGTTAATAGAGGAACGGGATGACGTACCTGATACTGATGAAACAGAAGATCCTGAAGCAGAGAGCCTACTTGATGCCATGTTTGACACTGACGACGCGTATGACTAGTCTGGATTTATCTTAACCTACTCTCACAATTAGAACTTCACATAACTTGCCTGATGTTGTGAGGATCGCAATTTGAATATTGTAAACCATGATGTATTTTGCCTCTTGAATTGTATTATATGTGGCTGGAACGTTTGTATATTGTGTTTCATCTTGCCTGCTGCTGTGATGATTGCCTCGCCATAGATGCGATGTTTTGACATTAACAACATGTATACTTTATTTTTTGCAAGTTGAATGCTGTAAACCATGATATATGTTGCCTCTTGAATTGTATTATATGTGGATCAAGCTGTTGCCTATTGTGTTTCATCTTGCCTGATGCTGTGAGGATTACCTCGCCACATGTGTGATGTTTTGACTATAACAACATGTAGAATATTTTGTATTGCAAGTTGAATAGTGTAAACCATGATGTATGTTGCCTCTTGAATTGTATTATATGTGGATTAAGTTTTTGCCTATTGTGTTTCATCTTGCCTGATGCTGTGAGGATTGCCTCGCCACAGGTGCGATGTTTTGACTTGAACAACATGTAGAATATTTTGTATTGCAAGTTGATTACTGTAAACCATGACATGTGTTTCCTCTTGAATTGTATTATATGTGGATTCAGTTTTTGCCTATTGTGTTTCATCTTGCCTGATGCTGTGAGGATTGCCTCGCCACAGGTGCGATGTTTTGACTTTAACAACATGTAGAATATTTTGTATTGCAAGTTGAATACTTTAAACCATGACATGTGTTGCCTCTTGAATTGTATTATATGTGGATTCAGTTTTTGCCTATTTTGTTTCATCTTGCCTGATGCTGTGAGGATTGTCTCGCCACTATAACGAGATTATTAATGTTGTAGATCAACTACTGTTGCCGATAATGATCTAGTGCCCCTAAATGTTTGAATATTCGGATATATTTCAAAATCGGTACCGTCAATTTTTATTTGAGAAATGTCCGTACAGACGGACGAAAACACGGACTCATAGTATATTTAGTAAGTATGGACAATAATGTTACATATTTGAGTTGTTTTCAATCCATAGTAAAGCGGTTATAATGTTGTTAAATTGCATAATATTACATACCTGTTAAATTGCCATTGTAAAATGAGTGGGTGGGGAATGGTCGAAAATACGTTATTTTTCACTTTGTATATTTTGTGGTAGACACTAAATAGTCGACGTATATACATTGGATATGTTCAATTGGCCCTACTAGACTACATTGACATTGATAAAATGAAAAAACGCCAACTTTTCATAAAGTTATTAACATGTATATTTTACCATTGAAATTGGGTGGGTGTGGTAATAAAACCTGTAAAATATGACTTCTAGATTGTCAAATTTATTTCAATTGTATATTATTCTATTCCATGGTGTTCAAAATCTCGGAAAACGTACGAAAATACCATCTTATTCGAACAAAAGGAGATAAGTTAGGCAATTTTTATTAAAAAATGCGATTTTTCAAGATACTAAAAATACCGAGGGTGACATACTTGAAAATGGCGCCATATGTTCATCCATCGGGTTACAGAGCGCAGACAACGGATTAACACTCATTATTGAATGTAGTTTCAGGAAATATATGTCTGCAAAAATCCCACAGGGGGGGGGTGGGGAGGGTTTCGGTTATTGGCTCACGAGCTAATAAGACATTTACCCCAACGTTAAGTTTGTGGACGTCGACGACGACACAGACGCTGATGCCGACGGGGGTATGCCATAAGCTCTTCTGCACTTCGTGCAGGCGAGCTAAAAATGTATTAATATATTTCTGCTATTATTCTCGTTTCTATTCCAAGGTATATGTTGTGACCACTCATTTGAACCATCTCGATGAGATGGTTCAAATGGTAGTCACACCGTATACATTTGTGGAGAAACGAGATAAATATTCATATATTTCCATCAGAAAATGTGTATATCTTCAGCAGGTAAAAGGTCAATCACAGACTGCGCAGACTGTGCATCTGCATAGACTGGTCTGGGGATATACAGGTCACAAATTCAATAAGCGCAGTTTTGTTGTCGCAGGTCAGAAATTAATTAGATTAATTGTATGTAGCATATGTTGGCAAATGGTATTTTATGACATCTGCAATGACAGATCAGAATTGGTGTTTATGTTTATTTGTTTGTTTATTGGTGTTTAACGGCCTATCAACAGCTAAAGTCATTTAAGGCCGGGAAATCGGTTCGATCCCGCATTTAGCGTTATGTGACTGATTGATTGATTGTGGATTAGGTTGATTGGGGACGGACGGACGTACTAACATTTTGGGTTTATGAGCTATTTGTTCTTTAAAAGATCAAAGGAATAGCCCCTAAACTACAATAGGTTATAATAGGAATAAATCTATTGTATTCTATTGTCTTAGGCTCCTCCCCCTAGCCCCTAAACCCCCAATGTTAGCACGGACGGACGGACGGTATCCCCAGGGTGTCTGATTTAGAGAGGTTCCAATGTAATTCAGCAATGTAATGAGTACTCCATGATGTGTGTTTTGTAATCATGAACATACATAAACCCTCTAACATGCCCCCATACGTACCAGGGTGTGTGGCTTAGAGATGCTCAAGTGATTCAGGGATACAACACAGACAATGACCAATTCAATGAGTACTCCAAAACACGTATGTTGCTTTGCAATCATGAACATACATTATTATCAGAGATAAATGACAGTGAAAAATACAGTCAAAGTAGGATAAGAGGGGACTTTCTTAGTCGATCATGGTATGGGATCAAGTGGTCTATTGTTTACACTGGATTAATGACGGCGCCCATGAGGCCTCCGGTAAATATTATTTTTCATCAATACGACTGCCGTTTTCTTTTTTTAACCCTTTCAACACCAAGTAACTTAATAGGATGTTCCATGCCAATGTTTCACGCTATTTCATTAATTTTGTTCATTCAAATTATCCCATTCTTTTAAAAGGGTAATCTGTACGACGTTTAAAATTATTAACAAACAGTGGAGATCCTGATGAGACGGCTCGTTACGAGCCGGCTCATCTGGATCTGCACTGTTTGCAAACATTGTCTCTATAGAGGTCTGTGGTGTTCAAAGGGTTAATGATGACCATGTTCCAACCGTTAACACGAGTCCGCCAAAACAAAATTAGCAGCATAACTTGTGTACTTCGTCTGAAAATGTTACAGAGAAATTTGAATATAACCGAATAAACTTGGTCCGATTCAAATTTCTATAAATTTTATTTTTGTCCGTCTACTGTTTATTTTTTTAATTTACAGTTTTCTCATAAAAAAACATGCTTTGACGGCACTTTAGATTGATTGATTTATTTATTGGTGTTTAACGGCCTATCAACAGCTAAGGAAATTTAAGGTTGGCAGCATTTTAGATTCTAAAATGCTGCCAACGCATGTTTCTTTTGAAAGAAAAGACAAAATAAGAAATAACAGCAGACACAATTTTCGGTTCCCGCTTTTTAAATTAAAGCTGTTCTACTAACGTGTTTGCCAGTGTCACCCACATATTTGGTGCAGTAAGTCTTTATGTTAGGAATATACAATACAATTTCTGTCTCTGTGCAATTAGTTACCATGGAGACAGCCAAATGCTGAAACAAAGCACTTAACTGAGGCAGTTAGCAGGTGTTTAATGCGTCAAAGCGTTCATATTAGTGTCCGCAATACTGTCGCTTATACTGTCGGTGCATGTGATAGGAATAAAAAAGGTGGCTAACCTTTTAATACATGTATATTCCAATCACTATCATCTGGTTATTAAATTGTTGTCCTATTTACATTATATAAATAGTGCCCTTTGTTGAGGGGAATATTGTGTAATAATTCCAGCACAAAAATATTTACACAATTCCCTAACATTTGATTGGCCCGTAGCAAGTCTAGCTCTGTCCAAAATTTATATCCCAGTAAACTCCCACGCCGAACTAATTTCCGTAACCGTGATGCGCAGTTAAAATAATTCTTAAGAAAACGGAAAATAAACACATTTTATTAATGAATTTGTTTCAAATACTAATTTTTGTGGAATTTATCGGGGATATAAACTTGGAAAAGTCGAGGGAATACTGGACGAGGCCTTCCGGCCTTCATCCAGTATTCCCGTGACTTTTCCAAGTTTATACCCCCATAACTTCCACAAAAAGGCCATTCATTCCTATATTATCTCCCTGAGGAAGCAATATCTAAGAAGAAATATTGCTTTCCAGGGGAGATAATCCACAATATTCCCCTCAACAAAGGGCACTATTTAATTTATTATACCGAATAAAATTTTGATATAAAAGCAACAGCAGATGACAATTGTTGTGTGTAGCGGTCTAAGGGTTAATATTGAAAATTTGGTATCATAATTGTGAACCTAATTGAAACTATGAATTGCCTGAAGAAAATTGGGGTTTGTTAAAAAAGATATTGCATTGCAAACACTAATTATTCTGCAATTGATGGTTACAAACTTAATTTACCCTTAGAACACTACACACAACAATTGTCATCTGCTGTTGCTTTTATATCTTGCCTTATTTCTCAATAAAAACATGGTTTGACAACACTTCAGAATCATGGAAATGATTCTGAAGTGCTGTCAAAGCATGTATTTGATGATAAAAATGGAAAATTGAAAAAAAAACAGCAGACGACAACAAAATTAAGATAGCGGTGTAAGGGTTAACTATTGTCTGGAATGGAAACCTATGTCTATATTACTCATTTCACAACTAAGAATCTGTATGCTTCACAATTTGTGCCAACTGGTCTAGTGATAGCAGAAATGCATTGCCAAATTATCTCCACTGCTTGTCCCAGCATATCATAGTGTACAGTAGGATCAAATACAAACTCATTGTAATTTGATCAAATAAAATGGTGTTTGGCTTATATATTTCATTCGCAGTCCATCAAGCGAAACCTACAAATTGTACATCTAAGACATCATTTGAGACAGAGTGCCTTTAAAAGTTATATACATGTACTTTCAGAACTATGACTGAGGATTTTGATTGGTGTATAACGGCCTATCAACAGCTAAGGTCATTTAAGGCTGGTCCAACTGGCTCGATCCCACATTTAACCTACTGGGCCCAGTTGCTGAAAGCCTCTGTTAGCTTAACAGAATGTTAAGGATTTAACAGTCAGTTAAGCTAACAGAGGTTTTGAGCAACCGGGCCCTGCCTGGGGGGGGATCCTACAAGAGAATGCCAAAGCCGTGACTGAGGGCCAAACCAGGTCTCTGGTCGGGATTCAGCTAAGGATGAATCCCGATCGTTAAATTACCCATCGTATGCTCCCAATCAACCACCACACGATGACTGAGGAATGAATTGTGATTGACCAGCAAATTGTGTTGCACAGACAGACGGACTGACAGTGTCTAGATACCATTGCACACAGAAAAAATAAAAACAACAAAAGAACATGAATACCCATGGTAGTGCTATCAAAGTTATCATGATAATATTTTTTTATATCAGTAGACCAAATACCTAAACATACATCCAATTACCAAACCAGATGTAAACTGAACATGTGTGGCTGTGACTGGAGAAATGAAGTGTATGGGTGATATTACCAGTGTAGTAGATTCTGATAAAATAACACAATCTTGTATCCTGATAACAATCTATATTTATTGTTAGAAGCATGACGGGTGTTTCATTGATGGAATGGCGAACAGTGCAGATCCTGATCAGACTGTGCGGATGCACAGGCTGATCTGGATCTACACTGGTCGCAAAACCCTTAAGCTCCATTTCTCCAGTCACAGCCACATTTATCAACGATGATAAGCCAGCCATCAACAAAACAGTAGGCCAACATGGTCAGTTCCAAGAAACCAAAATACATGTAGTATGGTTCAGCTGAGAGTTTATCAATAATATTCATAATAATTTTTGATAAAAAAGACCAATGTGATTTGATTTATTGGTGTGTAACGGCCTCACAACAGCTAAGGTCATTTAAAGCCGGGGCCAACGGGTTTGATCCCGCATGTAACCTGCTGCATCGGGGAGAAAATCCCAAAATCAGAATGGAATATTTACATCGAAATAAATACATATTCAGCCCTGGAATTAGAATAACCCAACAGGTCCATACCACACCAAAGTCCACTTGGCCCCTCTCTCTAAAAGTAATAGGATTGTTGAAGTTTTATCATTAAGGTCATACTTCATAGAAAAGTATTGTTGATTTCAAAAATATTTGCTTCCAAATGGTGATGTGACGCATGTATAAACTATAGCTGAGCATGGTCTTGTTACTATTTAATAAAGTGGAACCTCTTTAAACCGGACACCAAGAAAACACATGTGATCTTATTTCTGATGATTTTCTTACCGATTTATCTCAGGTGATAATGTCTGTTCGTTATCGCATAGCACACAACTATGGCTCAGAATGATCAAATGCCTGATTTACAATGAAAACTCTCTAAGCCGGACACCCTGGGAACCTCCCAGGGTGTCCAGCTTAGATATTTAGTTTTCCAAAGATCATAGTTTACAAGGTGCTATCAATTATTTTCTGGTAAAATAATACACCATGTCTGGTTTAAACCTGTTTTATTTGCATGTTGATTAACACTTGATTAACCCTTAGATCGCAACTCACAACAATTGTCGTCTGCTGTTGCTTTTATATATTGCCTTATATCTCAATAAAAACATGGTTTGACAGCACTTCAGAATAATTTCCAATGGAAATGATTCTGAAGTGCTGTCAAAGCATGTTGTAAATTATTCTAAAGTGCTGTCAAAGCACGTTTTTGATGATAAAAATGGAAAATAGAAAATAAACAGTAGACGACAAAAAAAATTAAGATAGCGGTCTAAGGGTTAACATTGTTACTAAGCTTAGGCTACAAAAAAATAATGTTTAGATTCTCATCCCCGCCCGCCCCTAATAAAACGGCCCGCCCAAGGGTTTTTTATTTAAAAAAAAAAAAAAAATTAAATTAAAAAACATTTGGTAAAATTTACGAGAATGATGCGACCAGTATTATACCGCTCCCACAGCTTTTTATCTGAGTGCTTTACATAGCAATAGATTAGCAAGACTTCAATATGAACATGTTATTACAAAACACTATTGCACGCAATGCGCCTTGCCGTTCAACACTTCGTTTTAGTATTGCCTGAAAATAAAAAATAAAAGTGTCCCACCCGCCCCATTTTCCCCCAATATTTGGATGAGAATCTAAACATTATTTTTTGTGTAGCCTTAGATACAGTAGTATACAAATGGGATAGATTGGAATCAAGCTAATTTAAATCTTCTCCTGTACATCATGTTGACGTATGGACTATTTTTTCAACATCTTTAAAATCTGCAAAATCATCTACTGTGAAATCGTCAAGTCGCTTCACTCGCCTAATTTTATAATTACAGGTATGACAATGTTTGTTTGTTTGTTTGTGGTTTAACGGCCTATCAACAGCTAAGGTCATTTAAGGCCGGGTCAATGGGTTTAGTACTAAATCCCATATATTACCTGTACAAGTACATGTAAATGTTCAAGTATATGTACAAATGGGGGGAAAATCCCAAAATCAGAACTGAATATTTACAATAAACTAGATGGCCGCGGCCTGCATGTCGCGCCTTGTAGCGAGGCAATGGACACTAAAAAAAGAGATATAGTATAACGAAAAACTTTAACCAAAAAACTTAACCAAAAAACTTAACCAAAAACTTTAACCGGACACACGTACGTACGTACGTACGTCAAAGTGCCGACTATATCGCACTTTCCGCAAAACTTTAACCAAAAACTTCAAAGTAATTTGACCTTGACATTGGGCACAGGGGCCGCAGGGGGGAAGTTAGAATGAAAATATAGATGTGATAAACACCCTGTGAAGTTTCAAGGTAATGGGCAAAGCAGTTGCGAGATATAGTATTAACGAAAAACTTTAACCAAAAAACTTAACCAAAAACTTCAAAGTAATTTGACCTTGACATTGGGCACAGGGGCCGCACGGGAGGGGAGTAGAATGAAAATATAGATGATGATAAACACCCATGTGAAGTTTCAAGGTAATGGGCAAAGCAGTTGCAGAGATATAGTATAACGAAAAACTTTAACCAAAAAACTTAACCAAAAACTTCAAAGTAATTTGACCTTGACATTGGGCACAGGGGCCGCACGGGAGCTAGTAGAATGAAAATATAGATGATGATAAACACCCATGTGAATTTTCATGGTAATGGGCAAAGCAGTTGCAGAGATATAGTATAAAGAAAAACTTTAACCAAAAAACTTAACCAAAAAACTTAACCAAAAAATTTAACCAAAAACTTTAACCAAAAAACTTAACCAAAAACTTTAACCGGACACACGTACGTACGTACGTACGTACGTACGTACGTACGTACGTACGTAAGTGCCGACTATATCGCGCTTTCCGCAAAACATTAACTAAAAACTTCAAAGTAATTTGACCTTGACATTGGGCACAGGGGCCACACGGGAGGGGAGTAGAATGATGATAAACACCCATGTGAAGTTTCAAGGTAATGGGCAAAGCAGCTGCAGAAATATAGTATAACAAAAAACTTTAACCAAAAAACTTAACCAAAAAACTTAACCAAAAACTTTAACCGGACACACGTACGTACGTACGTACGTACGTACGTACGCCAAAGTGCCGACTATATCGTGTTAATCGGAAAAGATAGGGCTCTTTCTATAATAGCCATATTTATACCCACCTTCTATAAATAGAAGATGGTAATGTACGAGACCAAGTGGGTGGGGTAATGGGATTTTTTTAATAGGCATTTTTTTGGTGTCATATGTCCGAGTCTTCCACCTGTGTACTTTGCTAGATAAGTATACTTTACAATGTTGGTGAAATAGTCTACAAGTCAAAACTGAATAAGCACAAGTTTTCTGTCACTATTGTTCGCCTATTGGAAAGTGCACCTAGCGGTATACAAATGTGATTACTTCGGTAATTGTGCATTAAGTAACTGGTATCAGATTTTCTGCAAGACCAGCCAAACCAATCTAGACAGGCTTGAATTTAAGCAACTCAATCCTCTCCATGGTGTTTCATGAAACAAAAATAATGCCATGTAATTTGAAGAAGAAAAAAACAGTCAAGAATGGCAGACGATACATCATTAGAATGCATTAAGGATGGCGTGTGTTATCAATTTCTTTATGTATCAACATGCAGTGAAATCTCTCTGTGACCAGTGCTCCAGATAAGCTGCTTATTTGCTTAATTACCCAATTAAAATTGCCAAAAACCCAATTGAAGTCAGAAGTAGCGAGTATCAAAAAGCAATAAAAAAATTGTGGTACCTTTATCATGTTGCAGAAAACAATAAACAGACCACAAATATAGCATATATTTCTTATTTTCCATGAAAACACATCTTCGTATTTCATTAGAATTGTCTCCAAGGAGACAATTCTAATGAAATACCAAGACATGTTTTCATTTCGAAGCAAACTATTCAATAATTGCTGTCTGTTGATGTGTAAACAGTAGTCTGATTTTATATAACCCAAAAATTTTGAAATACCTAATTGCTTCAGAAATGATGGAGTGACAATACATGTACTCAATTACTAATTCCTTATCTAGAGCCTGGTGGCAGGTCTGAGGTGACATGATGGTGTCTCATTTTGAGCACAGACAGTCTATGGTATGAACAACAAAAGCCTCTTTCAATCATACACAATTTTACTCTGATATTAAATATCTACAAGGTAGGACATTCGGCATCTTTTCAACCAACGAAAGTGGATTATTTACCTTGAGCCCTGCTTGCAAATTCAGTAATTGTAACGTGCACAAAGGCCAGGACTATGTTGGTCCCGGCTTGAGTGTACGTTACAATTAGTGAATTAGAGAGCCGGGTCCCAAGGTACACTAGTACCACTTTCGTTGGTTGAAAA